>CM042138.1:133265629-133268129 GCA_023376005.1 Doryteuthis pealeii | reverse complement strand
ACAAAAGATGACTCTTCTTTATTTTCTTCGGTGTGTGGTAGGTGAGTGGCGGGCATGGAAAATGACACTACGACTACTTATGTGGTAGTAGGTGGTGGGCGAGCCTCACTGCTCGCTAGCAGCGCCCGACCGTATCGTCGGTCAGACCCTTCTGATTTCTTCGCCGTCTCTTCGGGTCTCCTTTGTGGGGTCTGTCCGGGTCTGCTTAAGTACCGACGACCGCCCACACATTCTTTTGTTCCTTGACCGGAAGTCCTTTCCCTTTGTTCAAGTTAGCATTTGTCCAGATGAGTCCTTTGTCACACCTCTTTTGTTATACTAAGATTTCTGTCTCGCCTATCTATTGTTTTTCTCTGTTCAATTTTCCTTTGTCTTTTCGACTTCCCGCGCAAAACAAACAGTCAATCTGCAACAATTTGCGCAGAAAACAAAGTGTATTTTTCTTCATTAGCAGTGGTCAGCTAAGCACATCAATATATTCATATCCAGAGAATCTAGTCGGTAATTTAAGAGGAAGTGCGTCCCGGTGTCCTGCCTCAGAAATTGTTACCCGGTGAATTTTTAAATAACGACCCCAGCTACGGCGTCACGTCATCACTTTATTATCTATTCTTTTTAATGTCTTGTTTTTAGTTTAAATCAACAAGAATTACGACAAAAAAGAAGCGAAACCCGCCCCAAATACATTTACTTGTCGAAAATATTTATCTATCTATCTAACTATCTATCTATCTCCATTTGTTCATCTATCTCAGTCTATTCCAAACTATATATCCATCTTTATATCTAAACAAGAATTATGACAAATTACGATAAACAAGAATTATGACAAATTACGAATAAATAAATACGAACGAAAATTTCTATAAATAAACAAGAATTAAGACAAAAAAGAGAAGCCCCCCCCAAAAAAAATACATTTTAACTAAGTTGGTTGTTTTCTTTCAAGTGACACCGTAGCTGGGGTCGTTATTTTAAAATTCACCGGGTAGCAATTTCTGAGGCAGGAGACCGGGACGCACTTCTCATAAATTACCATCTAGTCTACCAGCAGTCAGTTAAGCAGACCAATGGACCATTGGACACAGAAAAACTAATAGAACCCCTCATGTAGTATTCCAATTCCCGCACATGGCTTTTTGCAATTTTGTGGCTTTTTCACAGATAGAGCCCTACACAACAATTCTGAACTCAGTGACTCCATGTGCTGCATCAGAAACTGACACCGCCAGACCCTCTTTTCCCATTTCAATCAATCAAACACAACGGGTGTCCTGGATATGATGCTATACTGCATCTGATGGTGAAATTCCAGTTCTAGAGATCTGAGGAGTATGAAGTAGTACACCTTCCTTTCCATTACTCTCAGATCAACTGATCCAGAGTGGGTCCCATCCATGGGTCAAATAATCTATCTAAAATTATTAGGGGGGAAAAAAGAAAAAAATGAAAAGAAAAAGCTTTTTCCCTTTCGAGATTATTTACACAATAATTCGTTTTCTTCATTTAATTGCATCTCAACCTTTGTGGAATATCTAATGCCAAATCCATCCTTGTAGAAGAATAGACGTAGTACTATGTAACCCTTAGCCGTAGGGATGGGGAGTGCATAACTTTTCCAAGTGTATGTCCAAAAGTGAACGTAATAGACCGACTAGAGTTCGAACTCGCTCACTGTTGTAAGTTATCAAATAACATTGAAATCCGGAAAAAAGATTTACATAAGTTTATTACCTTTTGCTACAAAAGATATAAATAATATAGATAAAAGTAATTGGCAATTTGCTTGAAGCATTGTTAAGTATGTTATAATATATTAATGATTTGAAGGCAATTACAATGCGTATAAAAATAAAAACAAAAAGATGTTATTTTTGTCTTATCGATTTCAAAGAAACTTTATCTTCAGAGACGAATATCAGGTCTTATTTTTGGAGAATTAATCACTAACTAACATATACCCTATCCCACGCCCAGTCCCTCTTAATTCATTCAAATTTCCTAGCCCCGCCCTTCTTAGAAGGGCGGGGCTAGGAAATAAATAAGACCCCCTCTTAAATTGATAGATTTAAGTTTTTATTTCTTGGGAAGTTTTCCAGTAATATCCATGACTTTACACATACCTGAAGATGCCGCAGTAATGCGGTTGAAATAATTTATTGTAATGAAACAAAATTATTTTTTTTCTTTCGTTTATGGAACATATACATACGTACACACACTGATACTGCAATACTGTAATATATATATATATATATATATATATATATATATATATATATATATATATATATATATATATATATATATATATATATATATGCGTGTGTGTGTATATATACATATATATATATATATATATATATATATATATATATATATATGGTAATATTATGGTTTTACACTCATCAAATAAGTGTAAAACCATAATATTACCATTGATTATAAATCTGCTCTGCTTTATTAGCATTGAGCCCTTTCCATGCAAATACTTTTCTCA
>CM042138.1:133235629-133263129 GCA_023376005.1 Doryteuthis pealeii | reverse complement strand
CAGGTTAAGAAATACGAAACATAGAAAGTTAAGCGAATGATTGAAGAATGTAACGTGTGTGCAGTTGAAGAACCAATATTTGTTTGAGGAGGAGGTTAATCACATCCACTCAACCCTTGAATAGATTGAATATAGATTTCAAGGGAACGCTTCCTTCAAATCGAGGAAGAAATAAATATTTATTGACTATCATCATAGTCACTTCCCTTTCATTAATACCACAAATTATCACGTAATCTATATACGTGAATGTTCACTTTCATTTTTCTTTTTCGATTATTTCATCCAAAAATCTTTGAAACCCGTTTACTCCGTTAGTGATCTCAAATGATATTCTTTTAAAATTATTCAATTTACCACCAGCTTCAAAAGCCGTCTAAGGGCGTTCTGCTTTGCGTAGAGGAATTTGATTATACACACTTAGGTCTAGTTTAGAGTACAAACTATACTTGAGGGTAGGCATCTTTCGAAGTAAAATGATTTATCGTTGATGAAGAATCTACGACAGACCCTTTTTTTTCGTTTTTCATCCTTAGTTATCACAGAAATTGTAAGGGGAATTGAAGCTTGGAGTGACTGGACAGATCGGGGCGATTGCTGGTCCTGCACCTCCTTCGTTTTTCACAGGGTTATTACCTGGACGCTGCTCATTGTTTCCCTTTTCAATGCATTTCATGGATCTTGATGGATCTTTAGGACTTTATCGTTTTGCACGTTTTGCCGCACATGCATCTGTTCGTAGTCGAAGTCGGTAGGGCGTTTCCGTTCGAATCCAATGAGTCTGTCCTAATTGGTATCTCTTCCGGACCCCTTTCGGGGTCCCATGGGGGTATGATATGTCAAGATACTTCGTAGCATTGCTTGGGTTGCTTCTCACGAAGCAAGCAAGTTGGGTAACTACCCCACCTTGCCCTGGTAGCCACTTTTCAGGGATGCCAATTGTCTCTCCAATCGTCACCAGGTCTGTTCCCAGGTCGTCAACTGGTCTGTACCCAGCCACCACTGTTAAAAACAGCAATAATAGTCTTGTGGATGAATCTAACATTAGCACTTCTATCTAATAAAAATCCTTCATTTGCAAATGAATAAGTATATGTTAGAAATTTACTAAATTATGGCCAATCGCCCCCTCTCTCCTTCCATTTCTCATTACACACACACACACACACACACACATATATATATATATATATATAATATATATATATATATAAAAACTGGACTCGTGTCGACGGTAGTGGAGTGGGGGTGAAATTCTGTATACGGTATTTTTTAATTTATATATATATATATATATATATATATATATATATATATATATATATATATATGCCTGCCTCTTTAATCTTTATTTATTTTGTTCCTTTTTTCATTATGTTCTCCTTGCTTTTCTGAACTCTCGTTTTCATTTTTTTCGCTTTTCTTCTATTTTTGTATAACTCTCACCCACCATTTATATTCCTTCTGTCTCTCTCTATATATATTTCTCTCTCTCTCTCTCTCTCTTTCTCCCCTCTCTCTCTCTCTCTCTCTCTCTCTCTCTCTCTTCTCTCTCTCTCTCTCTCTCTCTCTCTCTCTCATTCTCTTCGTCTCTGTCATGTTTTTCCAATGCGAATTTTCCTCTGTTTATCCAGTACACATACACGCCAGCGCGAACACACACACACACACACACACACACACACACACACACACACACACACAGCGCGAACACCACACACACACACACTCTCTCTCTCTCTCTCTTTCTCTCACTTTCTCTCTCTCTCTCACTCTCTCTCTCTTTCTGATATATATATATATATCTCTTATTGTCTCTGTCTGTCTTTGACTCTGTCTCTGTTTTCAATGCGAATTTTCCTGTTTTTTGTCCGATACGCACATACACGCGGGCGCGCACACACACACATACACACATCCATCTCTCTACCCCTCTCTCTCTACCTCCCTCTCTCTACCCTTTCTCTCTCTCTACCCCCCTTCTCTCTCTACCCCCTCTCTCTCTACCCCTCTCTCTCCTTCTATCCCACTCCCCCTCTCTCTCTTTAAGCATTATTTTTATTGACTCTCCCCACTTCCTCTGTTGATCTACTCTTTTTCTTTAGCCCTCCATTTTGTTATTCCGTCTCCGTTTCTAAACTATATTGAATCTATCCAAGCCGGCAATTCACTTTTTCCGTTTCCTGTTTCTTACAAGCACTTCCGTCAATTTTATTCTACGATTGAATTGTTCTCCGTCCTCGGGCAAATCTCGTGCATTCGTCAGCGTCGCTTGAAAATAGTTCATCAAATCTGGGTTTATTACGAACGGAAGTGAAGCATACGTTATTTTAGTGTGCGCATGCTTCCGTTTTCACTTCCTTTTTCGATATCAGAAAAATGAAAAGTGGGGACGCGAACGCTCCCTTGAAATTTTCATTATCTCGAATACCTTTTAAATTTTGTGGCTTGGAAATGTATTAATGTGATTGTGTGTCACTGTAGGTTTATATAGATTTATAACAGATAGCGTTTACAACGACCTTCCCTGCGATAGCGAAACATAAACAAAATCTACAATTAAAAAGAAATAATTGGTTTAATCAGTTGCAACGGGCATCAGCAAATGGTGTTAATACCTTTCTCTTAAAAAAAGGTGGTGAAACCTTTTAGGAAAAGATCTTCAACTCCAAAATAAAATAAACATATGCCTATACAGTGATGTAGGAGACGTGCTTAACGGTTATCGTTGTATAAAATGGAATCGACGACCCGGGTTCAATTACTGGAGGCGGCTGTTTGCTTTTCACTTGTACAAATGCTCTTACGGAAAGGCATGAATACATCTGTTCTCCCCACAAATATGGGTAAATAGTGGGTCAGACTGGGTTCTTTAGCATTGATAAGGCAACTAGTCTAAAAAAGGGAAAAAGAACCGAATTCAAACCACCGATGAAATTTTTTAAATGATAAAAGTAAAGGGTTAACAGACATTATTTTTGTTTCTTTTGCTAATGGCATATTAACCTTTGCGTGTTCTTCAATGCCAAATCCGTCCTTGTAGAATAACAGTAGTGGTAATATCTAACCATAAACAGACAGAAGATAAAATCTTCGATATGATAGATGAATAAAGCATGAAAATCAATTGCCAATTTTACAAACACGAGCTATTTGATATATGAAATTATCAAAATTATTGAGAAAGGAGATTTAAATTAAAAAGACTAGTACAAAATAAAAACACCTCCAGGCGATGTAAAAATAGATTTTTGAAACATATTGCCAGAAGGTGGGAATAAAAAATTCAATGTCATCGAGTTTGTACCCGAAGTAAGTAAAATCATCAAATTCATTAAAGGATTACAAAATAAAACAATTTGAAATGTAAACTTTAAATATGTATTAAAATAAAACAAACTATACATAGATATATAATACCAGTCATGTATTTATTAAAACTTGTTTTAAAAAACAATGAGGACTGTCTAATGTTGCATGTTCAAATTTTGAGTGTATTTATTCTATGTTATGACGATTTTGGTAATGTGACGTAAGCAGTGACGTAACGTAAGCAGTGACGTAATTTTTGTTACAAACAAAAAACCGGAAGCGAATCTCCATTATTAATAGATATATGATTTAAATGAAGAGGTGTACACAGCTGAACAGCTAATATAATAAAATGATGATGTTTAAATGTCTATGTCTTGGGTAAGACACTGAACAGCATCTGATGGTGAGGCTCCAGTTCTGAAATTCCGAGGAGTCGATTCCATTACCCAGGACGATAACTTATTCTATTTACTTTTCCTCATCATGGTATTAGCGACTGAAAATAAATTGGTATTGACAATTCCTTGTCGTCCTGGTTCCCTATATTTCTAAAAATCTTAACATACGGGAATTCCACTGGTGTACATTTACCGTAATTTGTTCATAACACGCACTTTTGTATAACTCGTATCTCTAACTTTCCAGCCTTTTCGGCTGGGGCTTTAAATACACAGACTTTAACTCTGACGTGGAGTACAGCTGGTTTGAATTCAGAGTTTTCCAGTTATGGGTAAATAGCAGGGCAAATAGGGCTCTTTAATCTTGAACAGGGAATCAATCTAGGTGAAGGAAAAATTTGAATTAAGACCTGTTAAATTCCTGTTAAAATTAAGAAATAGACCTTGTGTTGCATCTTTCTCGTGCGGAGGGGTTGGTGAATATATATTTATGGGATGACACTCTCAAGGATGAGAGGATATAACTCACAGGTAAGTCCATATGCCAACACTCTATTCGGAGACAACACTATTTGTCAGTTGGAATGACTGCATCTTTGCTTTAAGCCTCGAGCCAATTTATTCCTTTGTGTTTCGTCAGCTGTGTCGTTTAACAACGAACGTATTTCGCGTATAAATCTTTGAAGTGCGCAAATTTAAAGTCAAATCCCCCATTGTCTGCACTATCCAACAAGTCAATGATATGGCCTCTGGCTCACTCCTAGAAAATCTACACTGTGAATCAAACTCTCAATATAGTTAAATCTCAGCCGCAACCTTGAAATTTTTGCTGGAGGCGCGCTTAACATAACGGTTATTGTCGTAGGAGAATGCAATCGGTGAATCGAGTTCAAATACTGGAGGAGGCTATTTGCGTTTCCTTTTGCGCTAATGCCATTAATGAATGCATAAATTGGCCTATTCCATTTATATATATATGTATTTACCAACTCCTTCGCACGAGCAGGATACGACACAAGGTCAATTTCTTAAGCGGAGTTCAACAGGTTTGAATTCAGAGTTTTCCTTCTCCTAGACTGGTTACCTAGCCATGGTTAAAGAACACAGTCTGCCCTGCTATTTACCCATAGCTGGAGGGAGAGTAGGATTCATACCTTTCCCAAGGGTATTAGCGCTAAGTGAAATGCAATTACCACATCCAGGATTTGAACTCGGGGCGACGAGTCCATTTCCCTTGACTTTAACCATTACACCAAGCGCTTCCCACAAATTATAGATATAGGTAGATAGTAGGTCAAGGGATCCAGAACTCTAATATGAAACCAGCTCTACTCTGCTTAAAAATTAACCATGTGTCACAGACTACTTGTGTTGGAGAGGTTGGGTGAAAGCATACTTCGGAAAGCCGTTCATTTTTGTGAGGGAAGGGGTGTATACTTCATATAATTTAGGCATATATATATATATATATATATATATATATATATATATATATATATATATATATATATAAGATTTTTGATGTTTGTTTATTTTAGAAACGTTGTTGAATAAAGTATATATTAAATTTTTTTACTTGAAGGCACTTACAACGCATGTATCGCATAAAATTCGATCGGTAAGTATCACTTGACAAGCTTGATTTCGCTAGGATGGTCAGCTGTGTACTGTGGCCGAGGCGATAAAAGTGTTTCACTAGTGTTTCACTGTGTCTGCTGAAGTCCCGGTTTCGATTTCTGTCGGAGGGAAATCGTTAGTATATACCGCTGATGAGACTTAATAAAGTCGAAACAGTCTGTAAGGTATTCTACACACCGAGCCATCCTTTGCCGGGATTACACTTGTCAAGTTCATTTTCTATAAGAAAAAGTATCGAATTTTATGCGATACATGCGTTGTAAGTGCCTTCAAGTAAAAAAATTTAATATAATATATATATATATATATATATATATATATATATATATATATATAAATGAACAAATAAAAGGTTTCATGCTAGTGCATTCATCAGGTAAACGAAATATATATATATATATATATATATATATATATATATATATATATATATATATATATGTTACAATGCTTTAAGTAAATGGGTAATTCCATGTCAAATCATCCGGGCCATGTCACCAACCCCACTTCAATTTTTCTGAAATTTTGTCCATCTGTGGTTTTTGCTCAGAACCGAAGCTACAACATTTTGCAAAAAATTGTTAAAATTTTGCATTTCAGTTTCACTGAAATGTTTGTCAAGGTGTTGATTATGTTAGAGTTAGACAATCCCCAAAATTTGAGCTTCCAATTCCAAAAATTACCGAAGTTAAACTTAATTATGTACGATAAGTGTAGCTTAAATTCAAAATAATGGTTTAGTGGAAAGACACAGGAAAAATGATGGACAGATTTTGATTTGTGTTTGAACACTTTTCCGGTTCACCTCAAACGTGAGAAAGAATTTATAAAAGTCAGATTTTAGCTGGGCGCTGAACAAGACAGATCGTAATATCGCTCTGTCCGTTGAAACTAAATTCTGAAACGCGTGTTTGTTGATCCGGATTTTATAAAATACTAAAGAGCTCTAAACAAAGCAAAGTCTTGTGTTTGTTAACTAATAACTCCACAACAACCCAAGCTGTCCAAGTACGGGATATTAAGATTAATAAGAACATATACCTGCCCAGAGCAGCCCAGATAACAAAAGATGAGGTAACTGCCATCCAGATCTACTCAGAAGTTAAGAAGAAGGTAAGTATACCAGATAAGTATATTTGTATACAACCATGGATATTCAGGTATACTCTACTCTACTACACTATACGTAAGATACGACTCAAGATGAATATGGTATGCGACACATTGTCTGAATTTCAGAATGAAAACAAGAGGACTATTTTTTTGTTATGCAAGATTTCTGCTTTAATTTGATGATTCATTGTGTTTAGCAGAATTTACTATTTTGTATGGTTTAATATTTATTGAGAAATGTCAATGAATTTGAGTATTGTTGTAACTTTTCTCAGAGTTTGACAAAGTTATATACTCTATCTCAACCTGTCGACAGGAAAATTACTTAAAAAATAATGTAGCAAGTTTATTAAAATTCAGGATCCTGTTTGAGAATTTTCTGAACCGTGTTTTCTTTTCAAACTTTAGTACTTTTTTATTTCAATATTGCTAACTCTGATATTTCAGAGTTATAGAGACTTTTATATTAATAAAATTTAAAAGTCTATTGGAATTTTCTAAACTTATTAAATGACTTTGTATTTTGTATTCGTATAACAATCAGTCTCATTCTGTGGCATAAATAGCATTTGGGAGTTTTCTTATGAGAACGATCAAAGTGAGGTTTCTGATGTTCCATACCTTCACAATCATCCATAATACCTCATACAAATCTTTTAAAATCCCATACACTACCCGGAGATTTACAAACAAACACACTGAAATCTTCGTATTGGAGCTTCCTGCGTGAATTCCAAGCAGTATAGCACGCTGTTTTTCTGAGCGTCATGGTGCTAATTTACTCAAGGTATGTGTCTAACTGATTTCAGTTTGCTAGCAATTTTTGTTTTTCAATATAAAAATGGTAAAGTTGACGGAGTGACATATTGTCAGTATCAGCCGAACAGTGATGAAGTCTATATGCTTTTTGCTAGTGCTAGACAACGGATATTGTTTTTGCTGAGCCGATTCGCTACACCTAACGTTAGCTCTCCACTTTACCGCACAGATAAAATTACGGAAGCCGTGCTACTCATGAGCTGAGTTAGCGAGTACCAGTATCGAACACGGGATCTTGTGATTCTAGGTGAATGCTCTATCAACTGAGCTAAACCGTCCCCCTTTTCAATATATTGAGGCTTCTTTTAGTAAAAAAAAAATCCGGACGAGCTATGCCATCACAATCTTTAAAAATCAGGGTCTCGAAATTGACAGAAAAAAAGTTAAAATGTCGCAGGGTAAGATTTTTTTTTTGTAAGCGATTGTAACTTACGTTAGCTCAGTATTGGCCAGAATGGATGACTCGCGATTTTTTTCCTGTACTTTACCATCAGGCGGTGTTCAATAATATCGAACGTGATAGACTCATTTTGGTTGGTCAAATTGGATAGCACATAGTTTTTCCAATCAAAGAGTATTTATCTATATTGCAATTTTTGTTCGGGTGGGATTTGGTTGTGATTCGAATTGTGATTTAGCTGTGATTTATAGGGATACAAATTGTGGTAATAGTAATGAAACAACAGCATAAAATACACACCATACATATTTAATAGTATTGTCAATATTTAATTAATTTCTAGACTATTTTTATAGAACATGAACATTTTATACTAGTACTGTATAAATATTATTTATAGTGATATGATATATGAAAACTATATGCCCATCTGATGATTAATTATAGTTTTTATTGTTAGGCATGTTTTCTGTTCTTCATTCAAATAAAAACAATGCCAAATATGATTATTGCTACTTTTATCCAGATATGTTTTCTCAGGATATTATTAACTTGTGAGATGAAATCATTAAATACTAAAAATGTGTAATACTTATTTGAAATATTGCTGTATTGATTTTTTAAATCAAGAAAAATTAAACTATGCTTAAATATGTAAAGATATTACAATTTACATGTGGATTTTAAAAACGTTTTTTGAATTTGTTTTTGTTTTTAAATATATGGTTATGTAATGCCAGATCAAAGAATTTCAACAGAGACGCATGCACATATCAAAATTCTCAGTGAAGAAGAATACATCATTCGTGCCATTGTTGCCAAGCAGTTGCCATGACAATTAACAATTTCAAAACTTCTAAATCTTATGTCAATCATGTATAAAATAAAGGAACACCAAGTACAGGAAGTATTATTGTGAGACATCCATTCTGTCCAATACTGTACATGATCGTGTACGTATAGATGTATACTTTTGAAAAATGCGTTTGCAGCAAGGATGTAAAAATAAAATTCCAATTGGCCTTATCATTGTATAATAAAGAAGCCTTCACTCTCAGAAGAAAAAAAAAGTTATTTTCTTTTCTTTTTTTTTTCTTTGTTTAATTCCAATTTCCTGCTGTTCTGGTCATTTACAAAATTTAATTGTGATTTTCCATTTCCATAATTCTAAGCCAAACGCTGAGCCATTTGCGTTAATTTTGCTGTTCACTCAACTAAATTATTTAGTTTTCATTCTGATTTTGCCACGTTTGAAAAGCTACGCAAAAATGATGTTAATTTGCAAGTCTGTCTTTCAACTATAATCGCAAATCGGATTCAAACGACTCTTTGATATTTTTCTTTATTACCAAAAAAAAAAAGAAATTGTTCATTATATTTCATTTGTTAACATGATTAGTAATAGGTGGTCAGTCAAACAACTTTAATAAAATACTGATCTTTATATAAGTAATATTATATATATATATATATATATATATATATATATATATATATATATATATATATATTTGAAACACCTTCACCTGATGATTGCATCGCATGAAACCAATATGATCGTGAAAGTTCCTTTGTCACCTAATAAACAGATATGTAAAACCTTTATATATTTATTTATTTTATAATATTATATATATATATATATATATATATATATATATATATATATGTGTGTGTGTGTGTGTGTGTGTGTGTGTGTGTGTGATGTAATCCAAATGACTGGTAAGTAAGGGATGATTCGATTTGGGGTCTTTGAAATCTCACTGCACAACCATATTGTATGCTCTTGTAGGTACAAATATATATACTCACAAGTATTTTTATAAATCCTTAAAAAGAGCTCAATGTATAAAAATCAATAAATTAGATATGTTAGCACCTACAAAAGTCGTCGGGTGGCAAAAGTCGGTATCAGCTAGACAGCGAGTAAGTCTTTCCTCTTTTCACTAGGGCTAGAGCAAGGAAATTTGTTTTGCGTCTGAGGTGGAGTGTCACACCTACCATCAGCTCCTTACTGTGAGTTGGTAAGAGTCAGTATATATATATATATATATATATATATATATATATATATACTGGCTCTCACCAACTCACAGTAAGGAGCTGATGGTAGGTGTGGCACTCTACCTCAGACGCAAAAAGTCTCCTTGCTCTAGTGAAAATGGGATAGACTTACTCGCTGTCTATATATATATATATATATATATATTATATATATATATATATATAAAAAGAATTCTCGGAAATATATATATATATATATATATATATATATATATATATATATAAAGAATTCTCGGAACGATTTCTTCCCACATACAGTTAATCCAATTTTCTTCTTTGTGTGGTCCTAATTCCATTGTTTGTTTACTGTTTCCTGCCCTTGTGGAAATGAATTATTATAATTTGTTTAAACGCCAGCGCCGCCATTATACATTAGCAATACCGGAAGTGTCGCTGAACGACATCCGAGTAAGGATTTTTTTTTTTTTTTTTTTGTAGTTCGACCCTTTTTTTAATCGAAATTTGTGTATTTTCAAGATTGTTTCGATTACAAAAATCACCTAACTTTATAAAGAGGAGACTAATTACCACCAAATAGAGTTTATTTTTTCTTTCCACACACCACTCCCTTTTCATTACAAAACGATATTACTACGAATTATCAGCGAAATTTTAAGAAAACTTATTACAATTTTATTGCTTGTTAATTTGTAACGGAGTGTTTCTTTTTCTTCTTTCTTTCTTTCTCTTTCGTTTCTTTCTTTTTTCTTTTTTTTTTCTTTTTTATTCTTTCTTTTTTCTTTCTTTCTTTCTTTTTTCTTCTTTCTTTCTTT
This sequence comes from Doryteuthis pealeii, assembly GCA_023376005.1. Taxonomy (NCBI): domain Eukaryota; kingdom Metazoa; phylum Mollusca; class Cephalopoda; order Myopsida; family Loliginidae; genus Doryteuthis; species Doryteuthis pealeii. Next base: position 133,252,609 of record CM042138.1, on the reverse strand, counting down.
CTTTCTTTCTTTCTTTTCTCTTTTATTTCTTTTCTTTCTTTCTTTCTTTCTCTTTCTTTCTTTTTTCTTTTCTTTCTTTCTTTCTTTTCTTCTTTCTTTCTTCTTTCTTCTTTTTCTTCTTCTTCTTTTCTTTCTTTTTCTTTCTTTTTTCTTTCTTTCTTTCTTCTTTCTTTTTCTCTTTCTTTCTTTTTATTTCTTTTTTCTTTTTTCTTTTTTCTTTTTCTTTTTTCTTTCTTTCTTTTTCTTTCTTTCTTTTTCTTTCTTCTTTCTTCTTTTTCTTTCTTTCTTTTTTTTTCTTTTTTCTTTCTTCTTTCTTTTCTTTTTCTTTCTTTCTTTTTTCTTTTCTTCTTTTTCTTTTTTTCTCTTTCTTTCTTTCTTTCTTTCTTTCTTTTCTTTCTTTTCTTTCTTTTCTTTCTTTCTTTCTTTTCTTTCTTTTTCTTTCTTTCTCTTTCTTTCTCTTTCTTTCTTTCTTTCTTTCTTTCTTTCTTTCTTTCTTTCTTTCTTTCTTTTCTCTTTCTTTCTTTTTCTTTTTTTTCTTCTTTTTTATTTCTTTCTTTTCTTTCTTTTCTTTCTTTCTTTCGACACTCATGTTGTCTTTCTTTCGTTTTTTTCTTTCAGTTAACTAGTCAAGGAAAAGGAATTCTCAAACCTGTTAAAGCACCGCTTAAAATCTACCTTTCGTCATATTCTGCTTGGGCAGAGGTGTTGTTGAATACATACTTTATTTCATAGTTTCCCAACAGTGTCATCATTATCACCACGATCAAGACGTGCCGACAGCAGATATTCTTCTCTTCTCTCTCTCTCTCTCTCTCTCTCTTACTCTCTTCTCTCTCTCTCTCTCTCCTTCTCTCTCTCTCTCTCTCTCTCTCTCTCTCTCTCTCCATCAGTCGCTATCGACAATCGCAATTGGCAAATCCTCTACATGGGACAGCAAAAATTTCACTGGAGTCTGAGTGACACCAAGTCTCCTCAGTTCTCCAGGACTCTTCTGAGTATTCTGACAGATTGCAGCAGTGCAGTATTCTGGATGGTCTCGATTCTCCCTCTGATTCCCAGATTTTCCAAACTTTTTTCCAATCTTTCGTCCTATCTATTTTTGCTTTCATATAATTTGTTGTTATGGCATTGTCTTGTGATGCAATTATGAGATTCAGTTTCTCTCTTGAGGTTTCCTCTTCTTAGCCATGTCCACGTCTTCTCGTGCGATAACAGCAGTGTCCATATTGTTGTTTTTCCACCCATTTCAGTTTTTGGTATATTTGTGCTCGCCCATATGTGGAAATTGTTTTTTTCCGGTTCTATTAGTCTTTCTTTGCTCTTTTTAGTGTATTCTTCGAGTGCTTGTATTGTCTCAGCTACACAGTCTTCGACATTAGCCATACCAGTTCTTCCTTTTTTTCTTGATACATATATACTGTTTGTGTCGTCTCACGGATGTGCATTATTATAAGTTTCCTTGTCTGTTGGTCCATCCGTTAGAGCTTCTCTCTTGTCCATTTTAAGATATGTCCAGCGTATCTTACAAGGGGGCAGCCCAGGTGTTGGGATTTCTGCTGCACAGTTTAATTTCTACAAGTGTTCTTGTCCTTCTGAAGTTTTTCATTCACCTCTCTTTCTTTGATGGTGTCCGCATCCAGTACTCCCAAGTATTTGTAATTTTCCTTTTCTCCAAGTGTCTTTATTTCTTCCTAATTCGGGAGTTCAATTCCTTCCAACCCCGCACCTTTTTATAACGATCATGGCACACTCGTCGATGCCGAATTCCATTCCTGGGACACTTGTCGATGCCGATTATTATTATTATTATTATTATTATTATTATTATTATTATTATTATTTACTCCTTTTGAGTTTTTTCACATTAGCTGATGGTCTTTTACTGGAGTCTGAGTGACAGCAAGTCTCCTCAGGTCTCCAGGACTCTTCTGAGTATTCTGGCAGATTGCAGCAGTGCAGTATTCTGAATAGTTTCAATCCTTCCTCTGATTTCCAAACTTTCCAAACCCTTTCCTAATCCTTTTGGGGCCGTTCCAAGTGCACCAACTACAATTGGTATCCCTTTCACTTTCATATTCCATAACTTTTTCAGTTCTCTGGCAAGATCCAGATATTTGTCCATTTTGTCATTTTCCTTTAGTTTCACCCTGTGATCTGCTGGAACTGCAAAATCGACCAGTTGACAAGTTCTTTCTTTTTTGTTAATCAACACTAAGTCTGGTCTTCTTGCTGGGATAAGGTGATCCATTTTTATTTCAAAGTCCAAGAGAATTTTATGTGTTTCGTCCTCAAGAACAGATTCTGGTTTATGCATATACCATTTTGTTGTAGGGTCAAAATTAAATATTATTATTATTATTATTATTATTATTATTATTATTATTATTATTGCTGTTGGTGGTGGTGTGTTGTTGTTTATACTTAGGCGCGTGTAAACTGAGGCGAACATAAAATATGTGCGATAAAATTAAATGGATGAGAATACAAAGAATATCAGAAAATTAATCTCTCTGTGAACGATCCTTTGTCAATCGATTTGTGAAACACTCGTGCATCATTTCCATAAACTTATTGGTTTAGATTTAAGAAAATAAAAGTCTATTTATTTTTTGATTCATTCTATCAAATTCATCATCCTCACTACTACCTGCAAAACTTTCAATTCTTTTTCCTTTTCTTTTTTTCTTTTTCTTTTTCAAATAGCATGCAAAACTGTGTACTTGGATTCTGGCAAATAAAGATGTTATCAGCATAATGTATAGTTTTGTACTGAAATTCCTTTAAAATACACCGAAGCACATTTGATATTTAGAAATTGGTCAGAGTTCAGTTTGAGAACACAGTAACTAATAATGGAATTCATGAGAGAAATGGTCGATACAAATTATTGAGAGCTGTTTTTTTTTCTTGTCAGTTTCCTAAGAATATGGTCAGTTTCAGTAACTGGGCAGGAATATAGGATTTAAAACACTAGAGCGGAGTGCTCGTCGTGTAATGGTTATTATTCTAGGAACTGTACTCGGTAACCCGAGTTCAAATCTAGAATGAGACTGCTGGAATTTTACAGAGCACTAATACCCTAGCGAAAGGTATAAATCCAGCTATACTCCCTCCAACTATGGGTAAATCATTAGGAAGACTAGAGTTTTTAACCTAACAACCGGTTTAGGGGAAGGACAACTCGGAATTAAAACTTTTAAAACTTTGCTTAAAAAAATGTAACCTTGTTCCACATACTGAGGCAGAGTTGTATAAATACATAAAGTGAGTCAAAAGTTTTGCAATATTTTGGTATTATTGGACGCATTTCGACTGCACCGGATAATTTTGCTGAGGTCGTGAAGGTGACGAAACACATTGGATTCTGATATGCTGAGCTCGCCTGATATTCTCCAAGTGCTACTCGCCGGATTTCCCTCTGTGGCTCGGAGTACGGCCTGGGAATCCACGCTTTTAGGCTTAACTGATGTTGTGTAATCGTCGAGGTTCCTATGAGCCGAGTACACTTTCTTGAACAATCTATTTACTGTACAGCATTTTCCTGGTTGCAGGAAGATCTTATCCCAATCTGCACGTTCTCCCTTGTATAATAGAAGCGGACCGCACGAAACATTGTTCATCTAAAGTTAGGCCGTAGATTTAAACAAAGTCAAGGTCGTTTAATGTACATCAACCATATAAAATTGGGTGGCCACTCAACCAACAACAGATATGGTAGGCAACCTGAGTTCTTTGTTTATAAAAATGACTTGATTATATATTAAATCAACAAAAAAGCCGTAAAACAAAATAACCAACCACCAACCAACCAACCAACCTATGTTGAGGTTGTATGAGAATGGAATCATTCACATAAATTTTGTTTTGAAAAATTCTCTAAATTAAGTTAAGTCTATTTTCAAAGTTCTGACATTAAATATTTTCGTTATTCTAGACATTCGTGGGGAGAGTATCTGCTTCGCCAAATATTTTGTTAATCCTCATCAATATTAGAAAATAATGGGAAAATCCTTTTCATGGAAGTTTAAGAAAAGCTTATATCTGTGTTCAAAATTTTATTTTTAAAAATTGAAAAATAAGGAAATTTAGTCTAGATTTGAATCCCCTATGCAAACAAGTTCTAAATAAAAGCTGTAATTCTTCAGTCTACCTTTTTAATATTGATAAGTACGTGAAAATAATGGGAAAGAGACTTTTCATAGAAATTTAAGAAAAGCTTACATCTGAGTTAAAAAAAAAAAAAGAAAAAGAAAAAAGTAAAGCGAGTCTAGATTTGAACACTCTATACAAACAAGTTTTAAGTAAAATATGTAAGTCTTAAGGCAGGCATGAGCATCCATTTTCCAGAAGGGAGCGACATGAGACATGGCTCATCTTCAAGAGGGTCACACTACTAAAAGAATTCAAAGTCATTTTTCTTTTAAGATATCTCAACCATCTTTACAACAGAAGCACATTTTCTCTTCAGTAAAAATATATCTTCGTTAAAAAAAGATGAATTTGTGATATTATATTATCACCGACCTGCACAAGAATACTGAGTGCAATCTTAAACAAATCGTGGAAACAATATCCCACAAGAAAGCAGCTGTACGGCTACTAGCCCCTATAACACAAACCATCCAAGTGAGACGAACAAGACATGCTGGGCGCTGCTGGAGAAGCAAGGAAGAACCCAAAAGCGACGTTCTCCTGTGGATGCCGGCACATGGAAACGCTAGTGCGGGCCGCCAAGCAAAAGACTTATATTAACAAACTCTGCGCGGATACCGGATGCTACTTGGAGGACTTGCCTGGAGCAATGAATGATAGGGATGAGATTGTCATGGATATCCGTACTGCTAGCACGATATGATGATGATGATTATCATCAATATCAATGTGATCAGCACTCGATGCTGCCGTGATACATTAAGGAATAATTAAAAGAAAAAAAAATGAATACTTGAAAAGCAATGTATGAATATAATCCGTATATCAAGGAAAAAATGGAATATTTTCCTAATCTGTGGATAGAAATTTTATTTTATTTAATTACGACTGCATATTTAATAACATGACAACTATTATTTATAGAAGACTTCATATCTTGGAAGGCTACCAGAAATTTCTTCTGAGTAGTTGAAAAAGGTTCTTTTACTGAAAATGCTGTAAGTGTTTTTTTTTCCTGAGGTTGTTTTAAACAGAAAGTTGAATGACCATAATGATTTCATTCGTTACTTTTAAATTGAAAGTTAATGTTGATATAAAAATACATTATCAAAATGTATATAAAAGTAGGAAAATTGATTTCTAATTTTAATAAACGTTATTTTCTTCATGAAATTAGACGGGCCATCCGAAAAAGAACCGCAGGCCGCAGTTTGCTCTTGGCTGATTTATAATTTTGTTTCTCATAATCTAAGCTTAATTTCGCCGTGAGCTTGCTGCACTGTTGCGTGAACATCTTCGTATGTTTGCCCGAGGTACTGTGTAAATTTTGCGTTTTAAGACGTAAACGAAATAAATTCTTATTTTTCTTAAGTACGAACCGATAAAAAGTTGACCAAATGCAAAATTTAGGTAAACTTTAGTTAATAAAAATTCTAAAAAAAAGTTTGTGGTTATTATGCACGAGAAACTGTTTTGCTCCAGACTTTCGTCTTCTAAAGTTAGGAGTGCGTACTATACATAAGTGGGCGTAATACACAAATAATTACGGTACTCCTAATTTCGGTGTCGCTTATTTTAGTTAAAATTTTGTTACACTTTTAATTTTCTCATGAACTTTATATAATATTTCTCTGAATGTTTGAGATGAGGCTTGATAATTAGTATTATCTGCGTTATTCGGACTATTGTTCCGAGTTCGAAAAGAGGGTTCCCGAGTCCGAGAAGGTTCCTGAGTCCGACAAGAAATACATGAAGAAGGTCGGAGGGTATATCGGCCGAAACCTTGTACAAATAACAATAAAGATGAGGACAATAGTCCGAATAACGCAGATAATACTAACTTTATATAAAATTTGCAAAAGTAAAATTCAATAATCTAAATGGAGATATGAACACCTTTAATAAATCAAATAATGAAATGATGATATCAAGTCTAAACGAGTCTGTAACAATTTGGAAAAATATGAAGTCGGTCTCGATATATTTTGAAAAAAGATGTTTTCGTGAAACATAGGATTGAGCAAGTGCGTCACACCTCCATAGTCCACAAGCGTAGCTCTATGTGGAACATATTTGTTTCCTAAACTGAAAATTCAAGAGCAAGATATGTGAACGTTTTAGCGCACTCGGTAGAGCGTTCGACTAGAAACCAGAAGTTTCGTATATATATATATATATATATATATATATATATATATATATATGTGAGTAAATATGGACAATTAATCCGACAATATTAAGAAAATTTAAAAACAAGTGTTCCGAAAATTCATCCTATTTTCGGAACACTTGTTTTTTCAAATTTTCTTAATATATATATATATATATATATATATATATATATGTGTGTGTGTGTGTGTGTGTGTGTGTGTGTGTGTGTGTAAAAACAATTAACAAATGCCTACATTTAAAAAAATTGATCCGATGACACAATCTACATATTCCCGTAAATTACATCTATGCATATATAAAGGGCAGTGGTGTGCATGTATGCCCGGGGGAAACTATGAAAATAAAACAATTAAAGACAAAGTAGATATATATACACATTCACTATCACTAGAGCTTGATTTTTTTAAAAAATAAGGAAGATTTTATTTGTATCTGAAAATGTATGTAAAATTTAGGATTTGAATAGTAAGAAAAGGGGAAGTCATTGGTTGTGTTTGGGATGAAACATAAATCAATTATGTAAGACCAAAAAAAATGAATGGATCTGCGAGACTAACTTTATATCCTACCCCCTCCACTCAGGCAATGTCAGGTAGCTGATTCTAGTGAGGAATAAAAAAAGTCCACAACATTAACTAATTTGATTTACACACACACACACACACACACACACACACTCTCTCTCTTTCTTTCTCTGTCTCTCCGTCTCTCTCTCTCTCTCTCTCTCTGTCTCTGTCTCTCTCTATATATATATATATAGATTCCATTTTTTTCTCCCATATAGTGGATTTCACTTTTCCCCAAACAGTTTATATACTTGACAAAGGGTGAATGTTTACCCGAAATATCGCAATTAATCGAACCAGAACAGAACAGCTGGATATCAAATTCTGTTTTTTGTTCTGTATTTTTTATTTTTTTATTTTTCATGCTTCATAATACCCCTCCCCCCAAAAAAAACAATGTTCACAAGAACAAAGTTATAACATAAATTTATATTATATATATATATATATATATATATATATATAATATACAAACGTAGTCGATGGAGTAGCCTATTGTCGGTATCAGCCGGACAGCGAGGGAGTTTATCCCCTTTTCACAAGCGTAAGACCAGGAAGATTGTTTTTGCGGTCTGGTGGAAAGCCCCATTTACCAGCAGCTCCCCACTCTACTGCATAGATCCAATCTGTGCTACTCATGCGCTAATTTGGTGAGGGCCGGTATCGAACCCGGAACCTTGAGGATCCCAGGTGGTTACTCTACTGACTGATCTTTATCAACCCCCTTTGTTGGCGAATGTGTGTGTGGGAGGAAGTCACTTGACCAATTTTCATTTAGATTGTTGAATTTATTTTTTTAAAGAATTAAATCGTCGGTCTGATCTCAGTTAGTTTAACATTCTATCATACTCTAGACCATTGAATATCTTATTATAATGGAGATTGTGTATTTTTCTGTCTGTAACCGAAACTATATTACTACTCAAGTAACAATTCCCTTTGTTATTTACGTCACATTCTCCATGATTTTATTTTCATTTAAACCTCAATTATTAATAAAATTGTTTTTAGATTATTCATACTGTTGACCATATCTACATGATATTTACCGCGTACCCCACTTGTACGGGTCAGGCACAAAGTCCCTATTAACGTGGGACCACCCACAAGCCGAAGCTCATGGAGTGGCAGGTGAAAAATTGCGTCGATCCCGTCGGCATTCCCTCAAGGGGGGCGCCTCAGGCGCTGGGCAATAAACCCAGCCCTGCCCCTTTAAATCGAGGGGGCAGGTGTTGCCTGGGGGGATGGCCCCCTGGGATCGACGCCATTAATTATATCAATGGTCCAGAGGCCGAAGCCACTGTTGACCATATCTACATACTAACAATATGCAATTGTATTTATATATACAACAAAATAGCGGTTTGTAGTGTGAATGGGAAAGTTAATTTGCATATTGATATTAAAAAATTGATTTTAATAAATATGTGCTTAGTATTATTGATTTCTAATTTTTTGGTTTTATCTTATTGAATATGAGCAAAAATCTCGGGGACAAATCTTAAAAGAAATCCCTTAACAAGAAGAAATAACTAATATTATTCTTTACTTCCTATTTTAACTAAACAGTTAAATTAGGAAAATTTAACAATGAAAGACGGGAGTAAGGGAAAATGATGGAATAGTTTCAAAGTTGTTCTATTTTTCAATCATACCCCCTCTGTTCCAAATCTTTTTATCTACATTCTTATTCAGTTTCATTAGCCTTTCTAATTTAATATGATATTTTATCACATTAAAACTTAAATACTTTCACCCGGAGGGTGCATATATTTGCTAGTATAATTTAATTTGTCGACTACCCTAGACAAAAAGAAGTTTTACATATTACTTTGAATGAGGCGAGAAAGAAGGACCCGTTGTAAGAAGAGATTAGTATTTCAATGTTATATTTACGTTTGTATTCACGAGCCGTTCACCAGATGACATTATAGGAAAGGACGCTGTGCGTGTCCCCAGAAGGCAAATACTAAAATCAAACATCTAAAATAGTAAGTAAGTAAGGCCGTTTGGGCGGCCTAATGTCGGTATCAGCCAAACAGCGAGGTGGCCTATCCCCTTTTCACTAGCGTTAGACCAATTTTAGCATCTGAGGTGGCGCGCCACATCTGCCCATCAGCTCATCACTTTACCGCACAGATCCCTGTGCTACTTATACAAAGAGTTGGCGATGGAGACTGAAATAAAATTATATCTAAGAACACTAAGGTGTTCATATATATATATATATATATATATATAATATATATATATAATATATATATATATATATATCACAAAATACATTGAGAATTTCGGGTCTTTCAGCGCAATTTCAAGACAACGCGACCCAATCCAGGCTGAACAGACCCAAATACTTCACATCGATATATATATATATATATATATATATATATATATATATATATATATAATAATTATTATATATATATATATATATATATGTACTACTGAGTCAGACGAACCTACTGTTAGTTTCGCATAAAGCTCTCAGGGCTAAAATCTGACTGAAGAAGAAAAAGTATATATATATATATATATAATATATATATATATATATATATATATATATATATATATAAGTAAAGAAATAACAAAAGACTTAGAGATTTAGCGTTATAGTCTATTTCAGGGAGCTTAGACAAATAGTCTAACTCTCCCGACTCATCAGATGGATTATATTTACTTGGCTCTACTTAGGTATCGAGCACTTTTTACAAATTAGCTTCTCCTAGCGGTTATATGAATATATATATATCTTATATACATATATATGCATATAAATTGTTTTTTCTTTTGGCCAAATACTATACCAATAGATTATTTTTGTTGGTACGAATATCTTGGTCTTTTCTTTTTTCAAAAATTTTTTTTTCTTCCTGGTTGATGTTTGGTAGTATATTTTTACAATCAAACTCTCTGCCGGGTTTTTTCTCTCCGCAAGGATCTACCAACACGCTTGGTATATTAAATATATATGTATATTATATATATATATATATATATATTATATATATATATATATTATTTGTTAGAGTGTACAATAGATTTAAGGTGCCATTGTTACTATTATCTGGAAACCAATGGTAACAATGTTACCTTAAATCTATAGTAAATTATACCAAATAAATAAATACAGGTCTTAGACACATAAACGAGTACTTTATTTTCAATTCTCCAATACTAACAAAGGACTATATATATATATATATATATATATAATATATATAATATATATATATATATATATATAGTAAAGAAATAACAAAAGACTTAGAGATTTAGCGTTATAGTCTATTTCAGGGAGCTTAGACAAATAGTCTAACTCTCCCGACTCATCAGATGGATTATATTTATGCTCCCTAATATGATGAGCACACTGGAAATCAACCACTGAAGATTATTTGTTTTAGATTCGCATCTGATGAGTTAGACTATTTGTCTAAGCTCCCTGAATTAGACTATAACGCTAAATCTCTAAGTCTTTTGTTATTTCTTTACTCATATATTTGCTCTGTGACTCTAGCATTAAGAGCACACATTGAGCTCTGAAACTGCGACTTGTTTTTTTAAAAATAAAACTCTTGTGTCGTAAGGAAGATTTCGTATCTGGACTTTTGGATTATATATATATATATATATATATATATATATATATATATATATATATATATAAATGGATACCTTAGTGCATAGGTAAATTTATTTCGGCATTTCTTTAATTCCTCAGTCTGATCTTTTCTGAATCGAATATTTATATACACTAGCAAATATATGCACCCCCGGCTGCAAGTATTTAAGTTTTAATGTAATGAAATATCGTATTACATTAGAAAGTCTAATAAGAAGGCAGATAAAAAGATTTGAAACGGAGTGGGATTATAATAGAAAAATAGAAATGAAACTTACTCTTCCATCACTGCCGTCTTTCATTGCTGAATTTTACTTATTTAACTATTTAGTTAAATTAGGAAATAAAGAATAAAATACAATTATTTTTTCTTGTTAATGGATTTCATTTAAGATTCATGGAAGAGATTTTTGCTTATATTCATTAAAATAAAACCAAACAGTTATAAATCAATAATACTAAGCACATATTTAATAAAATCACATTTTTAATATCAATATGCAAATTAGCCTTCCCATTCACCCTGCAAACCGCTATTTTTTGTATATATAAATACAATAGCATGTTATTTGTATGTAGATATGGACAACGCTAATAAAAAGGTGAAGCAATTTTATTAATAATTGAGGTTTAAATATAAATAAAATCATGAAGAATGTGATGAAAATAACTATGTTAATTGTCACTCGATTAGTAATATAGTTTCGGTTACAGACAGAAAAACACACAATCTCCATTATAATAAGATATATATATATTGTGTTTGCGTGTATTACCTGTTTGATTGTTTTTTACAGAATTATTTAATTATAGAAACAAGAATTACAATTCTCCCTCTGTATATCGATTATAGGAACCTTTTTTTTGCAATGTAATAACAATTTGAGTAATAAGAAATTCTTTTTTTTTTTCATTAAAATTGTACATTATTATTAAATTTTCGTCCAGCTGTTCTCAATTGTAACTTGTATAAACATATCGAAATATTGGAAACAGTTTTTTTCTTTTTCAAATTAATTTTACATAATCAGTTTGTTTCATTTTTTTATTCAAAAGGCAGTTCGTTACTCTTGATATTCTGTGTTCAACTTATCTTTTAGTATATTCATTTTTTACTGTTTGGAAAATCATATATATTCCTTAAAATCTCATTTGGTTTTTCTTCTATTCTGCTTCTATCTTTTTTCATTGTTTTATATTCTCTATTATATAATATTTTTTCCCATAATTCATTTATTTATCACTTATTCCGCATTTCTTTTTTATCTCTTCTTTTTTTTAATTTTCAAATTATCTTTCTTAATTTTATATCAGGTATTTTATGTATTCTATCATTGTTTTGTTTAGTCGTCAAATTTTCTTTCTTTTTCTTTCTTTTTTTTATTTCTTCGTTTCTTATTTCTTTCTTCATATCTCCTTGATTTCGTAATTTAGTTCCATTTTATTTCTCTCATTTTTATCCTTCTTCATTCTTATTCCTTTCATTGTTTTTCATTGTTACTTCTTCATTTCTTTTTCTTTTTTCAGATCTTCATTCTTTTTTCTTCCTTTTTACTTCAGTTGCTTCTTTTTTCTTCGTTTCTAATTTCTTGCTCTCTTATTTCCTTCTTTCTTCTTTTTTCTTCATCCTTTCTTTTTTTAAAAATTTTTCTTCCTTTATTTCATTTCTCTTTTTCAATTCTTCTTTTTGTCTTTCTCCCCTTTTTCTTTTTTTTTTCTTTTTTTTTCTTTGTTTCTTTTTTCTCCAGTTCTTATTTCTTTCTTCACATATTTTTAAATGTTTTTCTTTATTCTCTCGATTCTTTTTTCCTTCTAAGTTTTTCGCTTTTACATTCTTTTTTCTTCTCTTTTCTTTTCTTTCTCATTTTCTATGTCTTCTTCGTTTCCACCTTTTTCTTTCTTTATTTTTTCTTATTTCTCTCATTATATCTTCTTCCTTCTTTTCCTTGTTTAATTCTTTGATTTTAGTTTTTTTTCGTCTTCTTCCTTCTTTTTTACTTTTTTCTTTCTTTTTTTTTCTTATTTCTTTCATCATATCTTCATTCATTTATTTTCCTTCTTTCTTCTTCTATTTTAAAGATATTAAAAGACATGAGAAAAAAGTCAACAAAAGATAAAGGAAAAAGGAAGAAAGAAGAAAGAAAATAAAAAGAGGAAGACAAATAAATGAAAATAGATAAAGAAAGAATTCAGGATTAAAGAAATAAAAAAGAAACAAAAAAGGAAGAAAAAAAGAAATGAAAGAAGGAAAAAATGAAAATAGATAAATGAATAAATGTAAATGAAAACTGAGGGCTAGAAAAGCCCTCAGTTTTCATTTACATTTATTCATTTATCTATTTTCATTTTTTCCTTCTTTCATTTCTTTTTTTCTTCCTTTTTTGTTTCTTTTTTATTTCTTTAATCCTGAATTCTTTCTTTATCTATTTTCATTTATTTGTCTTCCTCTTTTTATTTTCTTTTCTTCTTTCTTCCTTTTTCCTTTTTCTTTTGTTGACTTTTTCCCATGTCTTTTATCATATGTCCACTTCTTCGTTGTTTGTTTTTTTTTGTTTCTTTCTTTGATTCTTCATTCATCTTTTTTGCATTTTTTCTTCGTTTTTACTTTTCTTCTCGATTTCTTTTATCACATCTTCTTCCTTCCTTCCTCCCTTTATTTATTTATTTGATTCTTCTTTTTTCTTTTCTTTTTCTTCCATTTGCTTTCTTCCTATTTTCTTTCTTTCTTAAGTTCGGCCTTTTCTTTATACTTTCATCATATCTTCTTCTTTTCTTTCTTTTTCGATTCTTCTTTTTTTGTATCTTGCCCTTTTCTGTGTTTTTACCTTTTCTTTATTCGTTTCTTTTTTTTCTTTCCTTTCTTCATTCCTTCTTTCTTACTTTTATTCTTTCATTCATTTTTCTTTCTTTCTGTCTTATATTATTTCTTTCATCACATCTTCTTTCTTTTTCGATTCTCCTTTTTCTTTCTTTCCTTTTTTCTTTGTTTTTACTTTTTCGCCATTTGTCCCTATTTCGTTTTCCTTTTTCATTTCCTCTTTCTTCTTTTCTTTCTTCTTTTTTTCTTTCTTCATTTCGCCCTTTTCTTATTGCTCGTACGGTTCTTCCCTATTAAATGACAAATCCAATAAACTGTGTATTTCCCAGTGTCACCAGCTGGTACATTTAACGGTTTTGAAAACCTGTATTTGCTAAGAACCTAACCACATTCTTGGCCCTCGTTCAAAGCCGATAGGTAAACACCTTACCGTGTGTTTCATGTAAGCAAAGGTACATATAAACAGATAGATACAGGAAGACACTCACACAATATATACCTACCTACTATACTACCCTACCTCATATCACACTGTCCCCATGTATGTGTGAATTCATGTATTTGGGTCTCTGCATGTATTTATTGGCTTTGCTATTTAGTTTATGCTAAGAAATATACATGAATGCACGCAACACTATATGTTCATCTATAGATACAGTTGAATTGATCACTTTAAAGAAAAAAGATCTCTTTGTAATTTGTGGTTTAGCGGGGGCAGACCATAACAAATAATTCCAAGGCGTATGAAAACTTGGAAGGCTATTCTAGTTATACCACGTTTCTGCCAAAATGAGTGTTGAAAAAAAAAAAAAAAACTAAAAAAAAAAAAACAAAAAAACAAAGAAGAATTTCGTTGTAACGGCACACGTATACCCAACACTGTTTTATAACACACGCGTTCTAACGGCACTTTTTACATACTCACCAGAGTATTGTTGCAATTTAGTTTGGATTGATAGGTTGTGGAAATTTTTGTATGTTATCTGAATTTAAAAAAAAACAAAAAAATCCTAACATATCTTTGTATTTACGCAACCACTCCTCTACAACCAGGATGTGGTACAAGGTCAATATTTAAGAGGGTTTGATTTGGTTTGAATTATCTTATACTAGACTGGCTGCTATATATATATTTACCAACCCCTCCGCACGAGCAGGATGCGACACAAGGTCAATTTCTTAAGCGGAGTTCAGCAGGTTTGAATTCAGAGTTTTCCTTCTCCTAGACCGGTTGCCTAACCAAGGTTAAGAGCCCAGTCTGCCCTACTATTTACCCATAGCTGGAGGGAGAGTAGGATTCATACCTTTCCCAAGGATATTAGCGCTAAATGAAATGCAATTACCAATCCAGGATTTGAACTCGGGGCGACGAGTCCATTTCCCATGACTTTAACCATTACACCACACGCTTCCTACACTGGCTGCTATATAGAAGCTAGAAAATCGATTCTGTCCTATCATTCACTGAGTGAAGAACAGCATTAGCGTGAAGTGAAAGTCAGCCTTGTTCAGTATTTGAACACGGGCCGCCGATTCTATTTCCTGTAAGGATAATTCTTATGCCACGCGGCTTTATACTACAATATGTTACTCTAAACGTTAGAGTGCTCAAACCAATAAACATTTCTTTAATTGAGAAAATTATATTTAAGTTCTTGCCAATCAAATTTCCCCTACGGCTGTATCAAAGTTTCTTAATATTTTTTACCTGTATGATGAGATATTTTTAAGTTCACAATCTATTAACCCTGAACTCATTCTATAGAAATAAAAACCAATTATAATTGTAATCTGAGTCCTTTCCTTCAATTATAATGAACTATGCACCAGTTTTTTTTTTATTACTTTGATTGGATGTGGTATGCGTAGAAACACACAGAGGTGAGAGAACCAGTGTGAGCAGGATAAAGTACGCAAAAAGTTATCAGAGTGGACCTTGGTGTAATAGCAATGATGGGGTACTCAACCCCTCAGATTTACAAAACTTGAGCCTCGCCATAAGATGTAGTTTAGTGTCATATCCTGGTTTCCTAAATAGATAAATCAAACGCACGCATATATGCAACCGCAGTGGATGCACGTGGAGTTCGAATCCCAGAGGAGGCTGTTTAGATTTCAAATAGTGCAAATAATCTTGGAAAAGTTAGGAACCCACTTTCTCTCCCTCCAGATATGGGTAAATAGTAGGGCAGACTGGGTTCTTTAAAACTAGTTATTCAACCAGTCTAAGAGAAGGAAAACTCTGAATTCAAACCTGTTAAACTTCGCTAAAGAAATTAGCCTTTAATCACATCCTGCTCGTGCGGTTGATATATATATATATATATATATATATATATATATATATATATATATATATATATATATATATATATATATATATATATATATATACACTTTTATAAAGAAAAGAAACTTTCCCCAGGAAAAGATAACAAAAAACCCTCAAAAACAGTAGCTAGCTAACTAGCTAGATAACAAGCTAGATTGATTTAACGGCATTCAAACGTATATGGTTATTTTAAGCACATAGATTAGGTAAACGCATTCATGTTAACACTTTTGTGTAATTGTTACTAAAGTGTCCGTTTTGTCTTATTTTTTGGCAGTTATATCGAATACAAATACTTTTAAACCAAATCTATTTGATCCATACATGGGACCTTTATAGGAACTGCCACTTCGGTACAGAGTGGACCTTGGAGTCATAGTAATTATGGGTTACTCAAGACCCCAGATTTCCAGACCTTAAACCTCATTATAATATGTAATTTAGTATCATACCCTGGTTACCTAGATAGATTAATCAAAAGTACACATATATGCAACCGCATATAATCTTAGACCAGAGTTATTTCATTTCACTAATTTCTACTAAACTGATTCTAGTCTTAACCTAATATCGAAAATGGATTAATCTATCGTATGGATACTTAATAGCCAAGTCTACAGTAATAAGTTTGTGCTCTTATAATCAAATTTACTGGCCGCAAGCAATGAAAATGCCAGCAACGAAAATTAAAATTAAATTGATGACTTCATTAACTGAAACTGGGAATAGAAAACTTATACACTTGCCGATGGCAAATGAAATATTAAGAATTTATTTTTAACACATGGCCTACGTTTGCTCAAATAGCAGTTTCTTCTCACTGACGATGCCACATTTCCTTTATTGCATCAGTTTTGAAAGTATTGATGGTACACGTCATCATCATCATCATGTCGCGCTTTCAGCGCGGATATCCATGACAATCTCTCTCCATCCGTCCCTATCGTTTATCATTCTCGGGAGGTCCTCTATGCAGCATCCTGCATCCGCACAGAGCTGATCAACGTACGTTTTTGCTGGTACGGATTGCGCAGAAATCGATCTACAACCACACAGATCCTGACCATTCGCCGAATCATAGAAGGGGACCGTGCAAAGAATCTCGAGGCAACCCTACTATTTGTAGACTTCTCCAAAGTATTTGACTCCATACACAGAGGGGAAATGGAGCAAATACTGCTAGCATATGGCATACCCAAGGAAACAGTTAACGCCATAATGATGCTCTACCAAAATACAAAAGCAATGGTACGATCACCAGATGGCGACACAGACTTCTTTGACATTGTCGCCGGAGTCCTACAAGGGG
>CM042138.1:133208129-133230629 GCA_023376005.1 Doryteuthis pealeii | reverse complement strand
GGAGATTGTTTTTAACAGCTGAGGTGTAGCGCCACACTTACCATCAGCTCCTTACTTTACCGCACAGATCCCTGTGCTGCTCATACGCTGAGCGGGCGAGGGCCGATATCGAACCAGCAACCTTGAGGTTCCCAACCGAAGACTCTCCCGATTGAGATGAAAAGAAAATTAAACTCTAGTTGTCCAAAGAAGTTAAAACAGTGGCATCATCATGACTGCTTTGCTTTCTTTTAGTATAGTGCTAAATATTGTAAATTTTAATCAAAAATCTAATTTAAATTTCCAACTTTTAAATCGTAATGAGCATTCTATATTGATAATTGGAATCGTGGATTGGCGCGTGGTGTAATGGTTAGAGTCGCAGGAAACAGACTGGTCAATCCGAGTTTATATTCTGGACGATGCTGTTTGCATTTCACATAACTCTAATAGCCTTGGAAATTATATGAATCCAACTATTCTCCCTCCATCTATGGGTAAATAGTAGAGCAGACTGGACCTTGGTTATGCAATTAGTGGGTATTTACCTCATACCCCACTTGTATGGGCTGGGCACAAGAACTCGTTTTAACGTGGGCCCACCGACAAGACGAAGCTCATGGGTGGGAAAGAACAAAAATTGTGTCGATCCCGTCGGCATTCCCCCTCAAGGGGGGGGGTGCCTCAGGTGCTGGGCAATAAACCCAGCCCTACCCCTTTAAGTCAAGGGGGCAGGTGTTGCCTGGGGGGATAGCCTCCTGGGATCGACGCTATTAATTTAACATGACCGGTCCAGTGGCCGAAGCGCACTGAACCCCTGTCCCAAAGGACGGGTTGGAAATGTCATGTGGTTATGTAATTAGTGTAACCGAAGGAAAACTCTAAATTCAAACCTGTTTAACTCCGCTTAATAAATTGACATTGTGACACATTCCGCTCGTGCGGAGGGGTTGATATATATATATATATATATATATATATATATATATATATATATATATATATATTAATAATGGGAAGAGTCTGTCTGCCTCCCGTGAATAACCGGTTTAATGTATTTATTTACCCAAATTCTTTAACAATGAGCAGGATATGACACAAGGTCAGTGGAGTACAGCTGGTTTGAATTTAGAGTTTGCCTCCTTCAGGGATGGTCAAGCAAAAGAGATTGTAACATTCCCGATAATTCATTCTTAGATTTTTAACTGGGAGACTTAGCTGATGAGAACCGAGAGCAAAAGACCAAAGAGAAAGAGTGACATAGAGCATTCAATGCAAAAAGTAAAATCATAAAAACAAGCGTAATGGAATACCGAATTTACGGCAAGGTCCGGCCCAGAAAAAAGGTATACTTCGACGTTCAAAAACATAACTCGTTTAATAAAAGACTCCTAGTTTTATAGGTGAAAACTTGTTCTTAAACTCGTTTATTACTCGTGTATATACTGAGATATATACATTCATATGAACATACGAAACAAAATGTGACCCGTTGGGTCACCCATTGAGATCTGGGTAGATAATTGGGATTAGGGAAGAGTGAGTTGGTGAAGTAAATTAAATTATTAATCATATTAAATCGTATTTTTATACGACAGGAGAATTAAAAAAAAAAACATTAAAATACTTTTGTAAGATTTCTTTTGGGCTAATTTAGATTTATTAAGAGCTAAGATGTTGGCCCGGCTGGCTGTTTATGAAACGTAATATACAAATACCTCAAATATCTATCTCCTCCCTCATTGAGAAACTAACATATATAACGAGGGGGTAATCAAGATATACATAGAGAGGGTGAAAGTGACAGGCAGAATGTTAAGTAAGAGACGGGTCAGTTTTAGACTTAATTGCAAATTACAACTAAAAAGCACCAATTAAAATGAATATTTTTCAAACATGACTCAATTCTAAAACTAAGGAATAATTTAGTATAACTTTCGGGTAATTAAACTAAAGAGTAATAAAGCCTTTAGGAGACCAACATTAATTCCCTCAGCCTTTGTATAATAATAGATAAATAATGAAAATATTGTCTAAGTTCATAGAGACATTTTCTTTTATAAACACATAGATTAGTTATTCATCATACAGAATATCAAATGCTTTCATTCTATGTACTGCAATTATTGAAATTCAGCTATGTCATGTAAACCATTTTACAGGACATATTGATACATTCATATACACACGAATCTCTCTCTCTCTCTCTCTCTCTCTCTCTCTCTCTCTCATATACACACATGCACATAGGGGATCCCTGTGGTGCAGTGGTTAACACACTGGACTGCGACATCGAAGTAAGTTCAAACTCTAGTCGCACTCTTACGTTTAATTTCGGACTAATACCCTTGCGAAAAGTAATAACCTATCAACCCTCCAACTATAGGTTAAATAGTACCACTACTCTTCTTCTACAAGGGTGACTTTTAGTGTTAAATAACACACGAAGATTGATATGCTATTAAACAAAGAAAACAAGCCATTACGCACTCACACACAAATAAAGATAGATATATCACAAATACAATATACAAGATACATAATAATATATAAGATCTATATAATTTCATATATTCAAATATTTTCTAACGTGAAAATATATACATGAAAATATAAAAGTAAACAAACAATCTGTTTAAGATGGCGATAGCCGACAATTTGGGGGAGAATATGTGCTTAATTGAAGTCATACTTAATTTGAAAATTAATTAGTTGATAATTAATGAATTAGACTAGCATATCTGTTCAAATGTAAGGCGTAAACAAACCGAGAAAAAGTCGATCACTGTATGTACATTTCGGCATATTATGCTTCATCAGCAGAGTTATAGACAGGAAACTGCTCTGAGTGTGATTCGAACCCTAACTGCCAGACTGACAGGCGCGGATTCTAGCCATTACACTACCTGTTTTTTCCCAGATTTCTCGTAACACCTATATAATTTCTAATGGTGCTATATAAGATACATCTATCACAATTACAATAAAGATATCCCAACAGAAGTCACCTATCTTTCCTACCAACAACTTTTGAACCGATAACTGAAACACATATTGATAAATATAAAAGTGACATTTAATAACTAACCAACTTCTCTTTCTTTTTTTGTGTTTTTGTTGGCTGTCATAAGTAATCTTTCCTTGCTTTTTCGTGTATTCTTCGAGTCCTTGGATTGTGGCCTCTACACAGTCCTCTATGTTGGCAAGACCTCTTCCATTTTCTTTTCTTGATACATATAGCCTACCTTTATCATCCCTAGGGTGTAGATCCTTGTGCATCGTCCTTAATCTCCTAGTCCTTTATTCAATCTGTCTGAGTTCTTCTTTTGTCCATTTTAAGAATGGCCCAGAGTATCTTATAACGGGGACGGCGCAGATATTTATTCCTCTAATCAGATTTCTGCTGTTGAGCTTGGTTTCTAGGACCTTTTTTGTTTTTCTTATCAAAAAAAGTCTTATCAAATACCTAGCACCTTTCGTAGTATCCTCTCAGTGTTCATATATATATATATATATATATATATATATATATATATATATGTGTGTGTGTGTGTGTGTGTGTGTGTGTGTGTGCGTGCGCGCGCGCTCGCACTAGATACTCACATAAATATATACACGAGATAGACATGTAAAATCCGTGATATATATATATATATATATATATATATATATATATATATGTATATATATATATATATATATATATATATATGATAGTCAGATAGAACAGACGGTTGCATGAAAACATACACACACACACACGCACACATAAATATATATATTTATATGTAGATAGATTGAGAGAGAGAGAGAGACAGACAGAGCGAGAGAGACGCAGAGAGAGAGAGAGAGATTTTACACAATGTAAATATTTCCATTCAATAAGTATGCAGAAATTCTTATCAGCTTTGAAATAAATCTTAGTATTTGAATTGTTTGTGCGGATGAAAACACCGACTTTTGTTTTCTTCCTTCCATTTTTGTTTTGTTTTCGCAATTGAAAATGTTTATGACCACCTTGACGTAGATAAATAGTATACCGATAAAGAAACCATTTCTATCTCCCAAAAGATTGCGGTTCCACGGTAGAGACATGAAAAATGGCTAATCCTAAGGGAATATGTTCGGTATCGCGGATTTATTTATTTTAAACTCTTAGAGAAGATTTGTCCGTTTAGTGACAATAAATAAAAAGAGCGTCGAAGTATCTTGATATTCTACCAGCAAATAATAGTTCCTGCAAAGCCAATGTCAAACAAAAGTCGAAATTCTTGGAAGTGGTCAACTGTCTATTCATTATATATATTAATACACGTGCTCCTTAATAGTACGACCATTTTCATATATATATATATATATATATATATATAGTTGTAGTCAGCCGTGTGGTTGAATATGGCGTTCAGGTTATCATTTGTTTTTATCGATCTCTTATGCTCATAGATGCGTTTGGTGAGATTGCGTTGGGTTTCTCCAATGTGACGTTTGTTGCAGTCGTTGCATGGGATGGTGTATATGTCGGCTTTTGGGAATGTCGGGGGTGATGGGTGCATTTGTGGCGTGGAAGAGTTGGTGAGTTCCTTGATTGTTTGGGAAGTATATATATATATATATATATATATATATATATATATATATATATATTATACTAAGGCATGCTTAATATATAGAACATGTATAGCCAAGTCTTGATTTCAAAAATCGTCTAGGAAGGAAGCTTTCTGTTACCAAACGCTGTTGGCTTCACGTCTTTGCTACAGACACAGACACAGACACACACATCCACACATCCACACACACACACACACACATATATATATATATACATACATTTCTACCAACCACTCTGTACAAGTAAGATTTAACAGATAATCAATTACTTCAACAGGTTTGAATTCAGAGTTTTCCTTCTCCCACTCTGTTTTCCTAACCAACTTTAAACAGCGCAATCAGCACTACCATTTAGCAATAACTGGAGAGAGAATAGTTTGATTTATACCTTTCCAAATGTTATTAGTGCTATTTGAAATGCAAACAGCCTGGTCCAGTATTTGAACTCGTGTTACCGACTCTATTTCCTACGACGATAGCCATTACACAACGCGTCTCCACAATATATATATATATTATATAATATATATATGTGTGTGTGTGTGTGTGTGTGTGTTGTGTGTATGTGTGTATATATATATATATATATATATATATGTTTGTATATATGTATATATGTGTGGGGGAGGGAGTGGGGGTGGAGTTGTGTGTTGAAGATAATAGGTAGGTAGAGAGAGAGAGAGAGAGAGAGAGAGAGAGAGAGAGAGAAGAGAAAGCGATATATATATATATATATATATATATATTATATATATATATATATATATATATATATATGGAGAGAGGGGGCAGAGACAGAAACAAAGAATAAAAAGACATAGTAATGCTTACAACAGATTATGACTTGAATTACGCATGATCAGAATTTGAAATATATATATTTACCAAACCCCTCCACACGAGCAGGATGAGACACAAGGTCAGTTCCTTAAGCGGAGTTTAACAGGTTTGAATTCAGAGTTTTCCTTCTATACTGGTCACCTAGCCATTGTTAAAGAGCCCAGTCTTCCCTGTTATTTGCCCATAACTGGAGGAAGAATTAGTTTCATACCTTTCCCAATGGTATTAGCGCCATTTGAAATGCAAACAGTTTCATCCAGGAATTGAACTCGGGGGTCAATTTCCCACGACACTAACATTTAGACTACGTGCCTCCAGGATTTGAAATATATGTGGAGTTAGCTGAACAAATCAGAATGCTTTAAAGTTAGTATTAGGCGATGACTAATCTAATATTAAAGGCAAACGTAAAACAAAAAACAAAGAATGTATAGCTCTTGTCTTTCATGCATTTTTATTTTTTGAAAGTCGGTGATATGCTTGTCAGAAGGGTGTTCCCTGCCGTTTAAAAAGAAAAAGACAAAAGAAAAGGCAAAATTATGTGTGGGCATAAAGCGTACAATGACGACCTTGGAACGTCTGGGATCGAAGCACCTGTTATAATGTCTTGTGTACACATTTTGATATACTAAACCATGTGGTCTTGACATATTCGTGAAACTGGAGAAGAGAAAGATTCGACGAAAGAATAAAAGAAACATAGAGCCTACAGATAGGTTACTAATTATCCGCTCAAGATTTTCGAGACAGTGAAAAATAGATGAAGTAACAAGCGCTGGGGATGAGGGTGGGAGCTTACATCTAAAAGAAAGAAAGACAAGACAAGACAAATATATGAAAACTAGAAACCATATGAGGGCAGAATGCGAAAACATTAAGTAAAAGCCAGTATTAGTATTTGACTATTATTTCACTTATATTAATTTTAGTAGCTTTACATCGACTTTTGCTAATCTTATTATAATGGAGATTGTGGGTTTGTCTGTCTGTAACCGAAACTATATTACTATACAAGTCACAATTCTCTTTGTTATTTACATCACATTCTCCATGATTTTATTTTTTATCTAAACTTCAATTATTAATAAAATTGTTTTACATCATTAAGACTGTTGCCCATATCTACATACTAATAACATACAATTGTATTTATATATACAACAAAATAGCGGTTTACAGTGTGAATGGAAAGGCTAATTTGCATATTGATATTAGAAATTTGATTTTAATAAATATATGCTTAGTATTATTGATTTCTAATTGTTTGGTTTTATCTTATTGAATATGAGCAAAAATCTCGGGGATAAATCTTAAAAGAAATCCATTAACAAGAAGAAATGACTAATATTATTCTTTACTTCCTATTTTAACTAAATAGTTGAATTAGGAAAATTTATCAATGAAAGACGGGAGTAACGGAAAATGATGGAAGAGTTAGTTTCAAAGTTGTTCTATTTTTCAATCATACCCCCTCTTTTTATCTGCATTTTTATTCAGTTTCTTTAGCTTTTCGAATTTAATATGATATTTTATTATATTAAAACTAAAATACTTGCACTCGGAGGGTGCATATATTTGCTAGTAATAATAATAATAATAATAATAATAATAATAATAATAATAATAATAATAATAAGAAGAAGAAGAAGAAGAAGAAGAAGAAGAAGAAGAAGAAGAGTAATAATAATAATAATAATAATAATAATAATAATAATAATAATAATTAACCATGAGAGTGAAAGTGATACCAATTGTAGTTGGTGCACTGGGAACGGTCCCAATAAAATTGGAAAAAAACTGGAGGATCTAGAAATCAGAGGAAGAATTAAGACCATCTAGACTACTGCACTACTGCAATCGGCCAGAATACTCAGAAGAGTCCTGGAGACCCTAGGAGACTTGTTGTCACTCAGACTACAGTGAAATACCATCAGCTAACGCAGATATGAAAAATGCAAAAGGAGAGAAAATAATAATATATTTATTCATCTTTTGAGATATCATTCCTTTTTTTTTTTTTCTCATTCATTCATTCATTATTTCTTTGATTTCTTTTGATCATTTCTTTATTTCGAATTTTCATTCGTTCTTTCAGTCATTTATTCGTTCGATCTTTTCTGGCTTCTTTCATTTTCTTTTTGTTTCTTTCTTTTCTCATTCATTCATTATTTTTTTCATTTTTTCTTTCCATCATTTTTTCTATCGAATTTTCATTTTTATTTTTTTTATTTTTAATCGCAAGAATAGCTTTCATTCTTTCATTTTCTCGATATTATTTTCTTTTTTATTACTTACAGAAAACAGAAAGAAAGAAATTAATTCCTTCATTCGTTGTTTTTTTTTTTTTCTTTTTTTTCTTTTACCTACACTCTCAGATAATGTCTCTTCGTTTTCCAACTATCGAAAATCTAAATAAATATATGATTTGTAGTCAAAAGATAAAAGAGGACGTATCTAGGAAATAGAGAAGTAAATTTTAAATAGCCTAAAAATTAAATAAACACAAATATAAAAGATAATATTGTCACTAGATATACAAAAAAGCAAAAGAAATAGGACAGAAGAAAAACGATTAATTGATTCTAACGGCATTTCAATCTGTTTCGGGTTATTTTAGGTCTAGTTGTTAGGGAATTGCGTTTATTGTACGTTCATATTTACATTTTTTGTGTAGTTGTTTTAAAGAGATTTTTGAACAGTTATACATCAAGTATCCTTAGAGGTTGAGGTGCATCGTGTAATGGTTAGAATCGTTGGAAATAGACTCGTCGATCTGAGTTCAATTCCTGAACGAAGCTTTTTGCATTTCACATGGCGCTAATACCGTTGGGAAATATTATATGTCCATACCAATTTGTAGGATGTGACACAATGGCAATTTCCATAGCGGGATTTTACAGGTTTGACTTCAGTTTTCATTCTCCTTGACTATCTGCCTAATCTACTATTTATCCATAGTTGGAGGGAGAATATTTGGATTCTTACCTTTCCCAATGGTATTGGTGTTATGTGAAAAACAATCATCCTAGTCTAGGATTTGAACTCGGGTCGCCAAGTCTATTTTCTATAACGATAGCTATTACACAACACGCCCCCAAAGAAATATAATTTTGCAAGAAGTATTCTGATCGACTGTTAGAAAATTAGGCTTATAAAATCTTCCAATATGCTATTCTGTTCGAACATAACAATTCGTAATCATGCAGCCCCGAAAAGCACATAAAAATTAATTATCAGTTAATTAATCGGACAATTTTATAAAATGACAAGAAAAAAAGGAGAAATTAAAAGAAAAAAATGAAAGTGATGAAAAAAAAATACGAGAGATTAATCGCCAATATAAGAATAAAAAGTAAGATGGTAAAATAATTACCTCTCAGCAAAATAATTACCTCTTTCATTTTCTATCTTCTTTTCCCAGCAGAAAGATGTATTATATAATCAAACGGTGTATTATATTTTTGTCATATTTTTTCTTTTTATTTATTTCATCTGTTCATTCTTTTCGAATTTGGGAGTTTTCCAACCAATATCTGAGCTGGACAATCACGAAAAAATGTAGTCTATATTAATCGCTATTTAAACCCAATGATCAGCTTAAATTCCTCCTCAGAGCAAACACAATATTAAGGAGATGGAAAAATGTTTCCTTTCCTTATATTCTTAGACAATCATTCTGTTTCTCGTTGATTTATTCATTGATTCAGACTTCCATTCATTCATTCTTTATTTGTCACGCCATCTTTGGCCAGTCCTCACGTTCTCATTTGTTCTTCATTTTATTCCATCTGATGTATTGGTAAACATCTCACTTGGATTTATATAACAGAAAAGGACTGGGTTTTAGTCGAAGATTGCTATGGCTCTTTGATATGAAACAATCATATGGCTCCTGCAAATCCTATAGATTTTTCGAAAACTCAATAATAATAATAATAATAATAATAATAATAATAATAATAATAATAATAATAATAATAAAAATAAAAATAATTCAGTCCTAAAAGATTTGGGAAAAGAGTCTGGAGGAATTGGAAATCCAAGGAAGAATTGAGACCATCCCAAAAACAGCATTAGCTACAATACTCAGAAGTTCCTGGAGACCTGAGAAGACATGCTGCCACTCGACCCCCATTGAAAAAACAGCCTAGGTGGGTGTGAAAAAGTCTTATTGAGTAAAATAATAATAATAATAATAATAATAATAATACAAGAAATTAGATTTTCATGACTAAATGGCATATGCACAAACCTGAACCTGCTCTGGAGAATGAGACATAAAATTCTGTAGGAATTTGAGATACAGACGGATTACTAAATCCTGGCCAGAAGGCCAGATCTAGTATTAATTAAGAAAAAGAAAATTTGCCAACCCGTGGATTGAAAGTGAAGGAAAGGGAAACGATAAATAAATACTTAAACCTTGCCAGAGAACTGAGAAAACTGTGTAACATGAAAGTAAAGGTCGTACCAATTGTAATTAGTGTCCTTGGTATGGTCCGCAAGGAATTGGAAGAGAGTCTGCGTGAACTGGAAATCAGAGAAAGAATCGAGACCATCCAAACTACAGAATTTTTAAGACCGAATAGAATACTAAGAAGAGTCCTGGAGACCTGAAGAGACTTGCTGTCACTCAGCCTCTAACGAACCAACGGCTAAGGCAGGTGTGAAAAATTCTAATGGAGAAAAATAATAATGTGGGAACAAAGACGAAACGGTTAATTATATAGTAAGTGAATGCAGCAAACAAGAATAAAGGGAATACAAGCGAAGGTACGATTGGGTGGGATAGGTGATCCACTGAGAATTGTGCAAGAAATTAAATTTTCACCATGCTCCTAAATGGTTTATGCACACACCGGAATTGGTTTTAGAGAATGAGGGACATGAAATTATCTGGGACTTTGAGACAGAGTCGGATCATGTAAAGACCAGACCTAGTGTAAATTAACAAGAAGAGAACTTGTCATCTAGTATATTTTGCCATCGCGGCGTATTATTAAATGAAAATGAAAGAAGCAAAAAAAAAAAAAAAAAAAAAAAAAAGAGGCCAATATGAAAAAAAGAAAACTGCGTAACAAGAGTGTAAAGTTGGTACCAATTATAGCTGGTTCCCTTGGAACGGCCCCCAAGTGTTTGGTAAAAGAGACGGGAAGAATTGGAAAACAGAGAAAGGATTGAGACTATCCAAATAGTATTTTTAAGATCGGCTGGAATATTCAGAAAAGTCATGGAGACTAACGTGAAATAATAATAATAATAATAATAATAATAATAATAATAATAATAATAATAAGAGAAATAAGAGAAAGAACTTGCCAACTTGTGGATTTTGCAGTGCCAGCAGATCACAGGGTGAAGCTAAAGGAAAATGAAAAAATGGACAAATATCTGAACCTTGCCAGAGAACTGAAAAAGTTATGGAATATGAAAGTCAAAGTGATACCAATTGTAGTTGGTGCACTTGGAACAGTCCCAAAAGGATTGGAAAAGGGTTTGGAAAGTTTGGAAATCAGAGGAAGGATTGAAACCATTCAGAACACTGCACTGCTGCAATCTGCTAGAATACTCAGAAGAGTCCTGGAGACCTGAGGAGACTTGCTGTCACTCAGACTCCAGTGAAAGACCATCAGCTAATGCTGATGTGAAAACTCAAAAGGAGTAAATAATAATAATAATAATAATAATAATAATAATAATAATAATAAAGGATGGTCGAGGCTCATGATGAAAGACCTGATGATCACATTAAACAGACCCCGTGACATTGTGGTTAAAGTGCTAGACTGCAAAATCGTAGTAAGCGAGTTAGAACTCTAGTCACATTACGTTTGTTAATTCCTTTGTAAAGGTTATGAAACTCCTTATCCCCCAAGCTATAGGTTAAATAGTACAACGACTCTTTTTTCTATAAGGAAGGTTGATATGTCATTAAACAAAGTAACTCACCCAAACAAAAAGGACAAGAAGCAGTTCGCAGCTTGAAAAAATATTTTCAATTTTAGACAAAATCGAATGTCACGGTAAATTGTAATTATGTCTGATTTTCTCTGAATGTTTGTGATGAGGCTTGATGATTAGTATTATCTGCGTTATTCGGACTATTGTCCTCATCTTCATTGTTATCTGTACAACGTTTCTGCCGATATACCCTCCGGCCTTCTTCAGGTATTTCTTGTCGGACTCGGGAACCTTCTCGGACTCGGGAACCTTCTTATCGTAATGGCTCCCCCATCACGGAACTTTGAACCTAACCCTTTATTCAGTCTACGGGGGTATCCTGTTCTCATTCCCCTAACCATAGCTGGGGTAGAGGTGCTAAGCTGTGTTAATTATTATTCTATGTTACTGCTGCCCTTGATCAGGATTGAACCTGCAATCTAGAGATAACTGTCACTTAGAACTGTCTGATTTTAACTGTAATTATGATTTAATTGTAATTATGTTTGATTTTAACGGCTTTTCAATCTGTCTAGGTTTATTTTATGCATAGAGGTTAGAGAATAACGTTTATTGTGTGTTTATATTTAGAATTCTTCTGAAGTTGTCTCCTAAATGTTTTTTTGCACTCGCTCCAATCGAATACAAATAATTGTAAAACAGATCTATTTATCCATAGAGGGGATCCTAACAGATACTCTCACTACAACTCAAAGTGGATTCGGAAATAATATCCATAAAGTGGAACTTACCATTCCACAGATCTCTAGATCTGGGTCTTGAAATGAAATGTAGTTTATTGTCATACTCAGTACACCTCTTTTGAAGAAGAGGGTCTTAACAATTTTTATTACAAAATTTGTGAGTTCTGTTTTTTCTGGGTCATCCTAATTTTGACACCTTTGTGCAAGTTCAGCCCTCAAAATATGGTACGCGTGCCGATAACAAAATGGAAACCATATGCTGTCCGTACGCGGCTCGTTTTCTCATCTTTTATAACGTTTAAACAATATATTACAACATGATGTTCTTGGGCAAGTCCGGGCATTATTTTTTTGCAACAGAGAAACTATATATACCCCTTATATCACCTAATTATCTTTTTATGTCCTGTCAGCGGGGATTAACATATGCTAGCTTTACCCACCTCTCACTTTATTATCTAACATTTCATTGAAAGGACTTTCCTAAGTCCCCCCATATATATATATATATATATATATATATATATATATATATATATATATATATATATAGTTTGCTATATGTACAAATATAGTGCTTAGTATCGGTGATAGAACATATATATCCAGCTTAGGATAGCGAAGACACAGTCAACAGCATGTGATGACTGTCATTTCTCGCCTAGGTGAACATCGGACCACTAATATATATATATATATATATATATATATATATATATATATATGAGGAAAAATGAGTAAAGAAAAGAAATGTAAATGGATAAAATGAATTTAATCGATATCACATTAATCGATATCACTTACACATGTGTTTCGTCAGTTTATGTGTGTGAAAATATTTCGCACACATAGAAGAATCGACCTTCATCAAAGTGAACATTTATTTTGAATGATAAAATTCGTTGGGAAAAAACAACAGAGATTTTTGGAAATATTCGAAAATCGAATTTTTTTAAAAATTTGGAACGCTGAGAATAGAGTTAAGATAGACCGTTATGATTTGGATATTTGTTTTTTTTTCTAGGGGTTATGGTACAAAATAGTTTTTTTATTGTTACAAAAAATAAATAAAATAAAAATAAAGTGTTATTATTTATCAATAATATGTTGAACATTTTTCTCGGAGCTTAGTTTATGTTTTGAAAAAATCGGTGAAATGTTAAAAAGTTGTCGATTAAAAAAGGGACCACATATATATAAATAATTTTGTATAAGTTGTTTAATTTATATAGATAATTTTGTATAAGTTATTTAATTTATTGAGATGTTATCGTAAGATATATATATATATATATATATATATATATATATATATATATATATATATGTGTGTGTGTGTGTGTGTGTGTGTGGTGTGTGTGTGTGTGTGTGTGGCTGTATGTGTATGTGTGTGTATGTACGCCCTACACACCTATCTATCTTCTTCATGGTGCTTACATTTCATTAAATATATTGTTAAGAAAACATAAGCGAAAACCTATCCATAAGGTTGCGTGTTCGCACTCATCTACATTGCAGAGGAAGTATAGCAATGGATGAACATATATATATATATATATATATATATATATAATATATATATATATATATATATATATATATATATATATATGTGTGTGTGTGTGTGTGTGTGTGGGGGAGGTCTATATATGTATATATATTTATATATATATATATATATATAATTTATTATATATATATATATATATATATATATATATATATGTTCACGCATGTATAGTCACACACTCTTGTATAACTTCTGCCATCGTTTCTCACGTACTAGGAAAATAAAAACACCCCCCACCACCACCACCACAAAAAAAGAAGAAAAAGAAAGAAGAAAAACTAGAAATAACAGTTACCTTTTGTTTTCAATGTTTTTATTCTATGTTGTCTTTTGTGTGTCTATTTCAGCTCGCAATATTTTTTCTCCTAATGAACCACTCAGCCGTATCTTCATTCGAAGAGGAGAGAGAAAAAAAATTCTGTTACACTCGCACCGGATTCGAAGATGCCAGCATGTTCCCGTATCGACTCTAATCTTCTTTCTTTTCTTCCACTTTTTTTTTTACGAGTCAAAACTCTGTTTTTCTTCGGGCGTTTTCGTGGGCTTTAACAAGAAAGCAAGCACTCAACGTAATATGTAAATAGACACCTTTTCTCGTGCATACGCATATATTAAGAGACGTAGAAAAAAAACCCAGCACTATAGGTAAAAAGAAAATTTCAGATCACACATCATATATATATATATATATGAATATATATGATGGACTCTCCCTTCGATCGACGTATGAGTGTTAATACAATGAACATCTACACAGGGATTTGTTTATAGTGGTGAAGGCTTGTGTTGGACCATCCACACTTTTTGGCACAGTCGATAGGAAAGAATTGGTGCATCAAGGGTTGCCACAAACCCAATCAACGACCGACCTCATTTTGAATTTTGAATTCTGAGTTATCCCTCTCCTAGACTGGTTACCTACCCAAGGCTGAAGGGCCCAGTCTGCCCTACTATTTAACCCATAGCTGGAGGGAGAATATATAGATTCATACCTTTCCAAGGGTATTAGCGCTATGTGAAATGCCGACAGCATATATATATATATATATTTAATTCATAATAAAATATTACCTCCCCATTTTACATATGATCCCTCTACTCTTAGTAGTTTACAAATTTGCATGTACCAAAACATCTATATATATATATATATATATATATATATATATATATCCCTAAGATCAGCTCATCAGAACGAGCCTAGAAGACATTGAGTTCGGTTCTCGCTAACTACCCTATATTCATGGTCTTGTTCTTAATTTATCTTACGGCGGTGCTCGTCGCATAACGGTTATTGTCGTAGGAAGTGGACTCATTCGATCGAGAGGAGAGTCCTATAATAGGTAACGTGCTGGACTGCGGGACCATAGTAAGCGAGTTCGAACTACAATTGAGCTATTACGTATATTCTTTATTATTATCCTTGGGAAAGGTATGAAAGTACATCCCCCCCCAGCTATGGGTTAAATAATACCATTTCTGTTTTCTACCTGTATGGTATTTTGGTATTAAATATCTTATTATAATGGAGATTTTGTGTTTTTTCGTCTGTAACCGAAACTATATCATTACCCAAGACACAATTCGCTTAATTATTTACGTCACATTCTCCATGATTTTGTTTTTATTTGAAGGTCAATTATTATCAATTTTTTTTAACGTTATCAAAACTATGCAATTGTTTAACGTTATTAATAATATACAATTGTATTAATATATGAAACAAAGTAGTGGTTTACAGTGTGAATGGGAAGGCTAATGTGCATATTTATATTAAAAATTTGATATTAATAAATGTGCTCAGTATTATTGATTTCTAAATGGTTGTTTTTATCTTAATGAATATGAGCAAAAGTTTCGGGGATAAATCTTTAAAATAACTCATTAACAAGACAAAATAACTGTAAATATCTTCTCTGCTTCCTAATTTACCGAAATAGTTAAATTAGAACAATTTAGCAATGAAGGACAGGGGTGATAGAAGAGTAAGTTTGAATTGTTCTATTATACCCACCTCTGCTTCAAATCTTTTTATCTTAATTTTTATTTAGTTTCTTTAGACTTTCTAATTTAATGTGATATTTATTTACATTAAAACATAAATATTTGCACCCGGAAGGTTCATATATTTGCTAGTTCTAAGAATATTTGTTGAAAACGTCCTGAACGAAGTTGGTTGCATTTCCCATGACGCTAATAATCTTGGAAAAGGTAAACATTCCATTATTTCTTTAAGCAAAGTACAGCTGGTTTGAATTCAGAGTTTTCCTTTTCCTAGACCGGTTGCCTTATAAAGACTAAAGAATACCTCTATGTAGTACTATTTACCCATAGCTGGAAGAAGAGATGGATTTCTGCATTAGTGTGAGGTGAAACGTAAAAAGCCTCGTCCAGGATGTAATTTGGTGTCGTCGGTCCCATTTCCTAGAAAGATAACCGTTACGATTATCGTGCCACATTTTAAACATTGGAAAAGTTAGGAATTCAACTATTCTCCCTCTAGCTGTGGGTAACTAGCAGGACACTTTGTTCTTTAGACTTGGTAAAGGCAACTGGTCAACGAGAAGGGAAACTCTGAATTCATTTTGTTGTAGCCCTGGAGAGGGATCGGCTACGTAATTCTTCTGCTGATCAAAACACACTATACAAACAGCTCCACCAGGAGCAAACCAACTTACGGTGCAATTGAAAGTGAGTGAAAGAGAGAAAGACAGAGAGAGACAGAGAGAGACAGAGAGACAGAGAGATAGAGTAAATAACTTGAGACATCTATGTTTACATCATCAGATATACAAGCTGATTGAAAAGTAACTCCTTATTTTAAATTATTTATATTTTTTTATATGCAGTTACAATTTTCTCAATACATTAATGTACGTTCCTTAATATATAGCAATTACATCAGCTTTGTTTTTGGTAGTGCTGCTCCACATTTTGCTATTGTTGTTCGTAAATAACAGAATCACCATTTTCCTGGGAAATGGATGGGTAGACGTGAAGCCCTGATTTAACACCCTGTGACTTTTTTCTTTGAAGGAGTAATTCTACTCTATGAAACAAATGACTTTGGAAGAACTTGAAGGACGAATACGAGAATTAATTTCTGTCATTCCATAAGAGTTCCTGGGAAGATCAGTTGATGCAAATCCCGAGCGGCTTGAGAGGCTTGAGACGAATGCAGGTGTCCATATAGAATTTCAAATAAAACTCAATTATTATGTGTGTTCTTCCTATATTCATTTTTTGTCAAAATAATGATTCAGAAATAGATTATAAGATTTTTAAAATAGGGAAGTGAGTTACTTTAAAATCACCCTGTACAGTAGTGCTTTGATTTCTGAACTTAATTTTTTCCACTTGGTACTCAATTTCCTCGCAATTCAAATCATTTTCCCCATTAAAATAAACCCAACTATCATTAATCCGTTCCAGTGCCCCTTTAAAAAAAACTTATTTTTTTGTTAATGTTTTTGTTGATAAGAAAAATAACACAACATTCTATAAAAATATAATAAAATAGAATATAATGATTTACATGCAGTAATATATTCTAATGTTTATATTTTTTAAGAGAATAATTTTATTTGGCGTAATCAATTTGAAAAGGGAACTCATTAACAGAAGCGTATGTGAAGCTCGCTTGTACCTCAAATTTTAATTCTCAATACAAAGCAAAACATTGACCGAGTGATAGACTCGGAAAACTTGTTACTCGGGGACATTCATATGTCAATGAACAGATGTATATTCGTTTTATCAATGTAAGTTTGGGGTGTTTCAGTTTGTTAGTCTGTCTGAAAGTCAAGCCGCAGTTGGTATAGTTAGCGTAAGAAAATGACGAGGTTATAAATGTAGAAATCTATACTTCTGTCTAGGATCAGAGTGAAGTATTAGTTTTGAAAATACTGCGGTTACTTTAAAAACAATAAGATGCGAAATAGGCCGATTAAAACATTGATGATTTCGAAAAATATAAAATGTAATTTTTAAATTCACTTTTTAATAAATAAAATTATCAATCATTATTAACAATAATTTTGAGTTTTAGTAAGGTGACAGTCGAACAGCTAAGGAGTCTATCCCCTTTTCGTTAGCGATAGACCAAGGAGAATATTTTTGCGGAGGAGGAGCGCTACCCCTTCCTCCTGTTCCTAGATGCTTTACTGCACAGATCAGATTAATCAAATTGTGATTATAATGGTGAGGTTCAAGTTCTGGAGCTCTGGGGAGTGTGTAGTATCTCTTCATCACTATTACTCACAGGTCCACTCTGACCCGGAGTGGTAATACCTGTTAGGACCCCATCTATGGGTTAAGTTGAAAAAGAGTTTTTTAAAAATTGTGTTTTAAAATAAAATTGAGCTTGAATAAGAATTGTGAATACTTATCAAAAATGAATAAACCAAAACGTTTTCGGCATAAAATGACTCAAGGGTTGACATGCTGTAAAATCCAACCAACCAACAAAGATCTGATACTCTAGCACCTGATCTAACATATATATTAATGAATATTTGATCACTATATATTATAATGAAATATTGTACAGAAAACAGATATACATTTATTTGAGTATTATATGTGATTATATAAGCCTCTCTCTCTCTCTCTCTCTCTCTCTCTCTCTCTCTGTGTGTGTGTGTGTGTGTGTGTGTACACGCACTCATATGTTTATTACTAGTCACTAAAACTGTGTAGAATGTACTCAGTGACAGTAGGAGGTGTTATTTGACGAGTTTAGACTCGAACCTGAACTACTGGGCTCGATAAACAACGCCTTAATCTCAAGAGCAACGGCAGCAACCTTAATGCACTGCATACGTGCGTGCGAACACGTGTGCGTGTGTGCGTGTGTTATTGTTGTGTGTGTGTATGTGTGTGTGTGTATGTGTGTGTGTATGTGTGTATGTTCGTATGTGCGTGTTTAAAAAAAAAAATTCTAGTTATCTTTTTATTACAAGTCAGTTGGAGCGTAATTACATGAACAGCGAGTAACAGTACATATCATATCATATTATAATGGAGATTGTGTGTTGGTCTGTCTGTAACCGAAACTATATCATTAACTAAAGTGGCTTTAGTTAATGATATAGTTTCGGTTACTAATTCCCTTAGTTTTTGTTATGTCACATTCTCCATGATTTGATTTTATCTCAACCTCAGTTATTAATGAAATTGTTATTAATTCTAC
Source organism: Doryteuthis pealeii (assembly GCA_023376005.1). NCBI lineage: Eukaryota > Metazoa > Mollusca > Cephalopoda > Myopsida > Loliginidae > Doryteuthis > Doryteuthis pealeii. Next base: position 133,211,794 of record CM042138.1, on the reverse strand, counting down.
CGGCCTTATCTACACACTAATAATATGCACTTGTATTTATATATACAACAAAATAGCGATTTTCAGTGTGAACGGGAAGGCTAATTTGCATATTGACATTAAAAGATTGATTTTAACAAATATGTGCTTGGTATTATTGATTTCTAATTATTTGCTTTTATTTTAATAAATATGTCCAAAAATCCCGAGGAAAAATCTTAAAAGAAATCCATTAACAAGTAGAAATAACTGTAATTATATTCTTTACTTCCTAATATAACTATTTAGTTAAATTAGGAAAATTTTGCAATGAAAGACGGGAGTGATGAAAGAGTAAGTTTCAGTTGTTCTATTTTTCCCATTATACCCACTTGTGTTTCAAATCTTTTTATCTGCATTGTTATTTAGTTTCTTTAGCCTTTTTAATTTATTATATTTTATTACATTAAAACTTAAATACTACCTCCCGGAGGGTTCATACATTTGCTACTGTAAGATAATAATAAATAAAATAAACAGCTTGAATTAAAAGTGTGAATAATTGATTGAGTGAGTGATTGGTTTTAGCGGAATGCCAGTTCGTCTTGTGTTATTTTATGCCTAGAGGTTAGGGAAACGCGTTCATTGTACGTTCATATTTACATTTTTGTGTAGTTGTTTCTTAAAGATAAAACGATAACAATTTTTACACGGTCATATCAAATACTTATAAATTTAAAAAAAAATGTATTTGACCCAAAGAGGAGTCTTAACAGGTACTGCAAACCCAAATCAGAGTGGACATGGGAGTAATGGCAATAGAGGGGTACTTCCCATTCATTTTACGTTGACATTTATATTTTCGTGTAGTTAGGTCGAAATAGTTTTTTTTGTTTTGCGCATGGTTATATGATAACACAGAGAGAGAGAGAGAGAGAGAGAGAGAGAGAGAGAGAGAGAGAGAGAGAGAGAGAAACGAAATCACGGTATATATGCGTGTTTTGGTGTTTGTGTTTGTGTGTGTGTGTGTTAGTGCGTTTTTGTGTCTTGGTCTGTTTGTGTCTATGTTTGTGTGTTTGTGAATGTGTTCTTATATGTGTTTCTGTACGTGTTTGCGTGTTTTTGTGTGTTTGTGAGTGTGTTTGTGTATTTTGTGTGACTATTTATGTATTGTTATGTATAGGGGTGTGTGCTTGTGTATTTTGTGTGTGTATTTATGTATTTTGTGTATTTGTGTTTGTATGTGTTTGTGGATCGTGTGTGAGTGTATTTTGTATGTGTATTCTATGTGTGTCTTAGCATGTTTGTACATTGTGTGTGTTTGTGTATTTTGTGAGTGTTTTTGAGTATTTTGAGTGAGCTTGTGCTTGTGTATTTTTGGTGGGTGTGTTTGTGTATTGTGTGTTTGTGCATTTTTGTGCGTGTTTGAGTTATTTGTGACTGTCTGTGTATTTTGTGTGTGTGTGTGTGTGTGTGTGTTTAAGTATTTTGTGTATGTGTGTATGTGTGTGTGTGTGTGTGTGTGTGTTTAGAACTAAAACATGTGCTGCCTTTCTCTCCATTATCTCATTAAACCGTAGTTTGTAAGCGTGCGTATATATATATATATATATATATATATATATATATATAATATATATCAGGTAAGTAGGTAGGTAAGAGGATCAATGTACATGCACATTTATACCCATATTTACCGGCGTGAGTGACTGCACCCACACACAACTCGACCCACATCTACGCGTGCACCATAGTGGCATCACGACTGGCGACACCATACCAAGCCATCTTCCCTACCAGCTGCGCGTCAACTTCATTTTTGTATTTTAGTACCCATAATTAACTCAACGGGGACCTGTGTAACCAGAACAGCTTACGGAGCCATCAGACCCTACTTTTTTTCTGTCTGGATCACGCCTTGCACAGACTTAAAAACAGACACGGAGGGTGAGAGATATCTAGAGAGACTGGCAGAGACAGAAGCTGACTGAGAGAAAAAGATAGATGTATAGAACATAAAGAGGGTAGGATAATAACGGGGGGAAAAGTGCGAAAAGACAAGAAAAAGAATTATGAATTAGATTAAAGGAATATCATAAAGAATCTTTGCACGTCCTCTAACAAGGAAAAAGACACATTGTAGCGGAGTATTTGTTAGCCCGATATGTTCTGAGAGAATTTTCAGTCTAATTTGAGACTTGAACCGGATCATTAAAAAACAGGCTGATTATTATTATTATTATTATTATTATTATTATTATTATTATTATTATTATCAGTAGTAGTAGTAGTAGTAGTAGTAGTATTTGCTCTACTTAGGTATCGAGCACTCTTTACATTTTAGCCTCATTAATAGCGGCATTAATATATATATATTTTTTTGTGCCAAGTGATATAGTTTAATCGATGATTTTCGGTTGGTGTGACTGTCTTGGTCTTTTCATTTTTCAGTAATTTTTTGTAGTATATTGTAACTAGAATATTTATTTTCTTGCCACAAGAATATACTAATAGGTTCAGTGTATATATATATATATATATATATATATATATATATATATATATATATAGTATATATATATATATATATATATATATATATATATATATATATATACATTCCATAGTTTGTGTATTTTATTATGTAGTTCATATGTTTGTGTAGTAAAAGTCGTTGTTGTTGTTGATGTTGTTGTTGTGTGTGTGTGTGTGCGTGTGTGTGTCTGTCTGTCTGTTTATGGTTGTGTTGGGTGTATTTTTAGAGAGTTTTTTATGCATGTATATATGCATATACATTACATAGTTTGTGTATTCTATAATGTAGAACATATATGTCTATGTAGTAAAGTCATTGTTGGTGTAAGTATGTCAGTGGTTAACTTCGATTAAGTTCTGGGTTGTATTTGTCTATGAAATGTTTTTCTTTGATTAGGAGTAGAGTATAGTCATCAGTTTGGTATATTGGCATCAGCTTAAAATCGCCCTGATTACATTCAAAGATATGCTTCGATACATAGAGGTTTCTATTCTTAGCTAATCTAATGTTGCTTTGTGTAGTGAAATTATTTTATTTAATGATGATGTGCCACCGATGTATATATATAGTTTTTTTTTCAGTTTGTGCATTCTATTATGTAAATTACATTTTTTGGTGTGCAGTCAAGTTTTCTACACATTTTGAATAATGTGTTAGGATTTTTGAATGTATAGGATGTTACTTCTATGATTATGTTACATATTCCATATCTTTTGTTCCCTCATTTAGAAACATCCTGCGTAGTGTGTTCCCCAAATTAGGATGAGGTTAATATTTGTTTAAATTTTTTTATTGTCTTTTACTCTTAATCATTTTTCTTGTATTTAACATGTTTTTTTATGTTTTCATTGTTTTCGAGTTGGTGTAGTATATTTGTGAAAAGTTCCGGGTTGTTTTTTGTTATATTTTTGAAACATATGCTAGGTGGTGTTCGTTGTTATGTTTTTTTAGGGTTTCGTAGTTGCTCTAATGGTATTTTTCTGCTAATTCGAATCCCTTGTTAATGAGTGTAGTGGGGTAGCCTATCTAGCATTCTTTTTGGCGGATTTGTTGGAGGTTTTTGTTTGTGACTATGGTGTATATTCTACGTGCAAGTGCACAACGGATGGATTTTATGCAGTTTTCGGGGTGTTGGCTTTTAAAATGTAGATATTGTTGAGTGTCTGTCGGT
>CM042138.1:133198129-133203129 GCA_023376005.1 Doryteuthis pealeii | reverse complement strand
GACAAAAAAAAAAAACGAAATGAAAACTATGAGGAGAAAAAATAAGGGAAAAAGAAAAGGAGAAAAATTAAAGAATATGTTTTTATGATAATAAATAAAAAAGATATGGCAAAGAGGGTTAAAAAGCATAAAAGCGAGAAGAAACAAGCAGAATAATAAATGGAATCAGAAGAGGTACTGTGTTAAAGAAGAAGAAGAAGAAGAAGGAAGAAGAAGAAGAAGAAGAAGAGAAGAAGAAGAAGTCAATGCTTGTTGTAGAGGAGAAGAAGGTCATCTGTGTCGTAGAGGAAGAAGAAAAAAGAAGTCATGCAGCATCGCTAGAAGAAGAAGAATGAGAAGAAGAAGAAGAAGAAGAAAGAAAAGAAGAAGAAGAGCCAGAAAAGAAGAAGAAGAAGAAGAGATAGTCATCTGTTGTCGTACGAAGAAGACGAAAGAAGAAGAGGAGGAAGAAGAAAGTCATCTGTGTCGTAGAAGAAGAAGAAAAAGAAAGAAGAAGAAGTCATCTGTGTCGTAGAAGAAGAAGAAAAAGAAGTCATCAGTAGTTCGTAGAAGAAGAAGAAGAAGAAGATAGAAGAAGAAGAAGTCAATGCACGTCGTAGAAGAAAGATAGAAGAAGAGAAGAAGAAGAAGAGAAGAAGAAGAGAAGAAGAAGAAGAATGTCATCAGCGTCGTGAAGATGAAAAGAAGAAGAAGAAGAGAATAAGAAGAAGAAGTCATCAGCGTCGTTGAGAAGAAAGAAGAAGAAGAAAAGAAGAAGAAGAAGAAGAAGAAAGAAGAAAGAAAGAAGAAGAAAAAGAAGTCATCGTTATCGTCGTAGTAGTCGTAGTTATATGTACAGTCAAAAAGAACGTAAAATATCCAACGAAAGAAGAAAGTCTGGGAAAATAAACAAAAAAAAACATATATCGATAATAAGGCGTTAAATACCGAGTGAACAGGGAAATGAATGCTCTTTAAACCAATGCAATCAAAAAAGCTAGAAGTTTTTTTTAAGTTTAATCTTGTTAAGTCTACATCTTATTATAATCTTATAAAATCGAAAGTTGAGCGATCTTTGGCTGTGATGTCCGTGGGTAATCCTGCAAAGATATATGATTTTTCTTCCCTCATTTCTTTCGGCGCATACTTTCAAATTCCGATGTGGCGCATGTCAGCCATATTGTCATGGTACGAGCGTCAATGCGCGACAAACATGTGTATTTACACTTCTTCTTTCTCATATCGCGTAAGGTATTCTAGCAAGAAACAATAAAACATGAAGAAAGGTCAGAATAAAATAACAAATAAACAATTAAAAAAAGAAAAAAGAAAAAGAAGAGGAAATAAAAGCCTATTAAGCGTATCGGATCTTTAAGAAGAAAAGGAATTGTTAAGAGAGGAGGTTTCAGCCGGGAGGAATAGAGAATTAAAAAAAAGAGTAGCCATTTTGCTTTTTTAATTTGAGTAATTCGGTGACTTGGGCCTAATTACCGTTTTACTGTCACCAAGCTCATTCATTGCTGCATAAATATAATTATTATCATGAGTATTGCTGTTTCCTTGTTTTAAGGCTGCTCTTTGCTTTTTCTCTTTTATGAGATTTTATTTTTAAAGCGCCGTATTTTAGATCTCACCGACATCGTTTAAACTACATATATAGCTGTAATTAGATTAGTCTTTTGACCTAATACTCGTTGTTATCACACCTCATCATCAAACAGCTAATGTTATCCCATGATTATTATATTCTGTTGCCAAACGAACCAGTACAATTTATTGAAAGCAATATAAAGTTAAAGCATACTTACGTAGAGTCATTGATTAAATTGCATTATTAACAACAACTAACAACAACGAACAACAACAACAATAATAATATATAATGATAATAATATAATGATAATAAAAAATAGGAGACCATAAAACAATAGCAATTGATCGCTAGGAAACTCAGATCATTTCTGTGATCCTGAGGAAAAAACACAACTTAACTGCGAGAGAGATAACTCGAATAAGTGTGTAATAATAATATATAAGTAATGAAATGATAATAATTAATACCCTTGCAGAGAACTGAAGAAATGTATGGAATTATGAATAGTGAAAGTTATACCAATTGTAGTTGGTGCACTGAACCGTCCCAAAAAGGATTGCAAAGGGTTTGGAAGTTTGGAATATCAGAGGAAGGATTGAAACCATTCAGAAACATCTGCACTGCTGCAAACTGCCAAGATACTCAAAGAGTCCTGGGACCGAGGAGACTTGCTGTCACCAGACTCCAGTGTTAAGACCAGTCAGCTAACACTGATGTAAAACTCAAGAATGGAATAATAATAGAGGCCATACAGACAATAGCATTGATCGGCTATAATACTCAGAGTCAGTCCTGAGATCTGAGGAGCCTTGCTCTCAACTCCAGTGAAAACCACCAAACTATGCCGAAAGAGGAAAGCTCAGCCATAAGTGATGTAAAATAATAATAATAATATATAATAATAAATAAATAATATAGAGGTCATGACAAAACAGATAGCATTGAATAGACTAAATACTCAGATCAGTCCCTGTAGATCTGAAGGAGTCTTGCTCTCACTCGCAGTGAAAAACCACCAACTAAGCCCGAGGAGCAAGAAACCACATAAGTGATGTAATAATAATAAATAATAAGTAATAAGTAGAGACCATCAAACACATAGCATTGACGACTGGGAATAGCTCAGATCAGTCCCGGAGATCTGAGAGCTTGCTGTCACTCCAGTGAACACCACTGAATGACCGAGGGAAGAACTGCAATGAGTGATGTAATAATAAATAATAATATAATATATAATAAATAAAATAGATCATTTACTTGCATTAGTATTAGGCTTTCGGCTATTTCGACAGATTATACGTAACATAATGATATAGCATTTGTAAACAATTATAGCTCAAGGTACTTAAACTTAATACAAACATTTAGCACACATTCTATGGCTTTCCAAGTATTTCTAAAATAAAATAACATCTCTTTATTTCTCTTTAAGTTTACATGATCTCTTTCTCTTCTCCTCTTCACCCTCTCTCTCTCTCTCCTCCTAGGCTCTCTCTCGTCTCTCTGTGTCTCTCTCTCCTCTCAATACACAGTACACAACACATCATACACACACTCACTCGACTTTTAATTTCTATTGTTCAAATGTAAACCTTGCAATTAATCTTAAACCTTTTCGTCAGAATTAATCCTAGTGTTATTATGTCCGAAACATTTCCGATATATAACCGTTTTCTGTAATCAATCTTCAGACTTTGCATCATCTGGGTGGTCCACGAAATGCGTTGTAGATTATGAATTCTCAATATGAACGTTTAAAAAAGATTTGATTTTGGTATGATTAAAATAATTATTCGATAAGAAATAGCTGCATTCAACAGTAAATTCGTAAAGTTTAAAATTTATATACACGGAAACTAACTGGTTCCTATCTGGGTTTATACCAATAATGTTTTATGATCACGATCAGGTCGACCATCTCTATTGTACATGTATGTGTTGTGAGGTAAACATTTTATATATACATGCTAAGTTGTAAGGTGTCACATCGTGGTGTATGGTTATGTGATTAGTCTCGGCAGATCCATTCTACTGATAGCGGGTCCGATCTCTTCTGGGATATCTCATAGACTGGCGACTGTGTCACATCTATCCGTACCGAAAGGGTTGTTATATACTTACAATTACCAATTTATATGTAAATTCAATGGCCGAATCGTGAATTGATGATGTCAATTGAGTAAAACATTCGCTTGACCAAAACACAGAAATAATTATGCCGTAATAATCTATGCATACATATAATGGCAGTTGTGTTATATGTATGTCTGGTGAAACATGAAGAATAAAACAATTTTACTAAACATGACATATATATCCGGGTAAGGGATATATTATTTAAGTCTGTAGTAAGGGTATTTCGCAGGCAAGAAAAACTGGGCTAATGAAAGAAGATACTGCTGTTCAGTATTTATGGTAGAATGGTCCAATCAGATACAGTGAGGGGGTACCTAGGTATTTGCAATATTCATTACTATATATCCATGACACATTCTACTATCAAGAGCTTGTTTTTAGTGCCAGAAGTTAAGAAGGTTTGATTTATATCTGGAATGGTATGAAAGTATTACGGATTTGATATAAGAGAAGGGAAAGTCAATTCGTGGCGTTCGTGATAAAAACAATCATTTTATGTAAGACCAAAACAATTCAATGGATCTGCAAGAACTAACTTTTATCATGCCACGTCTACCCAGGCAATCACCGGGTAGCCGCTTCTACTTTGGTGTATAAGACGCACTATTTGTCCCAGATTTTTCATTCAAAAGTTATAGAGCGTATTTATACACTAAAACAATTTAATTAATTTTCTGAATATGTACTTACGCATATCGTAGAGGTTGACAGTAAAGCAAGTTATAGCTATATTTAAACTAAAATGTTTTGCGCCATTACTGGATTGTGTGGTTAATGATTAAGAAAATCCTTATGTGAGCTTTTTTTCAACCGCAAAATGTTACATTTTGTGGGAAGATGACCATGGTGTTCGCACTGAATACGTTAAATTAATATGTTTAAGTATATGTGGAAATTCTTATAAATTCTTATTTGTCGTAAGAACGATATAAATTTGTCAAAGGATAAATTTAGGTAAGTTTTAGCTTTTTTAATTAGCTTTTTTAATTTGGAGGCGCGTGGTGTAATGGGTTGATGCCGCTGGAAATGGACAACCGGCGACACGAGTTCAAAATCTGGATTTTGCAACTATTCTTCCTCCCAGTTAATGGTCAAATAGTAGAGAAGACGGGCTTTTTAAACTTTGGAATTGCAACCAACTAGGAAGAAGAAAATCTGAATTCAATCTTATTAAACTCCCGCTTAGGAATTGAAGCATTGTAGTCACATCCTAGTCGTGTGTGAGGGTTTGGTAAATAGATATAAATTCCTGAAAAATCTGTGCGTATTATATCAGGTGTTTATTTTTAAA
>CM042138.1:133188862-133198029 GCA_023376005.1 Doryteuthis pealeii | reverse complement strand
CTGAACTAGCCACATTCTTTATTGCATCAGTTTTGAAGAGAATGATGGAAACGCATGCGTTCCATCATACATGTCGCGCTTTCAGCGCGATATCCATGAAATCTCTCTCCATCCGTCCCTATCGCTCATCATTCTCGCTGGAAGGTCCTCTATGCTAGCATCTGCCTCCGCACAGAGCTGATAAACGTACGTTGCTGGTACGGAGATCCGCAGAAAATCGATCTACAACCACACAGATCCTGACCATTCGCCGAATCATAGAAGGGACCGTGCAAGAAATCTCGAGCAACCCTACTATTTGTAGACTTTCCAAAGCATTTGACTCCATACTACACCAAAGGAAAAAATGGAGCAAATACTGCTGAGCAGAATGGCATACCAAGAAACATTCTACGCCATAATGATGCTCTCACCAAAATACAAAGCAATGGTACGATCACAATGGCGACACAGACTTCTTTGACATTGTGCGCCGGGAGTCCTACAAGGGATACACTAGCGCCATATATATTCATCAATATGCCTAGACTACATACTCAGAACATCACTAGATCCAATAAAAGAAAAAGGCTGGTACACGTAGTGGGTCATAATGTGGATAACAAAAACAAACGCGTGTACGGAAATTTAAAGTGACTGTTACATGTTAACACAACATTTGGTGTCACGTATTTATCTGTGATTATTCTGATCTGTATCTATTTCATACAGTATATATATAATAACAAATATAGAGTATAAGAAAATGATTTTCAACATTTTATACTGTAAATATACGCTCCTACATTTGGGCGCTGGTGGTTGTCGTCAGTGATAATCCGCAAGGTTCATTGGGAAGTTTCGGGTCTTCCAGCATCAGACTTCCCTCACCCTGCTGACCCTATCAGAGGTGATCAAACTCTGGTACAACCACCAAACAATAGCCGCTAAAAGACGTTTGACAATGAAAAAAATTTTTTTGATGATTGTAAAACTCTAACCATTAAATACAAAGCACCGCGCATCTGATTGGTTTAGACGGCAATCAGATAGCGATACCCATATTTAAATGGGATACGTAGCCAGAAACACTTTTCTCCGTACGGATTACGAGTTTATATGATTACGTAAGTTAACCCTTACTACTTTTCTCTCCTTGAATCTATCGTTCTACGGCGTAACTGACAATGATTAGATGTTGTTAAGATACGTTTACCCTCGATTCATTTGCTGTTGTTTCGAGAATTTCACAATATATATACGAGGGTGAGTCAAAAAGTAATGAAAATGTCCCTGCCCTCGTAAAATTCTGTTGACTATTCTTTGAGCCACTTTTTCCCTATATATTTCACTTCCTCGTCACTGGAATAATGTTTGCATTTCTTCTGTCCAAAAAGAGGTTGAAAGAAACATCATTCAGGTTCGAAAAGTGAAATCTGTATTGAAAAAGTGCTCAAGAACAGTCAACAGAATTTACGGGGCAGGTATACATGCTCTCATCCAAAGGTGAACATTGGTATTGAAAGAAACGGGAAATGTGGAGGAGTAGGGATGTGATCCCACAGAAAGGAACAGCTATATTTTGGGTGTATAATACATGTTCCCGTGTTGTAATTATACCTGTCCTAAGCAAATCGCATTACTTTTTGACTCACCCTCTTAATATATAATATATATTATATATATATATATATATATATAAGATTTTTGGATGTTTGTTTTTTAGAAGCATTGTTGAATAAAGATATACTTATATTTTTGCTTGAAGCAATTACAATGCATGTATCGCATAAATTCGATACTTTTTTTTTATAGAAAATGAACTTGACAAGTGTAATCCCGGCAAAGATGTTCGGTGCGTAGAACATCGACAGACTGTTTCGACTTTATTAAGTCTCATCAGCGATGTATACTAACGACTTCTCTACGACAGAATTGTCAAGTTCATTTTCTATTTAAAAAAACGTATCGAAATTTTATGCGATACATGCATTGTAATTGCCTCAAGCAAAAATATAATACACACACACACACACACACACACATACACATACACACACACACACACACACACACATATATATATATATATATATATATATATATATATATATATATATATATATATATATGCGTGTGTGTGTGTGTGTGTGTGTGTGTGAAATAAATATTCTGTCTGTTTGGTTGTATTTTTTGTACGACGATCGAGTGCATGTCTTTTTAAAAAAGGAAATTCGTGGAGACCAGCAAAGACCAAAGTTCAATAAAATCCTTCCCCGAGCTTTTCAGAGAGCGGATGAAAAACAACTTTTTACCGCTTGTTTTCCACGAGAAAACCGAGATGAAAAATAAGGGTATAAATCATTATAATAAACAACTAAACATGAACACAACAACAAATAAAATACAATAAAACAAGTACATAAGAAAACTTTTTTTAATTAATGTATATATAAATATATAAGTTAAAAGAAAGGAAATGAATCCAACAATATGAGTATGAAAAGGTGGAATGAAAACATCACACAATGCTGTTAAAGAAGAAAACAATTTATAATATAATCATAACTGATACTGATCAATATTTCGATTTTACAAAAACATCAGAGCTCATTCACTCCGTAGTTATAAAAACAAAATACAGTAAATATCTAATCATTTATGAAATACAGAACTTAAAAATAAAAATTTGAAAAAATAAAAAAATAAAAATAATTAATCGTAAAAAATTCCTTTACTAAAAATCTTTTGAATTCCAGCTGTCACATTTCTTAATACCCATCCCCTTCCGTTTAAATTGTTTCGTCTTGTTGCCACCATCTCAAAAATCCGCTACATTTGGATGACAAAAGGTATACATAGAGACATGACCGACATATATATGGCGCGAATGCCCACATTGGTGAATATTGTAACGACTTTCGTTCTTTTTTCCAGTATTAAGGTTTTTTGTTTTGTAAACTGATTTGACATTCCTCTCCGACCCAAACAAATACGGAGTGAATGAGCTCTGATAATGATTTTTGTAAAATTGAAATATTGATCAGTATCAGCTATGATTATATTATAAATTGTTTTCTTCTTTAACAGCATTGTGTGATGTTTTCATTCCACCTTTTCATACTCATATAAATATATATAAAGACTTTATTTTTAACTTTTTAAATCTGGGGTAACGCCAGATATAAATGCAAATGTGAAAAGATTGCAAGAAAAAGAGCTTGACGCAATTACAGCAGAGCAGGTATACACCAAGAAAATTATCAAATTATGAACACTAGATTTCTGTTGGCTTTAGTTTCATGTGGTGTGCACGATCGTCAGGCAGAAAAGTGAGAAAAATATCCAATAAATGGTAATTATATGAGAGATGAAAGTACACGTGATACTCACAAGCAGAAAAATACACACAAACCCACAGTCATATATATATATATATATATATATATATATATATATATATATATATATATGAAGTGTACAAACAGTCTGTTTGAGATGGCGATAGCCGACAATTTTTGGGAGAATATGTGCTTAATTGAAGTCATACCTAATTTGAAAATTAATTAGTTATAATTAAAGGAATTAGGCGTGCATATCGGTTTAATTGTAAGTTAAACAAATCGAGAAAAAGTCAATCTCTGTATGTACATTTCAGCCTATTAGCATCATCAGCAGATTTATAGGCAGGAGAGTGCTTTGTGCGTGATTCGAACCCTACCTGCCAGGGTGACAGGCGGGGACTCTAACCGTTACACTAGCTGGCTTAACCAGATTTTCTCGTTTATTTTAAACTAATATATATATCGCACTTTTTTGGTTGACTTACAGCACGACAGTATGAAATGTACAAACAATCTGTTTGAGATGGCGACATATATTTATATATATATATATATATATGTGTGTGTGTGTGTATGTGTGTGTGTGTGTGTGTGTGTGTTATTTAGACAAAGAATCAAATATTATACACACTTATCCCATTTGCAAATATCTCACCCGCCAGCATGAACAAAATTAATAAAGAAAACTCAACACATCTTTGTCTATCACCTTAAATATCTGACAACCTGTATGCACATATATATATGTGTGTGTGTGTGTGTGTGTGTGTCTGTCTGTTTGTCTGTGTGTGTATATGGGTGTATATGCCAGTGTGTGTGTGTGGATACCAATTCTTTTATCAATATGCGAATTCTTCCACTTCTTCCCTCTCTTCTTCTTCTTCTTCTTCTTCTTCTTCTTCTTATTATTATTTATTTATTATTATTATTATTATTATTAGTAGTAGTAGTAGTAGTAGTAGCCTCAGCATTATTATTATTATTATTATTATTATTATTATTTACTCCTTTTGAGTTTTCACATAATAATAATAATAATATAATAATAAAATAATAATAATAATGCTGAGCTACTACTACTAGTACTACTAGTACTACTACTATTAGTAGTAGTAGTAGTAGGCTCAGCATTATTATTATTATTAGTAGTAGTAGTAGGTGTGTCCATCTTTTTATTTATTTATTTACAGCACCTTCCACATTACTGTGGTCTTAACCGTCTCTATTCATCTATAATTATAATATTATACTGCGTTCTTCTCCTTTTCCTGTCGTGTTATTATTGCCCTGACTTTTTGTTGCTATAACTGCCTTTCTTCTTGACTTATTGCACTAGAAACAAAATGTTACTTCCGCCTCTTAACAAATCAACATTTAACGAAAGTGAGCCTCACGCAGAAACAAAGGATTAGACGCCTTTTATACATGAATACATAACCACATATACGCATTATTATTTCTTTTTTCTTTAAAGAAATTTCCATCTCCATTATTAACCTCATTATTTTTTAAATTTTTATTATAGCCGTTTTTTTAAAAAATAATCTTTTTGTATTGCTTTTTGTTTTAAATCGAGAACATTAATGTATAATAGAATTTGTCATTTTTTAAAAAATTACAAGAATAGAGAGAGAGAGAGAGAGAGAGAGAGAGAGAGAGAGAGAGAGAGAGAGAGAGAGAGAGAGAAAGGCAAGCAGATTTGAATGAAATCGATTTCAATAATTCTTCGAGATTCTTTGCGAGCTCTCTTAAAAAAATCCTTTTCCTGATATAATATTTCAGTCTTTTTTCTTCTCTCAAATTTCTTGTGCGCTTTTTGTATATCATTTAATATAATTGTATATATAATATATATATATATATATATATATAAATATATATATAACATGATTACTTATCATCTTTTAGATTGTGATAATTTCGTGTTTCAGTTTTTATTTTGAATTTAATTTTCTATTTCATTGCTCCATTCTCTTTTTTTTTTTCACCGTTTTTTTAATTCATTATGTATCCCATTATTCTTTGCATTAATCTTCCTCTTTGTGAATTTTTTTCAACTCGGCGTGTGAATATGTCTTTGTGTGTGTCTTTGTGTGTGTCTGTGTCTGTGTCTGTGCAATGTGTGTCTGTGTGTGTGTGTGTCCGTGTGTGTGTGCGTGTGTGCGATGCGCTGAAAGGCATAAGTAGTAGCGCATTTATTATTTTGTATTATATAATCTTATTAACTATCTATTACTTCTGGCTATATATAATATATATATATATATATATATATATATATATATATATATAATATTATATATATGTATAAGTATTAACTTACCGGTGGGTATAAAGAACGATCGTTGGAAGCGCACAATATCCAGAGGTTAAGGTTGAGAAAAAACAAATACAAAGTGCTCAATACAAATGTAGAGCATAAATTTATTTAAGAATGGAAAATGAGTAACCTACTCGAGTTTCATCGATAGATTCTTCAGGGTTCTTTTAAATTAATCGAGTTTACGATTAATCTTTGGTGTTATAAACATGCCCGTTGGAATGGGACTTAAAGGGAAAGGTGACTTACCGGTGAATTTGGTCACGATGGTTAGTAAGTGTAGAATTCAGAGGGGTAAGTCAGCGATATAACACATACAAAGTGCTTAATACTAAGAAGAGCAAATTTATTATAAAATGGGTACAATAGATAACCTACTCGAGTTCCACCATAAGGATCTTCAGGGTTAAATCCACGGAATGAATCGAGACACCGATTAATAACAGTCGATTCACGTGTGTGGTGGTCATTGCATTATATATATATAATATATATATATATATATATATAATATATATATATAAGTAAAGTCATCGGGGTCGCCTAAAGTCGGTATCAGCCAGACAGCGAGGGAGTCTATCTCCTCTTCACTGACGCTACACCAAGGAGATTGTTTTTAACATCTGAGGTGTAGGGCCACACTTACCATCAGCTCCTCACTTTACCGCACAGATCCCTGTGCTACTCATACGCTGAGCGGGCGAGGGCCGGTATCGAACCAGGAACCTTGAGGTTCCCAACCGAACACTCTACCGACTGAGATGAAAGGAAAATTAAACTCTAGTTGTCCGAAGAAGTTAAAACAGTGGCCTCATCATTACTGCTTTACTTTCTTTTAGTATAGTATATAGTGCTAAATATTGTAAATTTTGATCAAAAATCTAATTTAAATTTCCAACTTTTAAATCGTAATGAGCATTGTATATTTATAATTGGAATCGTGGATTGGCGCGTGGTGTAATGGTTAGAGTCGCAGGAAACGGACTTGTCAACCCAAGTTTATATTCTGGACGATGCTGTTTGCATTTCACATAACTCTCATAGCCTTGAAAATTATACGAATCCAACTATTCTTCCTCTATCTATGGGTAAATAGTAGAGCAGACTGGACCTTGGTTATGCAATTAGTGGGTATTTGCCTCATACCCACTTGTATCGGCTGGGCACAAGGCCTCATTTTAACGTGAGCCCACCCACAAGCCAAAGCTCATGGGTGGGAAAGAACAAAAATTGTGTCGATCCTGTCGGCATTCCCCCTCAAGGGGGGGTGCCTCAGGTGCTGGGCAATAAACCCAGCCCTACCCCTTTAAGTCAAGGGGGCAGGTGTTGCCTGGGGGGATAGCCTCCTGGGATCGACGCTATTAATTTAACATGACCGGTCCAGTGGTCGAAGCGCACTGAACCCCTGTCCCAAAGGACGGGTTGGAAATGTCATGTGGTTATGTAATTAGTGTAACCGAAGGAAAACTCTAAATTCAAACCTGTTTAACTCCGCTTAATAAATTGACATTGTGACACATTCTGCTCGTGCGGAGGGGTTGATAAATATATATATTAATAATTGGGAAGAGTCTGTCTGCCTCCAGTGAATAACCGGTTTTAATGTATTTATTTACCCAAACTCTTCAACGATGAGCAGGATATGAGACAAGGTCAGTGGAGTACAGCTGGTTTGAATTTAGAGTGTGCCTCCTTCAGGGATGGTCAAGCAAAAGAGATTGTAACATTCCCGATAATTCATTCTTAGATTTTTAACTGGGAGACTTAGCTGATGAGAACTGAGAGCAAAAGACTAAAGAGAAAGAGTGACATAGAGCATTCAATGCAAAAAGTAAAATCATAAAAACAAGCGTAATGGAATACTGAATTTACGGCAAGGTCCGGCTCAGAAAAAAGGTATACTTCGACGTTCAAAAACATAACTCGTTTAATAAAAGACTCCTAGTTTTATAGGTAAAAACTTGTTCTTAAACTCGTTTATTACTCGTGTATTTACTGAGATATATACATTCATATGAACATACGAAACAAAATGTGACCCGTTGGGTCACCCATTGAGATCTGGGTAGATAATTGGGATTAGGGAAGAGTGAGTTGGTGAAGTAAATTAGATCTATTAATCATATTAAATCGTATTTTTTATACGACAGGAGAATTAAAAAAAAAAACATTAAAATACTTTTGTAAGATTTCTTTTGAGCTAATTTAGATTTATTAAGAGCTAAGATGTTGGCCCGGCTGGCTGTTTATGAAACGTAATATACAAATACCTCAAATATCTCTCTCCTCCCTCATTGAGAAACTAACATATATAACGAGGGGGTAATCAAGATATACATAGAGAGGGTGAAAGTGACAGGCAGAATGTTAAGTAAGAGACGGGTCAGTTTTAGACTTAATTGCAAATTACAACTAAAAAGCACCAATTAAAATGGATATTTTCAAACATGACTCAATTCTAAAACTAAGGAATAATTTAGTATAACTTTCGGGTAATTAAACTAAAGAGTAATAAAGCCTTTAGGAGACCAAAATTAATTCCCTCAGCCTTTGTATAATAATAGATAAATAATGAAAATATTGTCTAAGTTCATAGAGCCATTTACTTTTGTAAACACATAGATTAGTTATTCAACATACAGAATATCAAATGCTTTCATTCTATGTACTGCAATTATTGAAATTCAGCTATGTCATGTAAACCATTTTACAGGACATATTGATACATTCACATAAACACGAATCTCTCTCTCTCTCTCTCTCTCTCTCTCCCTCCCTCCCCCTCTCTCTCTCATATACACGCATGCACATAGGGGGTCCCTGTGGTGCAGTGGTTAACACACTGGACTGCGACATCGAAGTAAGTTCAAACTCTAGTCGCACTCTTACGTTTAATTTCGGACTAATACCCTTGCGAAAAGTAATAACCTATCAACCCTCCAACTATAGGTTAAATAGTACCACTACTCTTCTTCTACAAGGATGACTTTTAGTGTTAAATAACACACGAAGATTGATATGCTATTAAACAAAGAAAACAAGCCATTACGCACTCACACACAAATAAAGATAGATATATCACAAATACAATATACAAGATACATAATAATATATAAGATCTATATAATTTCAAATATTCAAATATTTTCTAACGTGAAAATATATACATGAAAATATGAAAGTAAACAAACAATCTGTTTAAGATGGCGATAGCCGACAATTTTGGGGGAGAATATGTGCTTAATTGAAGTCATACTTAATTTGAAAATTAATTAGTTGATAATTAATGAATTAGACTAGCATATCTATTCAAATGTAAGGCGTAAACAAACCGAGAAAAAGTCGATCACTGTATGTACATTTCGGCATATTATGCTTCATCAGCAGAGTTATAGACAGGAAACTGCTCTGAGTGTGATTCAAACCCTAACTGCCAGACTGACAGGCGCGGATTCTAGCCATTACACTACCTGTTTTTTCCCAGATTTCTCGTAACACCTATATAATTTCTAATGATGCTATAT
>CM042138.1:133173862-133186362 GCA_023376005.1 Doryteuthis pealeii | reverse complement strand
AGAGCCCAGTCTTCCCTGTTATTTGCCCATAGCTGGAGGAAGAATTAGTTTCATACCTTTCCCAATGGTATTAGCGCCATGTGAAATGCAAACAGTTTCTTCCAGGAATTGAACTCGGGGGTCAATTTCCCACGACACTAACCTTTAGACTACGTGCCTCCAGGATTTGAAATATATGTGGAGTTAGCTGAACAAATCAGAATGCCTTAAAGTTAGTATTAGGCGATGACTAATCTAATATTAAAGGCAAACGTAAAACAAAAAACAAAGAATGTATAGCTCTTGTCTTTCATGCATTTTTATTTTTTGAAAGTCGGTGATATGCTTGTCAGAAGGGTGTTCCCTGCCGTTTAAAAAGAAAAAGACAAAAGAAAAGGCAAAATTATGTGTGGGCATAAAGCGTACAATGACGACCTTGGAACGTCTGGGATCGAAGCACCTGTTATAATGTCTTGTGTACACATTTTGATATACTAAACCATGTGGTCTTGACATATTCGTGAAACTGGAGAAGAGAAAGATTCGACGAAAGAATAAAGGAAACATAGAGAATACAGATAGGTTACTAATTATCCGCTCAAGATTTTCGAGACAGTGAAAAATAGATGAAGTAACAAGCGCTGGGGATGAGGGTGGGAGCTTACATCTAAAAGAAAGAAAGACAAGACAAGACAAAAATATGAAAACTAGAAACCATATGAGAGCAGAATGCGAAAACATGAAGTAAAAGCCAGTATTAGTATTTGACTATTATTTCACTTATATTAATTTTAGTAGCTTTACATCGACTGTTGCTAATAATAATAATAATAATAATAATAATAATAATAATAATAATAAGAAGAAGAAGAAGAAGAAGAAGAGTAATAATAATAATAATAATAATAATAATAATAATAATAGTTAAGCATGGGAGTGAAAGTGATACCAATTGTAGTTGGTGCACTGGGAACAGTCCCAATAAAATTGGAAAAAAACTGGAGGATCTAGAAATCAGAGGAAGAATTAAGACCATCCAGACTACTGCACTACTGCAATTGGCCAGAATACTCAGAAGAGTCCTGGAGACCCTAGGAGACTTGTTGTCACTCAGACTACAGTGAAATACCATCAGCTAACGCAGATATGAAAAACGCAAAAGGAGAGAAAATAATAATATATTTATTCATCTTTTGTGATATCATTCCTTTTTTTTTTGTTTTGTTTTCTCATTCGTTCATTCATTATTTCTTTGATTTTCTTTTGATCATTTCTTTATTTAGAATTTTCATTCGTTCTTTCAGTCATTCGATCGTTCGATCTTTTCTGATTTCTTTCATTTTCTTTTTGTTTTCTTTTCTTTTCTCATTCATTCATTTTTTTTTCATTTTTCTTTCCATCATGTTTCCTATCGAATTCTCACTTTTTTTTATCACAAGAATAGCTTTTTCTTTCATTTACTCGATATTATTTTCTTTTTTATTCCTTAAAGAAAACAGAAAATAAGAATGGAGAGAATTAATTCCTTCATTCGTTTGTTTGTTTTTTCTTTTACCTACTCTCTCAGATAACGTCTCATTGTCTTCCAACTATCAAAACTCTGAATGAATATATGATTTGTAGTCGAAAAATAAAAGAGGAAGCATCTAGGAAATAGAGAAGTAAATTTAAAATAGCCGAAAAAAATAAATGAGCACAAATATAATCGTTAATATTGTAACTAGATATACAAAAAAAACAAAAAAAAAAAAAACAACAAAAAAAAAACAACGGAAATAGGACTGAAGAAAAATGATCAGTTGATTCTAAAGGCATTTCAATCTGTTTCGGGTTATTTTAGGTCTAGTTGTTAGGGAATTGCGTTTATTGTACGTTCATATTTACATTTTCTGTGTAGTTGTTTTTAAAGAGCTCCTTGGAGGTTGAGGTGCATCGTGTAATGGTTAGAATCGTAGGAAATAGACTCGTCGATCTGAGTTCAATTCCTGAACGAAGTTCTTTGCATTTCACATGGCGCTAATACCGTTGGGAAATATTATATGTTCATACCAATTTGTAGAATGTGATACAATGTCAATTTCTAAAGCGGGATTTTACACGTTTGAATTCAGTTTTCCTTCTCCATGACTATCTGCCTAATCTACTATTTATCCATAGTTGGAGGGAGAATATTTGGATTCTTACCTTTCCCAAGGGTATTGGTGTTATGTGAAAAGCAATCATCATATTCTAGGATTTGAACTCCGGTCGCCAAGTCTATTTTCTACAACGATAGCAATTACACAACACGCCTCCAAGGAAATATATTTTTGCAAGAAGTATTCTTATCGACTGTTAGAAAATTAGGCTTATAAAACCTTCCAATATGCTATTCTGTTCGAACATAACAATTCGTAATCATGCAGCCCCGAAAAGCACATCAAAATTAATTATCAGTTAATTAATCGGACAATTTTATAAAATGACAAGAAAAAAAGGAGAAATTAAAAGAAAAAAATGAAAGTGATGAAAAAAATAAGACAGATTAATCGCCAATATAAGAATAAAAAGTAAGATGGTAAAATAATTACCTCTCAGCAAAATAATTACCTCTTTCATTTTCTATCTTCTTTTCCCAGCAGAAAGATGTATTATATAATCAAACGGTGTATTATATTTTTGTCATATTTTTTTCTTTTTATTTATTTCATCTGTTCATTCTTTTCGAATTTGGGAGTTTTCCAACCAATATCTGAGCTGGGCAATCACGAAAAAATGTAGTCTATATTAATCGCTATTTAAACCCAATGATCAGCTTAAATTCCTCCTCAGAGCAAACACAATATTAAGGAGATGGAAAAATGTTTCCTTTCCTTATATTCTTAGACAATCATTCTGTTTCTCGTTGATTTATTCATTGATTCAGACTTCCATTCATTCATTCTTTATTTGTCACGCCATCTTTGGCCAGTCCTCACGTTCTCATTTGTTCTTCATTTTATTCCATCTGATGTATTGGTAAACATCTCACTTGGATTTATATAACAGAAAAGGACTGGGTTTTAGTCGAAGATTGCTATGGCTCTTTGATATGAAACAATCATATGGCTCCTGCAAATCCTATAGATTTTTCGAAAACTCAATAATAATAATAATAATAATAATAATAATAATAATAATAATAATAATAATTCAGTCCTAAAAGGTTTGGAAAAAGAGTCTGGAGGAATTGGAAATCCGAGGAAGAATTGAGAACATCCCAAAAACAGCATTGTTAAGATTAGCTACAATACGCAGAAGTTCCTGGAGACCTGAGAAGACATGCTGCCACTCGACCCCCATTGAAAAAACAGCCTAGGTGGGTGTGAAAAAGTCTTATTGAGTAAAATAATAATAATAATAATAATAATAATAATAATACAAGAAATTAGATTTTCATGACTAAATAGCATATGCACAAATCTGAACCTGTCCTGGAGAATGAAACACATAAAACTCTCTAGGAATTTGAGATACAGACAGATTACTAAATCCTGGCTAAAAGGCTAGACCTAGTAATAATCAAGAAGGAGAAAATTTGCCGTTCCTGTTGTTCAGCAATTGAAAGTAAAGGAAAGGAAACGATAAATAAATACTTGAACCTTGCAAGAGAACTGAGAAAACTGTGTAACATGAAAGTAAAGGTCGTACCAATTGTAATTGGTGTCCTTGGTATGATCCTCAAGGAATCGGAAGAGAGTCTGCGTGAACTGGAAATCAGAGAAGGAATCGAGACCATCCAAACTACAGCATTTTTAAGATCGGATAGAATACTAAGAGTCTTGGAGAGACTTGCTGTCAATAAGCCTCTAACGAACCACCGGCTAAGGCAGGTGAAAATTCTAATGGAGAAAAATAATAATATGATGACAAAGACGAAATGGTTAATCATATTGTAAGTGAATGCAGCAAACAAGCATAAAGGGAATACAAGCGAAGGTACGATTGGATTGAGCAAGAAATTAAATTTTCACCATGCTCCTAAATGGTTTATGCACAAACCGGAATAGGTCTTAGAGAATGAGGGACATGAAATTAGCCGGGACTTTGAGACACAGTCGGTTCATGTAAAGACCAGACCTAGTGTAAATTAACAAGAAGACATCTAGTATATTTTGGCATCGCGGTGTATCATTAAACGAAAATGAAAGAAAGCAAAAAAAAAAAAAGAAAAAAAAAGAGGCCAATATGAAGAATAAGAAAACTGCGTAACAAGTGTGTAGAGTTGGTACCAATTATAGTTAGTTCCCTTGGAACGGTCCCCAAGTGTTTGGTAAAAGAGACGGGAAGAATTGTAAAACAGAGGAAAGATTGAGACTATCCAAACAGCATTGTTAAGATCGGCTAGAATATTCACAAAAGTCCTGGATACCTCCGGAGACTAACGTGAAATAATAATAATAATAATAATAATAATAATAATAATAATAATAATAAAGGATGGTCGAGGCTCATGATGAAAGACCTAATGATCAGATTAAACAGACCCCGTGACATTGTGGTTAAAGTGTTAGACTGCAAAATCCTAGTAAGCGAGTTCGAACTCCAGTCACATTACGTTTGCTAATCCCTTTGTAAAAGTAATGAAACTCCTTATCCCTATGGGTTAAATAGTACAACGACTGTTTTTCTATAAGGATTGGTTTGGCATTATATAACCCAGGAAGGTTGATATGTCATTAAACAAAGTAACTCACCCAAACAAAAAGGACAAGAAGCAGTTCGCAGCTTGAAAAAATATTTTCAATTTTAGACAAAATCGAATGTCACGGTAAATTGTAATTATGTCTGATTTTCTCTGAATGTTTGTGATGAGGCTTGATGATTAGTATTATCTGCGTTATTCGGACTATTGTCCTCATCTTCATTGTTATCTGTACAACGTTTCGGTCGATATACCCTCCGGCCTTCTTCAGGTATTTCTTGTCGGACTCGGGAACCTTCTCGGACTCGGGAACCTTCTTTTCGGACTTGGCAACCTTCTTATCGTAATGGCTCCCCCATCACGGAACTTTGAACCTAACCCTTTATTCAGTCTACGGGGGTATCCTGTTCTCATTCCCCTAACCATAGCTGGGGTAGAGGCGTTAAGCTGTGTTAATGATTATTCTATGTTACTGCTGCCTTGATCAGGATTGAACCTGCAATCTAAAGATAACTGTTACTTAGAACTGTCTGATTTTAACTGTAATTATGATTTTAATTGTAATTATGTTTGATTTTAACGGCTTTTCAATCTGTCTAGATTTATTTTATGCATAGAGGTTAGAGAATAACGTTTATTGTGTGTTCATATTTAGAATTCTTCTGAAGTTGTTTCCTAAATGTTTTTTTGCACTCGCTCCAATCGAATACAAATAATTAGTAAAACAGATCTATTTATCCATAGCGGGGATCCTAATAGATACTATCACTACAAGTCAGAGTGGATTCGGAAGTAATATCCATAAAGTGGAACTTACCATTCCACAGATCTCTAGATCTGGATCTTGAAATGAAATGTAGTTTATTGTCATACTCAGTACACCTCTTTTGAAGAAGGGGGTCTTTACAATTTTTATTACAAAATTTGTGAGTTCTGTTTTTTCTGGGTCACCCTAATTTTGACACCTTTGTGCAAGTTCAGCCCTCAAAATATGGTACGCGTACCGATAACAAAATGGAAACCATATGCTGTCCGTACGCCGCTCGTTTTCTCATCTTTTATAACGTTTAAACTATATATTACAACATGATGTTCTTGGGCAAGTCCGGGCATTATTTTTTGCAACAGAGAAACTATATAAAGCCCTTATATCACCTAATTATCTTTTTATGTCCTGTCAGCGGGGATTAACATATGCTAACTTTACCCACCTCTCACATTATTATCTAACATTTCATTGAAAGGACTTTCCTAAGTCCCCCCCATATATATATATATATATATAATATATATATATATATATATATATATATATATATAGTTTGCTATATGTACAAATATAGTGCTTAGTATCGGTGATAGAACATATATATCCAGCTTAGGATAGCGAAGACACAGTCAACAGCATGTGATGACTGTCATTTCTCGCCTAGGTGAACATCGGACCACTAATATATATATATATATATATATATATATATATATATATATATATATATATGTGTGTGTGTGTGTGTGTGTGTGTGTGTGTGTGTGTGTGTGTGCGTGTGTACGCCCCAACACACCTATCTATCTTCTTCATGGTGCTGTACATTTCATTAAATATATTGTTAAGAAAACATAAGCGAAAACCTATCCATAAGGTTGCGTGTTCGCACTCATCCACATGCAGAGGAAGTATAGCAATGGATGAACATATATATATATATATATATATATATATATATATATATATATATATATATATATATATATATAGGTGTCTATATATGTATATATATATATATATATATATATTATATATATATATCAATAAAGGAAGAACTCAATACAGTAATCCCATAATAGATTTAATTCGACAAAAATTGGGGCCCATATAAATCTAAGTTGATTTAAACCGGCTCCCCAAATTTTTGCCTCATCAGATGGGTCTCAATTCACTTATGAACAAGCATATCACAAAAAAACCCATGGGCCCCAATTTTTGTCGAAATAAATTTATTATGGGATTACTGTATTGAGTTCTTCCTTTATTGATAAATATTGCTCTGTATATAATCTAAAAGGTTATTTTACATTGAGCTCTCTTTAGTGATTTATGATTCACTGTATTTATACATACTGGATCATCAATATTGGTACAGTGGATCTTGAAATCACATATAGAATCATCCCTTATTACCAAGTTTTGGATAAATCTCTTATATATATATATATATATATATATATATATATATATATATATATATTCACGCATGTATAGTCACACACTCTTGTATAACTTCTGCCATCGTTTCTCACGTACTAGGAAAATAAAAACAGCCCCCCCCTCACCAAAAAAAAAAAGGAAGAAAACTAGAAATAACAGTTACCTTTGTTTTCAATGTTTTTATTCTATGTTGTCTTTTGTGTGTCTATTTCAGCTCGCAATATTTTTTCTCCTAATGAACCACTCAGCCGTATCTTCATTCGAAGAGGAGAGAGAGAAAAAAAAATTCTGTTACACTCGCACCGGATTCGAAGATACCAGCATGTTCCCGTATCGACTCTAATCTTCTTTCTTTTCTTCCACTTTTTTTTTTACGAGTCAAAACTCTGTTTTTCTTCGGGCGTTTTCGTGGGCTTTAACAAGAAAGCAAGCACTCAACGTAATATGTAAATAGACACCTTTTCTCGTGCATACGCATATATTAAGAGACGTAGAAAAAAAAAACCCAGCACTATAGGTAAAAAGAAAATTTCAGATCACACATCATATATATATATATATATATATGATGGACTCTCCCGTCGATCGACGTATGAGTGTTCATACAATGAACATCCTCACAGTGATTTATTTATAGTGGTGAAGGCTTGTGTTGGACCATCCACACATTTTGGCACAGTCGATTGGAAAGAATTGGTGCATCAAGGGTTGCCACAAACCCAATCAACGACCGACCTCAGGAATTTTGAATTCAGAGTTATCCCTCTCCTAGACTGATTACCTACCCAAGGCTGAAGGGCCCAGTCTGCCCTACTATTTAACCCATAGCTGGAGGGAGAATATATAGATTCATACCTTTCCCAAGGGTATTAGCGCTATGTGAAATGCCAACAGCATATATATATATATATATATATATATATATATATATATATATATATATGCCTACGATCAGCTCATCGCAACTAGGCTAGAAGACATTAATCAGTGAGTTCGGTTCTCACTGACTACCCTATATGCATGGTCTTGTTCTTAATTTATCTTACGGTGGTGCTCGTAGTATAACGGTTATTGTCGTAGGAAGTGGACTCATTTGATCGAGAGGAGAGTCCTCTCATGGGTAACGTGCTGGACTGCGCGACCATAGTAAGCGAGTTCGAACTACAATTGAGCTATTACGTATATCCTTGACTATGGCAAAGGTATGAAAGTTCATCACCCCCTCCCAGCTATGGGTTAAATAATACCATTACTGTTTTCTACCTGTATGGTATTTTGGTATTAAACATCTTATTATAATGGAGATTTTGTGTTTTTTCGTCTGTAACCGAAACTATATTACTACTCAACTCATAATCGCTTACTTATTTACGTCACATTCTCCATGATTTTTTTTTGAAGTTCAATTATTATCAAAATTGTTTAACGTTATTAAAACTATGCAATTGTTTAACGTTATTAATAATATGCAATTGTATTAATATATAAAACAAAGTATTGGTTTACAGTGTGAATAGGAAGGCCAATATTGATATTAAAAATTTGATATTAATAAATGTGCTCAGTATTATTGATTTCCAAATGGTTGTTTTCATCTTAATGAATATGAGCAAAAGTTTCGGGTATAAATCTTTAAAATAGCTCATTAACAAGACAAAATAACTGTAAATATCTTCTCTGCTTCCTAATTTACCGAAATAGTTAAATTAGGACAATTTAGCAATGAAGGACAGGGGTGATGGAAGAGTAAGTTTGAATTGTTCTATTATACCCACCTCTGCTTCAAATCTTTTTATCTTAATTTTTATTTGGTTTCTTTAGACTTTCTAATTTAATGTGATATTTATTTACATTAAAACATAAATACTTGCACCCGGAAGGTTCATATATTTGCTAGTTCTAAGAATATTTGTTGAAAACGTCCTGAACGAAGTTGGTTGCATTTCCCATGATGCTAATAATCTTGGAAAAGGTAAACATTCCATTATTTCTTTAAGCAAAGTACAGCTGGTTTGAATTCAGAGTTTTCCTTTTCCAAGACCGGTTGCCTTATCAAGACTAAAGAATACCTCTCTGTGGTACTATTTACCCATAGCTGGAAGAAGAGATGAATTTCTGCATTAGTGTGAGGTGAAACGTAAAAAGCCTCGTCCAGCAT
The DNA here is from genome assembly GCA_023376005.1 of Doryteuthis pealeii. Taxonomy (NCBI): domain Eukaryota; kingdom Metazoa; phylum Mollusca; class Cephalopoda; order Myopsida; family Loliginidae; genus Doryteuthis; species Doryteuthis pealeii. The sequence goes on along the minus strand of CM042138.1, from coordinate 133,177,353 downwards.
GTAATTTGGTGTCGTCGGTCCCATTTCCTAGAAATATAACCGTTACGCTTATCGTGCCATTTTTTACACATTGGAAAAGTTAGGAATTCAACTATTCTCCCTCTAGCTGTGGGTAACTAGCAGGGCATTGTGTTCTTTAGACTTGGTAAAGGCAACTGGTCAACGAGAAGGGAAACTCTGAATTCATTTTGTTGTAGCCCTGGAGAGGGATCGGCTACGAATTCTTCTGCTGATCAAAACACACTATACAAACAACTCCACCAGGAGCAAACCAACTTACGGTGCAATTGAAAGTGAGTGAAAGAGAGAGAAAGACAGAGAGATACAGAGAGAGACAGAGAGATACAGAGAGAGACAGAGATACAGAGAGAGACAGAGAGATAGAGTAAATTACTTGAGACATCAATGTTTACATCATCAGATATACAAGCTCCTTATTTTAAATTATTTATACTTTTTTATATGCAGTTACAATTTTCTCAATACATTAATGTACGTTCCTTAATATATAGCAATTAAATCAGCTTTGTTGTTGGTAGAGCAGCTCCACATTTTGCTATTGTTGTTCGTAAATAACTGAATCACCATTTTCTTGGGAAATGGATGGGTAGATGTGAAGCCCTGATTTAACACCCTGTGACTTTTTTCTTTGAAGGAGTAATTCTACTCTACGAAACAAATGACTTTGGAAGAACTTGAAGGACGAATACGAGAATTTCTGTCATTCCATAAGAGTTCCTGGGAAGATCAGTTGATGCAAATCCCGAGCGGCTTGAGTGGCTAGAGGCGAATGCTGGTGCTCAAATAGAATTTCAAATAAAACTCAATGTTATGTGTGTTCTTTCTATATTCATTTTTTTGTAAAAATAATGATTCAGAAATAGATAATAAGATTTTTAAAATAGGGAAGGGGGTTACTTTAAAATCACCCTGTACAGTAGTGCTTTGATTTCTGAACTTAATTTTTTCCACTTGTTACTCAATTTCCTCGCATTTCAAATCATTTTCCACATTAAAATAAACCCTAATGCCATTAATCCGTTCAAGTGCCCCTTAAAGAAACCCTTAATTTTTTTGTTAATGTTTTTGTTAATAAGAAAAATAACACAACATTCTATAAAAATATAATAAAATAGAATATAATGATTTATATGAAGTAATATATTCTAATGTTTATTTTTTTAATAGAATAATTTTCTTTGGCGTAATAAATTTGAAAAGTGAACTTATTAACAGAAGCGTATGTGAAGCTCGCTTGTACCTCAAATTTCAATTCTCAATACAAAGCAAAGCATCGACCGAGTGATAGACTCGGAAGACTTGTTACTTGGGACATTCATATGTCAATGAACCGATGTATATTCGTTTTATTAATGTAAGTTTGGGGTGTTTGAGTTTGTTAGTGTGTCTGTAAGTCAAACCGCTGTTTGTATAGTTAGCGTAAATGACGAGGTTATAGATGTAGAGATCTACACTTCTGTCTAGGATCAGAGTGGAGTATCAGTTTTGAAAATACAGCGGTTATTTTAAAAAGAATAAGATGCGAAATATTCCGATTAAAACATTGATGGTTTCGAAAAATATAAAATGTAATTTTTAAATTCACTTTTTAATAAATAGCATTATCAATCATTATTAACAATAATTTTGAGTTTTAGAAAAGTGACAGTCGAACAGCTAAGGAGTCTATCCCCTTTTCGTTAGCGATAGACCAAGGAGAACATTTTTGCGGAGGAGGAGCGCTACCCCTTCCTCCTGTTCCTAGATGCTTTACTGCACAGATCAGATTAAGCAAATTGTGATTATAATGGTGAAGTTCAAGTTCTAGAGCTCTGAGGCGTGTGGAGTATTTCTGCATCACTATTACTCACAGGTCCACTCTGACCCGGAGTGGTAATACCTGTTAGGACCCCATCTATGGGTTAAGTTGAAAAAGAGTTTTTAAAAATTGTGTTTTATAATAAAATTGAGCTTAAATAAGAATTGTGAATACTTATCAAAAATAAATAAACCAAAACGTCTTCGGCATAAAATGACTCAAGGGTTAACATGCTGTAAAATCCAACCAACCAACAAAGATCTGATACTCTACCACCTGATCTAACAGACCCTTTCGTTTTTTTTTTAAATTCTAGTTATCTTTTTATTACATATCAGTTGGAGCGTAATTACATGAACAGCGAGTAATATCTTATTATAATAGAGATTGTGTGTTTGTCTGTTTGTAACCGAAACTATATCACTAACTAAAGCCACAATTCCCTTAGTTATTTATGTCACATTATCCTCGATTTTATTTTATTTAAACCTCGGTTATTAATAAAATTGTTATTAATTATTAATACTGCTGGTCTTATCTACACACTAATAATATGCACTTGTATTTATATATACTACAAAATAGCGATTTACAGTTTGAACGGGAAGGCTAATTTGCATATTGACATTAAAGGATTGATTTTAATAAATATGTGCATATTATTATTGATTTCTAATTATTTGCTTTTATTTCAATAAATATGAGAAAAAATCTCGAAAAAAATCTTAAAAGAAATCCATTAACAAAAAAAAAAAAAATAACTGTAATTTTATTCTTTACTTCCTAATTTAACTAAATAGTTAAATTAGGAAAAGTTGCAATGAAAGACGGAAGTGATCGAAGAGTAAGTTTCAGTTGTTCTATTTTTCCGATTACACCCCGCCCTCTGTTTCAAATCTTTTTATCTGCATTGTTATTTAGTTTCTTTAGCCTTTCTAATTTATCATATTTTATTACATTAAAACTTAAATACTACCTCCCGGAGGTTTCATACATTTGCTACTGTAAGATAATAATAAATAAAATAAACACCTTGAATTAAAAGTGAGAATACTTGAATGAGTGAGTGATTGGTTTTAGTGGAATGCCAATCCGTCTTATGTTATTTTATGCCTTGAGGTTAGGGAAACGCGTTCATTGTACGTTCATATTTACATTTTTGTGTAGTTGTTTCTTTAAAATAAAAAAAATAATAATTTTTACACGGTCCTATCGAATACTTATAATTTAAAAAAAGATCTATTTGACCCAAAGAGGTGTCTTAACAGGTACTGCTACCCCAAATAAGAGTGGACGTGGGAGTAATGGCAATGGAGGGTTACTTCCCATTCATTTTATGTTGACATTTACATTTTCGTGTAGTTAGGTCGAAATAGTTTTTTTGCGCATGTTTATATGATCAAACACACACACACACACACACACACAGAGAGAGAGAGAGAGAGAGAGAGAGAGAGAGAGAGAGAGAGAGGAGAGAGAGAGACGAAATCACGGTATATATGCGTGTTTTGGTGTTTGTGTTTGTGTGTGTGTGTGTTAGTGCGTTTTTGTGTCTTGGTCTGTTTGTGTCTATGTTTGTGTGTTTGTGAATGTGTTCGTATATGTGTTTCTGTACGTGTTTGCGTGTTTTTGTGTGTTTGTGAGTGTGTTTGTGTATGTGTGACTATTTATG
>CM042138.1:133156362-133166362 GCA_023376005.1 Doryteuthis pealeii | reverse complement strand
TTTTGTGTGTGTGTGTTTGTTTTTTATTGTGGAGGGTGGAGTGAGTTCGGGAGAGTTTTTACTGAGAGACAAAAAAAAAAAAAAAACGAAATGAAAACATGAGGAGAAAAATAAGGGAAAAAGAAAAGGAAGAAACTTAAAGAATATTTTTTATGAAAAAAAAATAAATAAAAAAAGATATGGCAAAGGGTTAAAAAGAATAAAAGCAGAGAAGACAAGCAGAATAAAAGGAATCAGAAAGTACTGTGTTAAAGAAGAAGAAGAGAAGAAGAAGAAGAAGAAGAAGAAGAAGAAGAAGAAGAAGAGAAGAAGAAGATGTCATCAGCGTCGTTGAAGAAGAAGAAGAAGAAGAAGAAGAAGAAGAAGAAGAGAAGAAGAAGAAAGAAGAAGAATGAGAAGATAAGTCATCCATCGTTGAAAAGAAGAAGAAGAAGAAGAAGAGAAGATGAAGAGATGAATAGTAATCAACGTCGTAAGAAGAAGAAGAAGAAGAAAGAAGAAGAAGAAGAAGAAGAAGAAGAAGAAGAAGAGAAGATGAAGACGATGAATAAGTCATGCAGTCGTTAGAAGAGAAGAAGAAGAAGAAGGAAGAAGAAAGAAGAAAGAAGAAGAAGATGAAGAAGTGAAGTCATCAACGTCCGTAGTAGAAGAAGAAGAAGAGAAGAAGAAGAAGAAGAAGAAAAGAAAGAAGAAGAAGAAGAAGTCATCAGCATCGTGGAAGAAGAAGAAGAAGAAGAAGAAGAAGAAGAAGAAGAAGGAAGAAGAAGAAGAAGATGAGAAGAAGAATAAGTCATCAACGTCGTAGTAGAAGAAGAAGAAGAAGAAGAAGAAGAAGAAGAGGAAGAAGAAGAAAAGAAGAAGAAGAAGAAGAAGAAGAAGAAGAAGAAGAAGTCATCAGTATCGTAGAAAGAAGAAAGAAGAAGAAGAAGAAGAAGAAGAAGAAAGAGAAGAAGAAGAAGTCATCAACGTCGTAGTAGAAGAAGAAGAAGAAGAAGAAGAAGAAGAAGAAGAAGAAGTCATCGTTATCGTCGTAGTAGTCGTATGGTTAATGTATCAAATAAAGAAGTAAAATATCCAAGAAAGAAGAAAGTCTATGGAAATGAAACAGAAAAAAACATATATCGATAATAAGCGTTAAATACCGAGTGACAAGGAGAAATGATCTCTTTAAACATGCAATAAAAAAGCTAAAGTTTTTTAAGTTTATCTTTTAAGTCTAATCTTATATAATCTTATAAAATCAAAGTTGAGCGATCTTTTGCTGTAAGTCCTGTGGTAATCCTCACAATATATGATTTTCTTCCACCTCATTTCTTTCGGCGCATACTCTTTCAAATCCGATGTGCGCATGTCAGCCATATTTCATGTACGAGCGCATGCGCACAAACATGTGTATTTACACTTTCTTCTTTCTCATATCCGTAAGGTATTCTAGCAAGAAGACAAAAAAAACATGAAGGAAAGGTCAGAATACAAAATAACAAATAAACAAATTAAAAAAGAAAAAAGAAGAAAGAAGAAAACGAGAAATAAAAGCCTATTAAGCGTTATCGGCACTCTTTAAGAAGAAAAAGGAATTGTTTAAAGAGTGAGGTTTCACCGGGAGGGAATAGAGAATAATAAAAAAAAGAGTAGCCATTTTGCTTTTTATTGAGTAATTCGTTGATTGGGCCAATTACTGTTTTAACTGTCACCAACTCATTCATTGCTGTCATAAATATAATTATTATCATGATTATTGCTGTTTCCCTTGTTATTAAGGCTGCTCTTATCTTTTTTCTTCTTTTATGAGATTTTATTTTTTAAAGCGCCGTATTTTAGATTCTTCACCGACAATCGTTTAAAACTACAATAAATACTGTAATTAGCATTGTCTTTTGACCTAATTACTCGTTGTTATCATCATCATCATCCACAGCAATGTTATCCCATATTATTATATTTGCCGAAGCCAATACAATTTATGAAAGCAATATAAAGTTAAGCAATACTTACGTAAGTCATGATTAATTGCATTATTAACAACAACAACAACAACAACAATAATGATGATAATAATAATAATAATAATAATAATAGAGACCATAAAAACAATAGCATTGATCGGCTAGAATACTCAGATCAGTTCTGTAGATCTGAGGAAAAAACACCAACTAATGCCCGAGAGAGAAACTCGCAATAAGTGATCTAATAATAATAATAATAATAATAATAATATAATAATAATATACCCTTGCCAGAGAACTGAAAAAGTTATGGAATATGAAAGTGAAAGTTATACCAATTGTAGTTGGTGCACTTGGAACAGTCCCAAAAGGATTAGCAAAGGGTTTGGAAAGTTTGGATATCAGAGGAAGGATTGAAACCATTCAGAACACTGCACTGCTGCAATCTGCCAGAATACTCAGAAGAGTCCTGGAGACCTGAGGAGACTTGCTGTCACTCAGACTCCAGTGAAAGACCATCAGCTAACACTGATGTGAAAACTCAAAAGGAATAATAATAGAGGCCATACAAACAATAGCATTGATCGGCTAGAATACTCAGATCAGTCCTGTAGATCTGAGGAGCCTTGCTCTCACTCCAGTGAAAACCACCAACTAATGCCCGAAAGAGAAACTCACAATAAGTGATGTAATAATAATAATAATAATAATAATAATAATAGAGGCCATACAAACAATAGCATTGATAGACTAGAATACTCAGATCAGTCCTGTAGATCTGAGGAGCCTTGCTCTCACTCCAGTGAAAAACCACCAACTAATGCCCGAAAGAGAAACTCACAATAAGTGATGTAATAATAATAATAATAATAATAATAATAATAATAATAATAATAGAAACCATACAAACAATAGCATTGATCGACTAGAATACTCAGATCAGTCCTGGAGATCTGAGGAGACTTGCTCTCACTCCAGTGAAAAACCACCAACTAATGCCCGAGGGAAAAACTCGCAATGAGTGATGTAATAATAATAATAATAATAATAATAATAATAATATAAAATAATAATAATAAAATAATAATTTACTTGCATTCAGTTATATGGCTTCGGCTACTTCAGACAATTATACGTAACTAATGATAAGCATTTGTAAACAATTATAGCTTCAAGTAACTAATCTTAATACAAACAATTAGCACACAATTCTATGGCTTCAAGTATTTCTAAAAATAAAATAACATCCTTTCATTTCTTCTTTGAAGTTTACATTGATCTCTTTCTCTCTCCTTCTTCACCCCCCTCTCTCTCTCTCTGTGTCTGTCTCTCTGTGTCTGTCTGTCTCTCTCTCTCTCTCCCACATACACACGTACACACACCACATACACACACACATACACACACTCACTCACTTTTAATTTCTATTGTTCAAATTGTAAACCTTGCATTAATCTTAAACCTTTTCGCAGAATTAATCATAATTTTTCCGATATATAACCGTTTTCTTGTAAGCAATCTCAGACTTTGCTATCTATCTGGGGTGTCCCACTGAGATGATTTTAGATCATGATTCCTCAAATGACGTTAAAACCAAAGAATCTTAGTTTTGGTATGATTTTAAAATAATAATAATATTCGATAAGAAATGGCTGCTATTTCAACAGTAAATTCAGTAAAGTTTAAATTTATTATACACGGAACCTAACTCAGGTTCCTATCTGGGTTTATACAATAATAGTTTTATATCACGATTCCAGGGTCGACCCTCTCTATTGTAAATGTATGTGTTTGTGAGCTAACATTTTATACATGCATCTAGATTTAAGGCGTCACATCGTAGTGTAATGATTATCGAATTAGTCTCGCAGATCCATTTCTACTGAATAGCGGGTCGATCCTCTTTGGATATCTCATACTTGCGACCTTGTGTCACATCTATCCGTACCGAATGGGTTGGTTATATACTTACATTACCATTTATATGTAAATTCATGGCCGAATCGGTGAAGTGATGATGGCAATTGAGGTAAAACATTCGCTGACCAAAACACAGAAATAATTATCGTAATTATCTATGCATATATAAATGGCAGTTGTGTATATGTATGTCTGGTGGAAACTATGAAAATAAAACAATTTACTAAACATACATATATATCCGGGGTAGGGGATATATTATTAAGTTGCAGGCAAGAATAAACTGGTGCGTCGAAGAAGAAACTGGTGTTCAGTATTTATGGTAGACACTGTCCAATCAGATTACAGTGAGGGGGTACCTAGGTATTTGCATATTCATTATATAATACACATACACATTCACTATCACCAGAGCTTGGTTTTAGTGCCAAAGTAATGAAGGTTTGATTTATATCTGGAAGGTAATTTGAAAATTAGGATTTGAATAGTAAGAGAAGGGAAAGTCATTCGTGGCGTTCGTGATAAAAACAAATCAATTATGTAAGACCAAAACATTCAATGGACCTGCAAGACTAACTTTTTATCATCCCACCGTCTACCCAGGCAACACCGGGTAGCCGCTTCTACTTTGTGTATAAGACGCACTATTTGTCCAGATTTTTCATTTCAAAAGTTATAGAGCGTATAATACACTAAAACAATTTAATTAACTTTTTCTGAATATATACCTTACCATATTCGGTAGAGGTTGACAGAAAGCAAGTTATAACTATAGTTTAAACTAAAATGTTTTGCACCATTACTGGATTGTGTGGTTAATGATTTAAGAAAATCCTTATGTGAGCTTATTTTTGCCTCAAAATGTTACATTTTTGTGGGAATATGACCATGTGTTCGCACTGAATACTGTGTAAATTCTATGTTTTAAGTAAATGTGAATCTTATAAATTCTTATTTTGGTCGGTAAGAAACGATATAAATTTGATCAAAGGATAAATTTAGGTTAAGTTTAGCTGTGATAAATTTTAATTTGGAGGCTCGTGGTGTAATGGTTGATACCGCTGGAAATGGACACGGCGACACGAGTTCAAATCCTGGATGTTTGCAACCATTCTTCCTCCAGCTATGGTTAAATAGTAGAGAAGACGGGGCTTTTTAACTTTGGAATTGCAACCAACTAGGAGAAGGAAAATCTGAATTCAATCTTATTAAACTCCACTTAGGAAATTGACCTTGTGTCACATCCTATTCGTGCGGAGGGTTTGGTAAATATATATCAATTCTGAAAAATCTGTGCGTATTATACAGGTGATTTTTTGTAAATCCAGAATTTCGAAAGTAATTTCTAAAGTAAATGATGCGTGTTATACAGGAATGCGTTTTATACAGAATTAATTACGATATTGAATTTTATTTAAATCTTCTTTCTGCTTGTATATACTTCAGTCTCCAAGTCTGTTTACAGGATTAAAGGCGTATTAATAGAATTAAATGAAATAAAAATAAAATAGTATTTTGTACTTGTATCATTGTCCGATACAGAGACACGCACAAGATTTACGTTTATAGTTTAAAGATACGGATTAATGGACAATCGGACTATACCGAAGCGTGCAAGTAGAGTGGATAAAACATCAAGAAGCTGAAATAAAAAGTTGAGAGAAAGAGGACGGAGAGACAGAGACAGAGACAGAGACAGAGAGACAGATTGAGACAGACAGACAGACTGACAGGGGCACTCGTTTCTATTATAGAAAGAAGACAATTACATATATGGTTACATCGACCAGCTTGCAGATCCATTGAATGGACTATTTAGGAAATGACCCAACACCTCTCATTCGAGTCTCTTCATCTCTTCTGCTATCCCGCTGTGATCCTTAAAAACAAATGAAAAAGAAAAAAAAAAGAAAAGAGAGAATGGTGACTAGACGAGAGAACTGTGTCCGTCCAGAACATTGTTAGCACCATTCATTCAATAAAACATTCAATTAACAGAGACAGTTTGCGGATAAAATGACAATTGGGCAGTAGATCTTTACAACAATCCCGACAAGACAAGATCAGACATTAAAAACAAAAAGAAAACAATAATCCACCATCCTATTTAGACAAATTTACTTTACATAGAATTTGGCTTTGATAACAAAATCCTCGGTGAGTGTACCACTATTCTAGGAGATCCTTGTCCGTGTCGAAAAAAAAAAGAAGTTAAATTTGAAACACTGGATTTCAATGTTTGATTCTTTAATGTCATTGGCATTTCATTCATTGGCGTTTCAGTTTCGAAAGACTATAATAAAGTTTTTGTGTCCCTGAAGTTACAGCGCCACCTGTGACTGTGAAGTCCGATGTTTGAAAAACATTCTCGACCACAGATTTTGCATTTGAAGGTTGTCCCTGTAGATGATGATGCTCCGATGCTTTGTTGTCGCTGTTTTCTTCTGGACCTCTTAGCTTCATGGATTTTGTATCGGGGTGACTTCTGAAGTCACCCTGACACAATAGTAATAAATGTATAATTAGGCAAATTCAGATATTGTGTATTTTAGGGGGAATTTTATTACGTAATCACCATCTGAATAAAATGCAATTTTCTTTTTTTATTGAAAGAGCTTCAGAATTATATTTTTCCTAATTAACCTTCGTGAGTTATCACGCAATTCAAATTTGTCAAATGTTTAGCAATCTATAAATCAATACTCGTGTTCTTAATCTTCTGACCATTATAATCTTGCAGCCCCCTCTGGCCAAAAATGAGACCGTCCAAATTGTCCAAGATGATATTCAAAAATGGAAATTCTAATTATATAGTGCTCATTCTTTTCATACTTTCCTTATATTCGATTGAAGCAGATTAGCGTTATCACTTCCACGTGCTCACCCCCTTTCTCTATCTTTTCCCTAATCTCTTTCCTTCTTTTTTATAATTTTTTTCTGTGTAATTAAGTAAAGTAAAGTCGTCGGAGTGGCCTAAAGTCGGTATCAGTCAAACAGCAAGGGAGTCTATCATCCTTTACTAGCGCTAGACCAAGGAGCATATTTTTTGCATCTGAGATCGGCGCCAGACCTACTATCAGCTCCTCACTTTACCGCACAGATCCCTGTGCTACTCATACGCTGAGTTGGCGAGGGCCGGTATCGAACCCGGAATCTTGTAGTTCCTAGTCGGACGCTCTACCGACTGAGAATGTCCTTTTGTGTTACCTTTCTTTCTTTCTTCTAAAAATGGAATGGTCCATTATTTATATGAGGTAACAATATTCATAAGAAATAAGAATTCCCGAGATAAGCAACACCAGATAATTAGGAGTTAGATTTTTGCATTTCATCTAGGACGATCTGGATGGTTTCATTTTTAATCAGAGGGTGTTGCAAGATGATAATGTTTGGACTTTTAAACAACAAGAGTATTAATATATATATATATATATATATATATATATATATATATATATATATATATATATATATTTAGAAATAGAATAATGTGGCGCATCAACGTATTTCGATAAAAGGAAGAATCTTTATTTTGTTTTTGACATTTTGAAAAATCAATTTCTCCGAGTCAACAAATCCTAAGAAAATCTTACAAATTTAAACATTTAATTAATTGACATTAATATCGAAGAAGATGTTTTCACTTGGAGGTAGACAGATCTTACTTCGATATTTCTTGCCGGCATTGCGTGTCCCGTTTAAAGTCGAAACAGAATTTAAAAGAATCACGCTGAGATAATTTTCTACTGGGAGTAAATCCCAGAAAATTTAAATTTTAAAAATGTCATTTTCTTGTGATATTTGTTTTAAATATTCTTTCAAGATTCAAATCCTTTATTTTAATTATATGATTTACATATTTTGTTGAGGATCGGATATTTTATGTACTTTTTAAGAATTTTATTTTAATGATTATTGCAAATAATTAGTTTTTATTTGTATTTTGTACTCTTTTAATTCTGTTGCGATTTCCGTGATTTGTATCTTACAAATTAATTTTCTTTTCTTTAATGTTATAAATTTATAATTTGGTTAATTCAGATATTGTCTATTTTAGGATCATTTTATTACGTAAGCCCCAGATTAATAGAATGCAATTTTATTTACTTTTTATTTAAAGAGCTTTAGAATTATATTTTTCCTAATGGCATATTAACCTTCGTGAGGTATTTAATGCCAAAACTAAACCTGAGTATTTTAGGGGGATTTTATTATGTAAGAATCAGATTAATAAAATGCAATTTTATTTTTTTTATTGAAAGAGATTTAGAATCATATTTTTCCTAATGGTATATTAACCTTCGTGAGTTATTTGATGCCAAAACTATACTTGAGTATTTTAGGGATATTTTATTACGTAAACACCAGATTAATGAAATGTAATTCTATTTCCATTGAAACAGCTTCATGATTTATTTATTTTTGTCTAAGAGCATATCAACCTTTGTCTGTTATTTAATGTCAAAGATATAATTGTGTATTTTTGGTATCTAAGCACCTGAATAAAGAAATGTAATTTTATTTTTATTAAAAGACCTTCAGAATTAAAACGTTTGATTTGGTTTCGTTTCTTTGTTTTTATGGCATGTCAATCTGTTTGCGTTATTTAAAGCCATAGCCTCCTTGTAGAAGAACAATATTAGTACAATTTTAACACATAGGTAGGATAGGAGCTCAGTCGTTAGAACGTCAGCCTAGGAATCACAAGGTTACTGGTTCGATACCAGCTCTAGCCAACTCAGTGCAGGAGTAGTACAAGGATCTGAGCGGTAAAGTGAGGAGCTGATGGTAGGTGTGACGCTCCATCTCAGACGCAAAACAATCTCCTTGGTCTAGTATTAACGAAAAAAGGGATAGACACCTTCCCTGTCTGGCTGACACCGACTCTTGGCCACCCCGACGACTTTACTTATTATTAGTCCGAAAGTGAACATAGTAATATGACTGGCGTTTGAGCTCGTTGACTACAATGTTGTAATGCAGAACGTTAGTCACTATTCCACAGTAACTTCCTCATTATTCAAAATATAAAATAACCAATAAAAAATGTTATGCTTCGGTTACTTTGTTCAAAGGTATACCAACCTTCGTCGGTTAATTAACACCAAAACCACCAAACCTCATGGGTTAATGAACGCCAAAGCCATCCTTGTAGAATAACAGTAGTGGTACAATTTAATCCACGTGGATAAAGGTGTTCATATTTTCCCCAAGGTTATTAGTCCGAAAGTGAACATATTAGCCACACTGAAATTCGAATTCGCTTGTCTAGAACGTTAGATATTGCACCAGTTAAAATGCAAAATAACCATTAAATGTCAGCATTTAATACGTCAACTAGTATATATTCATAATATGCTAGTTTCATAAATCTTGTCAAAGTTGACCAAAGACAAGAGGCTTTTGTTCCGAGACCGTTTGATTGATGCCGAGAGAGATGGTTGGCCCCTAGGGCTCCTCGCTCACCCACTTCCTGCTTCACATGTATAGCGACGGGGCTAAGTGCGAGGAGAACGGGGACAACGACCTTCCATGCGTCATCATCATCATCATCATCATCATCATCAAGGCGTACCGACAGCACAATTTCTCTTGACTCTCTCTAGCAATCCATCCCCTTGCATGTTTTCTTGATACTGTAAGGGCAGTCTCTCTTGTATGAGGGTTTTGGTGAATCTTCCGTGTCAGGAGACGCTATTTTGGTCACGTGACACAGGAACGCATGGAGAGAACGCTCTTCTTCCGATGCACTGAACAAGCCTGGACGTGCTTGTCATCTCTCTCCAGCAGACACCTATGGTGCACACCAGACGCTTCAGCCTCTACTTACAGTAAGTGGTTACCACTTTGTCTATTAACACTATTGTGTATGTTTGGACACTTGTGACATTAAATAGCCTGGGGAACTTTGTTCCCCTAATATGTTATAATAAAGTTATATAAATGTAACTAACGCGTTTGTTGTTTTCCTAACTGAAGTATTCCGCGTTGGGTACTTATCCTTTAAGTAGCCCAATGTTTTATAAGAACCAGAGTTAACACTCTGTGGACCTCTTATAATACTATGCAGTGTCCTACAGAGCTAATGAATAAGTTTTTGTTAGTCGGACAAGACTGGGGTGTCTACGTATAGG
>CM042138.1:133151362-133153862 GCA_023376005.1 Doryteuthis pealeii | reverse complement strand
GGAGCATTTAATTTTTCCATTTCATTTGTTCACAACGGAATCATTATTTAATTTAAGATTCCTGATTATTTTTGTTTTTTAATTATGTATTTTTATCACACACACACACACACACACACACACACACACACACACATATATATATATATATATATATATATATATATATATATATATATATATATAATAAATACATTTACAATTAACATTTATGTAAACACTCATACATGTATATATAATGATAAACATACATTTAAAGTGCTTAGTGTAAAATATACTAAATAAATGTCGTATACAATTTTATGCTAAGATGGCTGGCGCAATTAGTGAACATTGAATGTCTGGCTTGATCAATAGAATAATGGAGCAAAACCAATTTTATTGTCATGTAAGATGTGTAGGTGCTTTTTATGGTAGTTTTAATTTTGTCCCGAACAAAGCGTGTTCACTTTTATACAAACTGCATGTGGGAGCGGGGGGAGGGGGCACCGTTCTTGATTTTCTGACTGACACGTGCAGACAAATGATCGCCCCCTGTAGAGTATGTTGGGCCTCGGCTGATGGCAATATTTGTCCATCTCTTGCTAAATGCTTCCTTTAGTGCCTTTGTTGGGTGAACCCGTGTCGAGATGTGAGTGTTTAAGCAAACTATCAGGCTTACCTCCCCACCCACGATGCCTCTGTGCTACTCTCTTCTCTTATTCTACGTCTGCATCTTAGTACACGAAGGAAAGTAGTACCTGAGTGTATATGTGCTTGCATATGCACTCATGTGTGTGTATGTGTGTGTGCGTGTGTGTGTGTGTGTGTGTGTGTGAGAGAGAGAGAGAGAGAGAGAGAGAGAGAGAGAGTTTACATATTTGTGTATATATGGGTTTGTTTGCGATAGATTGTAGAGTCATAATTATATAGTAAATTTATCTTAGTTTGGCACAAGACCAGACGTATTGAGTATCCAGTCAGAAGAGACATCTCCACTCTCAACGGTAAGCCTCTAAAGCCAATAGAACAATTTACATACCTAGGTAGTAATATCTCATCCACAGAAAGCGATATTAATACACGAATAAAAAGGCATGGTCGGTCATAAACATATTATCAGTCATATGGAAATCCGATCTCACTGACAAGTTAAAGCGACAATTCGTCCAGGCTGTGGTTATATCAGTGCTGCTGTATGGCTACACCACTTGGACTCTGACGAGGCGCCTTGAGAATAAGATTTATGGGACCTGCACAAGAATGCTGCGTGCGGGGCTGGAGAAGTCGTGGAAACAGCACCCCACATGGAAGAAGCTGTAAGGCCACCTGCCCTCTATCTCATAAACCATTCGAGTGAGACGGACAAGACATGATGGACACTGCTGGGGGAGCAGGGACGAACTCATAAGCGACATTTTCCTGTAGATGCCAACACATGGACATGCTAATGTGAACCATCCACCAAGGACCTACATTGACTACAACTCTGCGAGGATGCTAGATAGTTAAATGAATGATAGAGAAGGTTGGCAAGAGGTTGTCATGGATAACCGTGCTAATTGCGCGACATAATGATGATGATGATGATGATGATGATGATGCATTATGCGAAGTGCGTGGCGACTCAAGTTTTTAATCATTCAAGGGTTGGAAAAAATAATGGAAACACCTAGAATATTATTATCATAATTTTAAAAACTCCTATAAAACCATCAAACGTTTGTTATTTTTATGATTTTTGATTTATTATTAATTTTTCTCGTCTTATTTTACTTAAGAAATTAATCAAAATTCTTTAGAACGGCAGATCTCTCAGACTTTAAAAGAGGTCACATTGCAAGTGCTAATGTAACAAAAACCACCGAATTATTCGGTGTAGCAAGGAGTGCTAACTTGAAAGTAATGACAGCATTTGAAAAAGACGTTAAAACTTCATCATTGAAGCAAAACACTGGAAGCAATCGAAAGCTGTCTGATAGAGACCATCGGACTCTAACGCAGATTGTTAGGAAGGATCACAAGAATACATCTACGAAAATTAGAGCCTAATGACCATCACGAGAACCCAGTTTCCTCAAAAAGCCGGGTTTCATGGGAGCTCTGCGATTACAGAAAGCCATATTAAAATAGATTTGTTTGAAATTTCCAGGTGTTTTCATTATTTTGTCCAACCCATGTATATGTGCTTGAATGCGGTGACTGATGTTTTTTGTGTCCCGTGTATGAAGTTAAAATGAATCTAGTGGTGAGGTTCCAATTCTGGTGCTCTAGGGAGTGTGGAGTATCCTTTCGCCGCAATTACATCTAGCTCCCTCTGATCTGCAGTGGTAGCACCTGTTAGGTTCACATCTATGGGTTAAATAAATGAAAAAAACTGAAATTTAAAAAATATGTTTAAAAAAATTGAATACCGAACAAGACTGAATAAATGCAAAGCATCTTATAGAATAAACCGACGGTTGGTTGGCTGGTTGGTTGGTTTGTGGTTGGATTTAACTGCATGTTATATCTTGTTGAA
>CM042138.1:133141362-133146362 GCA_023376005.1 Doryteuthis pealeii | reverse complement strand
TATATATATATATCAATACAGAACCGCCAGGAAAACTAAAGCTAATAAGTAAAGTGATCAATACCTAAGTAGAGGAAATAATAAAGATAAACCTAATGAGTCAGATAAACTTACTAAAAGTTTCGCTTAGTGCTCTTCAGGGCTAAGTCGGATCTTAGCCCTGAAGAGCACTAAGCGAAAATTTTAGTAGGTTTATCTGACTCATTAGGTTTATCTTTACACACACACACACACACACACACACACCACACATATATATATATATATATATACATAAAGGAAGTTTTTAAGTGGCTACTGATTACGCTAAAATTGCAAGGCTCTCCATAATACGGCTTGAGCTATCTTCGCAGAATTTATATATGTATGCATATACTCCCATCCCCTCTTCCGTTATGTGTTTTGTGCTGATAGCCCGGTGGTAGAGATTCTGACAGATAAAAAATCTGTCGAGTTTCGATCCCCGGCTAAGGCAGTCTGCAAAATCTAGCTGCACTGAAGAGCCGTGATACGGCGATAAAGTATTGTATATGAAGGATTATGCTCCCCACCCCAGGTGGGTTGAGCTCACTCGGAGGGAAATTTGGTGAAGGCTGTATGTGTAAGAATATATATATATATATATATATATGCGAGTGGGTGCACATTGTTTGGAGTTACGAACACTTGAAACCATATATGTATTTACCCAACATATCCACACGAACATGATGCAACACAAGGACATTTTTAAGCGGATTTTACCTGGTCTGAGTTGGTATTTTTCTTCTAAAGCCCCTAGCCACCCTACTATTTACCCATAGCTGGAGGGAGAATATTTGGAATTTCTATTTTTCCCAACAGTATCAGCGCTATGTGAAATGCAAATAGTCCGATTCAGGATTTGAACTCGGTTCGCAGTGTCCATTTCTTACGATGCTTACCTTTACACAACAAATGCCTTCATATAATTGTATGCAAACAGATGATTATTATTAAATAGTGTTACGTACTTCTCTTCTGGCCGGCTTGGTACTTCTATCATCTAATGGTCTCGTCTGGTCTTTCTTATCTGGGGATTCCGTGTCTGGTTCTGCTGGGGACCATTTCTTATCAGAAGCCTTTGTGTCATTGTTAGCTTTTAGTAATAACAACAAGACTTCGATTTACCTTTGAATGTTATTTTATTCTGGAACCCCAGGCCAGACAACTGGCGCGCGTGTTTGGCGCTGAGAGTCACATCTTGCTAGCTTCTAACTCTGCAACTGACTTACTGAGAGGCCCACCTTAAATAGGGCTTCATCGGGGTTCCGTCTCACGATTCTATCCCAGAAGCAAGGTGAGAGTGAGGTCAAGCATTGTCACTCACTCTCAAGACCATCAGCTTGTACTGATCGCCATAAGGATTTTTCTTACTCCTTAAAAGTAATGGATCCAATTAATATGTAACAATAGGAATTGTTACTCATGTAAATGAGAAAACTTAGCAAGACATAACCCGGCATAACATAACCCTACAAAGTTGAGATGCCAATAAAAACAAACCAACCCACCACACACCACCACACCAAATCAAAAAAATTCTAACATAAAAACAAAGAAACAAACTCCTGTTAATTAATTTTACATCGCCCGGAGTAGTTTATGGCTAGTACTGATAATACTCATTTGTCAACTCAAACCCTCTAGGGTTATGTTATTATTAGAGTTTTCGCATTCGCATTTATTGCAGGTTCATATGTGAGGATAACAGATTGGGTAAATTCGATAAAATGTGATTAAGCTTGAGGATAAACGGGGTAAAACACAAAACAACTTCATTCAATTGATATCAATCAAATGAAATTGTTTTGTGTTTATAAGTTTTCTTTTCCAGATTCATATGTGTATTTTTTTTCTTAAGTTTTTTTGTTTATTTTTTTTTTTACTCATGGTCTGATCAAATGCAAACAAAAATTTTAATGAATGCCATTTAAATTCCTGAAATCAACATTTCGTTAATCCAATCGGTCAAACTAGTCCACTAAGTAAAGTCGTTGGGGTGCCCAAAGTTGGTATCAGCCAAACAGCGAAGGAGTCTATCCCCTTTTCACAAGCGCTAGACCAAGGAGATTGTTTTGGCGTCTTAGGTGAAACGCCACACCTACCATCAGCTCCTTACTGTACCGCACAGATCCTGTGCTACTCATATGCTGAGTGGGCGAGGCCGGTATCGAACCAGAAACCTTGTGGTTCCTAGTTCGACGCTGTACCGTCTGAGCTATACCGGCCTTTTTGAGGGCAACATTTCGTTTAATATGTTTTTTCAGCCTTCCTCAGAAGAGTTATAAAGTATAACCTCTTGTTAAGTAATTTACCTCACCAACACAATTGGCACCCTACCATGTGGATGCCGGGAACATTTGCTGGGATGTGATGAGAGTCAAAGATCACCATTATGTGAAACAGGCCGTGAGAACAATTGGAGGGGGGGGGTGATCGTTTGGACGGTCACGGGAGAATTGAGACATTTAGTTTAAAAGTGAGTAGCGAGATTTTGAAGAAAGAATATCAAATGATACTGGGACTCAAATGAAAGTGTCCTCCCCTTCTTGTGATGGACAACGATTTATAAATGAAGGGGCATTTCTTTCTCCGTCGCTCCTTCAAAACTACACTAACTCATTCTTATTTGTGAAACCATTCCGCAGATGACTTTAACACACACACACACACACACAGAGAGAGAGAGAGAGAGAGAGAAGAGAGAGAGAGGAGAGAGAGAGGAGGACAACACACACACCACACACATATATAATATATATATATATATATATATATATATATATATATATGAAGTGGATCAAAAATATTTGAAATGGCGAAGGTCGACAATTTTTTGGGAGATTATGTGCTTAATTAAGTTATACCTAATTTGTTAATAATTAATTATAATAAATGAATTAGGCGTGCATATCGGTTTAAATGTTAAAGCGTAAACAAATCGAGAAAAAGTCGATCTCTAGGCTGAAATGTACATACAGAAGATCGACTTTTTCTCGATTTGTTTACGCTTTACATTTAAACCGATATGCACGCCTAATTCATTTAATTATAATTAATTAATAACAAATTAGGTATGAATTTAATTAAGCACATAATCTCCCCCCCCCCCCACACACACACACAAAAAAATATATCTTTAGATGAAGCTGTTTGTCTTTCTTTGTGTCCTTAGAACAAGCGAAAACTTTTTTTCATGACAAAGATAGCTGAGTATCAAGACTCGAAGAAAGAATATCAAATGATATTGGGTAGAAATGGAAACTGTCTCTCTAACCTCTAGGGATGGACAGCTATTTATAAATGGAGGGTTCATCCCTTTCCTCTGTCTCTCCTGCAAAACTACACCTGTCATCCCGTGTTGTAGAAACAATTTCACAGATAAATTTAAAATAAAAAAAGTATTTTTAGACGAATGTACAAAGGAGATCAAGCATAATTTAATACGTTGGTTAGATTTCTAGTTAAGTACGTTTTAGAAGCTAGAGTAACCGTTTTAATACCAAGGTTATTTAAATTCTTTTCTGCGAAGTGAGAAGAATTATTAGGTAAAATTATGTGATTCTGGAATGTTTAGATGTCTTAGAAGATGTTTCGGGGATTTTAGATTTTATTTTCTATTGTGGATTTTAAGGGCTTTAGATTTCGCAAATTATATAAAAGTTAGGATTGAGAGGTTTTAGAAAAAGAATGTGAACCATATGAGCTTTAAGCACCCCTTTGTGATCCCTTTCATAAGGACATTTTTTCATTTACACCTTAACATCCGGTTGTTTTTGGGGGTTAGGGGTAGTTTTATAATCAAAAAGAAAACCTCTAAAAATCATCTGTTAAACAACAACCGGATGTTGACGGTGTAAATGAAAAAATTGTCCTTATGAAACAAGAGCGCAAAGGGGTGCCTAAAGTCATATGGTCCAAGAATGTAAATAACCTTGGTTTTAAAACGTTACTGTAGCTTCTTAAATAAATCGAAACATACTTAACTCAAAATCTCACTAATGTATAAAAGTGACACCGGCGTTTGTATAATTCAATTGAAAGATTGCGAAAAAAAATATATAAGATAAAAATATTATAGATAAAAAAATATAATAAAGCGAAACCTCTATAGAGCCATTGGAAAACAGGTATAGGAACAAAAGAGATATTAGATTAGGAAATCTGACCAACGGACTTTTCCAATACATGTCCAAAACTAATAACAATTTTAATCTCAATAATGCCCTGACATTAGCTCATACCCATAACAAAATATTGAGGCAGACTTTTGAAGCCGGTTCAATTTTACCCTCCCCAATATTCAGCCTGGATTTTTCAAGATATCCCCTTTTATTGATAAATTAATTCAACACTTTCCGAACAAAATTACGTCACACGGTTTGAATGGGACGTCAACGTTACGTAGCGTTTTATATTATCTCCTTTTCTCATATTTGAGTAGCAACAAACCCGAAACTTACTAAAAATAAAGGCGCGCAAACTGCTGTTTCAATAATTTCATGTTATTCAGACGATGATTCCGACGATGTTTTGATAAATAAACCGAAACACCGGAGCGTCGGTTATATACATATAACTCTTAAATGTCACTTCTTTTTTCATTTCAATAAACTTATACAATAAAAGTATACATAAAAGTATATATATTAATATTTAATATATATATAATATATATAATAATATATATATGTGTTGTGTGTATATGTATATGTATAAGTATAGATGAAAGGATATGAAAACACATAATGCTATTACAATGAAAATATATTATATCATATCATAGCTATATTGAACAAAAGATCATCTTCAGAGCTTGTTTTTAATCCGGACTTACGAGAGGAAGCAGAAAATCATTTTCTGCTTCTCTCTCGATGAGTCCGGAAAATGATTCTGCTTCTCTCTCGATGAGTCCGGATTAAATACAAGCTGTGAAGATGATTTTATAAATCGAAATATTGTTCAATATTAGCTATGAA
>CM042138.1:133113862-133138862 GCA_023376005.1 Doryteuthis pealeii | reverse complement strand
TTCTCTGGTAAATTTGTTCGTTCTATGTTTCTATTTCTTTCTTTCTTTTCTTTTTTTTATTTATTTATTTATTGTTTTTTCGTATTAGTCATTTGGGTATGAATATCAGTAGTGGGTGTTTGGAACAAGGTATTAAAGAAAAACTTCTTCAACCCCCCTCTCTACTCTCTCCCACTGAATAAGAAGTAGGCTCGATTACAGTAAACATATGCCTGAATATCATCGAGGTAATACGAGGGACAAAATAATATATATCATAATAGTAGTTGTTACCACGGGAACTAATGGCTATATATATATATATATATATATATATATATATATAAAATATTTTTTGGATGTTTGTTTATTTTTAGAAGCATTGTCGATAATATTTATATTTTTGCTTGAAGGCAACTACAATGCGAAAATCGCATAAATTCGATAATTATAGAAGATAATAATAATGACAAGTGAATCCCGCAAAGAATCACTCGGTGTGTAGAATATCGTACAGACTATTTCAAAGTTGAAACAAACGCATGTATCGCATAAAATTCGATACTTTTTCTTGTTGTTATTATTCTCTCAATAACGCCCCCTTACCTATTATGGTAGAGGCGTGTAGTAGTATCATTTGACAAGCTTAATTTCGCTAGGATGGTCAGCTGTGTACTGTGGCCGAGGCGATAAAAGTGTTTCACTAGTGTTTCACTGTGTCTGCTGAAGTCCCGGTTTCGATTTCTGTCGGAGGGAAATCGTTAGTATATACCGCTGATGAGACTTAATAAAGTCGAAACAGTCTGTACGGTATTCTACACATCGAGCCATCCTTTGCTGGGATTACACTTGTCAAGTTCATTTTCTATAAGAAAA
This sequence comes from Doryteuthis pealeii, assembly GCA_023376005.1. NCBI lineage: Eukaryota > Metazoa > Mollusca > Cephalopoda > Myopsida > Loliginidae > Doryteuthis > Doryteuthis pealeii. The sequence continues at coordinate 133,138,007 of CM042138.1, read as the reverse complement.
AGTATCGAATTTTATGCGATACATGCGTTGTAAGTGCCTTCAAGTAAAAATTTAATATATAATATATATATATATACATATATATTATATATATATATATATGAGAAGTAAACAAACAAACAATGTATTTGATATAGCTTTTAGCCGACTGGGATAATATGTGCTTAATTGAAGTCGTACCAAATTTTGAATATTAATTAATTGATAATTAATGAATTGGGTGGACATAGCCTTACATTTGAACAGGTATGCCTGCCTAATTCATTAATTATCGATTAATTAATTTTCAAAATTAGGCACGACTTCAGTTAAGCACATATTCTCCCAAATATATATATATATATATATATGTTATTGGTGAGGGATCCACGTATGCTTCTAATTGATATATATATTATATATATATATATATATATATATATATATATATATATATATATTATTTTGGCGGTTAGTTTTGAAGACTACCTTTGATTTATTTTCTTGATATTTCGGGCTAAATATTCCTTTGTCGAAACGATCTTTATATCGAAATATTAAAATAAATCAAGGGCAGACGAACAACATCATAGTTACCGCTTTTGTCTTTGCACTTGCATTGTGATAGCCTTCAAAACCAACTAACAAACCGATATGAATACAATTATTCAACCAAATTATAAAACTCTTCATATATATATATATATATATATATATATGTGTGTGTGTGTGTGTGTGTGTGTCTGCTGATGAGGCATACTATGCCGAAATTTACATACAGAGATCGACTTTTTCTCGATTTGTTTACATTTGAACAGATATATTCGCCTAATTCATTAATTATCAACTAATTAATTTTCAAATTAGGTATGACTTCAATTAAGCACATATTCTCCAAAAAATTGTCAGCTATCGCCATCTCAAACAAACTGTTTGTGTACTCTCATATATATATATATATATATATATATATATATATATATATATATATATAGAGAGAGAGAGAGAGAGAGAGAGAGTGAGAGAGAGAGAGAGAGAGAGATACTTGGGTTCGAAGTTCCATGAAGGCTCATATGTTTGACAAGAAAGTTTTCGAGTTCGATAATAAACACCAAAAAAAGCCGGAGTGTACATCATTCGAAACATTGTGTATATAAAGGTGAGACAACTTATCAAGTGTCATCTGAAAAAATTCAGACAACCAAAAAAAGGTGGATAATTTACAAACATTTTTTATAACAAAACATTCATAACTTAGAAGCAATTAAATGACTACAATTGTTAAGTATATTGATATTATTTGGGCTAGGAGATCACTTTTAATGAGATTGATACTCACTGGGGACTCTATCCTTCTGGTCCTATGCCAACTCAATGTTATTTTGTCTGATTCTTAGGATCAAGCAGCTACTAACTGCAGCTATTTCTTAAAGACAATGAATATTAGGAAGTCATTAAAGTATGTATATAATAATTATTTCTGCTTAGGTAAAATGGCATCACCAGAGTTAGATTATTTTAAAAGAATTAAAAATCATAGATTGGTAGGTTAGATTTTATGGCATGCCAAACCTTGGGTTATTTTATGCGCAAGACGTCTTTGTTTTGTTCATTCGTGTTTGATATTCATTTTTTTTTGTTTAAACTCATTTTTTACAACATTTTTTAATCTATTAAACCATAGAAAGAGCCTAACATTTCAGGCAGCGTGTAACTGGAAGTAATGGCAATGAAGGGGTACGCCACAATCATTAGAGCCCCAGAATTGAAACGTTTTCCGTGATGCAGTTTAACGTCATACCCAGGCCACTAACACACTCAACCAATGCCTTCTAGCAGATATATGATAAAAATAAAAGATTTAGGGTTTTTTCAAAGCACAATAGGTTCGGGACAATATAGGTGCTAGGGCTTGATGTGAATAGCCGATTGATCCGAGGGTGCCTCTCCGACCTCCTGTCTAGCGTAAGTAAGGACCAACATAGAGTGTTCATGTCATGGACTACTCAGCCATTCCGTCCTTAAGCATCACGGGTCGTCACATATAGCTGACTGGTGTCTCCATTAGGAGGATTTTACCCCTCTGCAGAAATGCGATAGGAATATTCTACAGCACCAGCCGAATGAGCAGCCTATTGTTAGGACCCTATCAGGTACTACCACTCCGGGCCAGGTAGTAATGGCAATTAAGCGTTACTCCACTCCTCAAAATTTGAACGTTTACCGTCCTATCAAGGATACTCTCAGCCGCCACCTTGTAGCACATATATGATAACAATGGAGGCGTTGGTCTAATGGTTAGTCGTATGAAATGGACTCGTCAATCCGAGTTCAATTCCTGGACGACGCTATTTGCATTTCACATGGCTCTAATACCATTAAGAAAGGTATGAATCCAACTCTCCCTCCAGCTATGGGTAAATAGCAGCGCAGACTGGCTCTTTAACCATGGCTAGGTAACCAGTCTAGGGGAAGGAAAACTCTGAATTCAAACCTGTTGAACTCCGCTTAAGAAATTGACCCCGTGTCGCATGCTACCCATGTGGAGGGGTTGATAAATATATATGAGATAAAAAGATTTAAAGGTTTGCCATAAGAGCAACAGAACCGGGACAATAATGGGAGGAAGAGGAATAGTGATTGAAGAATCTAGTTTAGTCGAGCTAGGGTTTAGGATAAAAATATATAAATAAATAAATGAAAATAAACAGAGTTAAATGTGAAAAATAGATGAAGCATTAATTAATTTCCACCTGTCACCATGATTATTATTACATGTGCTGCACCCATTAGCCTGTATTTAGGAAACCCTACTCATTTTTATATAATATCTTTGCACGCTCCATTAAATTCTTGATCTGCGCTCTTTTCATTCATTGATTTATTTATTCCATGTCTATTCTTGAGTTTCATTTTACTCTGTAACCTTTATTCACTTTCTATATTTTATTGAAGCCTATACACACACACACCACACACACACACACACACACACACATATATTATATATATATATATATATATATATATATTCTTTTGTCATTGGAGCATCTAATTTTTCCATTTCATCTGTTCACGACGGAATCATTATTTAATTTCTGATTCCTTATTATTTGTATTTTTTAATTATGTACTATCACACACACACACACACACACACACACACACACACGCACACACACGCACACACACACACACACACACACACACACACACACATATATATATATATATATATATATTATTGTCTATCAGTATATTTCAACTTCTTGTTTATTTCGTTTCTCTCCTTTTCGTTTGTTGCCTACACGATTAATTGCTTTTTATCCCTCATAAAATTTCATAACTACTTTCGGTTTATTGTTTAGATTTGTGATATATGTTCTCTCTCTCTCTCTCTCTCTCTCTCTCTCTCTCTCTCTCTCTCTATATATATATATATATATATATATATATATATATATATATATCACCAAACTAAAGAAGAAACCTAAAGAAGAAATGAAATTATATATATATGTATATAATATATATAATATATATATGTATATAAGTATATATCTATATAAATTATATATATATACGTTTATGTGTATATACATATAGGTATGTGCCAGTGTGTGTGAGTGTGTGTGTGTATGTATATAAAATAATTAAATACAACAACACGCTATTCATAAGGATGATATTTCCTATTCTTTATATACTTACATATCGTCGGTTTCACTTGCATTTCTTATATATATATATATATATATATATATATATATATATATATATATATAGAGAGAGAGAGAGAGAGAGAGAGAGAGAGAGAGAGGTGCACTAATGTTCAAAGCCCGGTAAGTAATTATTACTTGAACTTTTATTAAAATGAATGAATGAATAGATAAATAAAATATTTCGCGTTTGATACATTTCTAGTGACAAGTATTTCTATTAACTTTATAAAGCTTTACTTGTAATATGTACTTGAAAAAAACTGATTTTATTGCTTCGGTTTGTAAATGTCATAAAGGATTTTGAATAAGGAGGGTGATAGAAATTAAATTACTATTTTAATAATTCTTCCAAACACCAGATCAGAGACCCACATAGGCACAGATACAAACATAGACACAAACACACACACAGACATACACATACACACGCACATGCACGGACACACGCTCACACGGATGCATACACAAACAGGAATGTACATAACTTATGTGATGTTGGTTGTTAATTGGTTGGATTTTACGGCACGTCAAACCTGCAATCGGTAGAGCTTTCGGCTAGGAGTCACAAGGTTCCTGGTTCGATACCGGCCCTCTCCAACTCAGCGTATGAGTAGCACAGGCATCTGTGTGGTAAAGTTTGGAGCTGAGGGTAGGTGTGGCGATGCACCTCAGATGCTAAGATAATCTCCTTGGTCTAGCGCTAGTGAAAAAGGAGATAGACTCCCTCGCTGTCTGGCTGATACCGACATTAGGCCGCCCCGACGACTTTATCTTATCTTATGCCGGAGATATTTTCTTTGATTTATTCTTGTTGGCTATTCAATTCTTTTTTATTGTCACAATTTATGGGTGTCATAATTTGTTGGCAGACCTTGTAGCGAGAATAAGGTCCGTTAACTTTGAGATAAGGGAGTGGAAATTTACCAGTGACAGTTAAACCCACTGATCTCTGGAAAACGTGTCATGAGAAAGAAGTGATTAGTTTTAGTTTATATGTTGAGCCCGGCTGTCAAAGAGTTTAGACGGGCTATGAGGTTGGTCTCCCCGCACAGCGAATATGAATCATGGGCTAAATAAAAAAAAGCTTGATCAAGCAACAAAAATGTCTTATTAATTAATTTAATTACAATGACCAAAATCAAAACCCAGAAGAAGAAACCGGCCCTTAGTTAAGAAGAAGAACCAGAAGAATCACCACATAAACAAGTTATAAAGAAGACCATCTTCTCTCCAAGTAAGTCTCTAATCTGTCTCTCTATCTGAATTCTCTCTATCATCCGAGAACTCTCTCTCTCTCTGAAGTCTCACTCTCAACAATTATATACCCGATGTCAATGTGGGTATATAATATTACCACATTATATACATTTTCTAAAACCTCATTTTTTTATCAATTTAACCTAAATATGGGCTCTAACTGGTACTACCATTCCGAATTATCGTGAACCTGGGAGTAATGGCAATGAAGTTGTACTCCACACTCCCCAGAACTCCAGAATTGGAACTTCACCACTTGATGAAGTTTAACATCATTCCCAGGACACTAAGATCCTCAGCCATCGCCTTTTAACAAATATATGATATAAAGGGTTGGGAATTTTCCGTAAGGGCAATGTGGTCGGGATTATCATATAAGTGTAAGGGCTTGACATGACCAGCCGATTATTCAGTGGAGGCCTTTCCGACCGCTCGTCTAGCCTAAAGTTAAAGAACCTAGTTTGCTCTAATATGATATATATATATATATATATATATATATATATATATATATATATATATATATATCCTAGTAACAAAAAATAAATACATATAATCACACAATCCTTAAATTTCAAGAAAACTTTCAACAACTTCTATAAAAGGTGCGATCAAACATTCCATATATTGTGCGAAGACAGGAGAAAATGTGTAAAAATTACTAAAATAAACCCAGTTTTTGTTTTTTAGTCAAATTCCTTTACAAAAAAGTTTTTTCAAACAATGCCCAACATGTAGACATATTAATCCTTTCTTTATAAATTGTTGTATGACTTTGTTTCCTAAATATGTTTTTTAATTTTACTTCCCATTCTCTTTATATATATATATATATATATATATATTATATATATATATATATATATATATACACGCGTGTATATTCATAAGACCTCACACATATTTTTCACGTTCTTCATATATATATATATATATATATATATATTTATATATATATGTATATATATATATGTATACATTCTCCGTTCTTTTTTGACTCCTAGCCATAGTTTTTTCCGTCTACCCTCTACCATCAATCATACGACCAAATGTTGAGAATTGGAATGCGCTGTCACCCAAGCCACCCACTCGCTTGGCCAATGGTTGACGGCTTATCAACAATGTCCTACGGTGCATTTCTATCTATCACCCTCACACTGCGAACCCCTTCATCCGGTACCCCCAACTTCTGCCGTATTTCCTCGTCCATATTTCCCCCCTCTGCCCCATCGTCCAGTAAGAACCACCCTCCTTCAATCAAGCGTATATATACCGTCCTCCTGCCACACAGTTCCTTCCGTCACCTTTTTTTTGAGGGCTGTGAAGAATTTCAACATTGAGCGTTATGTTTAATTCTCAAGACATGTTGTCCGTCATCACTTCTGTTGATATGGTCGACAGTCCGGCCTCCTGTTTTTTATACCCACTGACACTTTCTTATCCTGGTTTCGCTTTTCACCGTAAAAGAATTGGTAAATTTCAAAACAACGGTACCTTCCTAACTACAAGAATTAAGCGATGTCCATTTTTGCTATTAGCAGATAACTTACGCTCGCTATAATCATTAACAATCATTACGTACAACAGACCCTCTAAAATATTTTTTTACACTTATAAATTCATACTTAACTAGAAGTGGCTACCCGGTATCGCCTGGGTAGAGAGAGAGGTTAAAAAAAGTTTGTTTCCAGATCCATAATTATTGAACCGCCAGTTGGATCCTCGTAGTATGTCCCATTAAAATCCCTATGCAAAAAAGACCTTGTGTTAATCCAGCCACTCTTAAAAGAAAAAAAAAATGTCTACTATTAAAAATATTAAATATACAAAATATTTCATGCTGTTATATTTAAATTTTAATTTTTACTTATCTTCACGAATATAAAATAAATCTTTTTTTAATCTCAAATAAGCAAGATCTGGTGATAGTGAATGTGTATATATATTTATTTTGTCATTAATTGTTTGAATTTGATAGTTTCCTCCGGACATAAATACATACATACATACACGCCAACTGCCCTTTATATATGTGTAGATAAATATACAAGAAATTGTTTTTTTAAACAACCTTTCCAAACTTCACCAACGACTGGTTTTCTCCTTTTCTTATCCCTTGCTGATTTTAAGGACGCATTGTTAAAAAATGCTATCCTCAGAATTGGATTATTCCATAATTCTCTTCTGAATGACTTAAAAAAATATACTATTAATTTAAATAGCTTAATTTATAATGTTTACGTTGCATTTTATCATTCCGAATTTTACCTAATTAAAGAAAAATGTTTTGCGAATTATCGTTTATTAGTTTATTTACTGCTAAATAAGAAAAACACGTGTTGATTTTAAGGACACATTGTTGGAAGATCAATATTGGATTATTCAATAATTCTCTTATGCATGGCTTAGAAAAATATACATTTTTTAAAAATAATCTAATATATTTATGATACATTTTAGGAAGTCACAATATTTAACTATTAAAGAAAACTGTTTTGCGACTTATTGGTTATTAGTTTATTTACTGCTAAATAAGCCTAACACAAGAGGGACATCCTCAAAGTGAGTTAATTCCATAATTTTTGTGAGTATGCTGTATTATTAATTTTCAATATTATCATTCTAATAATACTTTGTTCGTTGATAGTTTCTTTATTTATTGATTGTCTAGTTGATAACTTCTTTAATTATTTTAATCTTTACGCCGTTATCAAACTTTACTTCCTCGGGAGCCGGCGACTTAAAAATCAATCTGATAATCGTACTAGACATGAGAATATGGAAAAATACCAGGATCTGGAACGATTTAAGCGATGACCATCATTGGTATTAGCAGATAAATGAGTCGGCATTAAAGTAGGGGTTCCCAAACTTTTAGATAGGAATAGTAAAAGTAAGTAAAGTCGTTGGGGGCGGGGCTAAAGTCGGCATCAGCCAGACAGCAAGGGAGTATATCCCCTTTTCACTAGCGCTAGACCTAGGAGATTGTTTTTGCATCTGAGGTGGACTGCCACACCTACCATCAGCTCCTCACTTTACCGCACATATCCCTGTACTACTCACACGCTGAGTTGGCGAGGGCTGGTATCGAACTAGGAACCCTCTGGTTCCCAGGTGGACACTCTACCGACTGAGGTAAACCGGCCACTTGAATGCATATATTTGCCTGCAAATTATCAGATTTAGATTGTCATACTTGAAACGATATAACTGAACAAATTATTAATATTAAATACGAATATTTAAAACCATATAACTGTATACAGATAATAGTTAGGAATAGTTACTTGAAGCTATAATTACTTACAAATGAATATTATTAAATATAATAATATTAAATATTATTAGGTATAGTTTTCCAAACTAAATTATTACTTTTAAGGAAAAAAATGACCCCTGAATACTTTTAGAAATCATAAACGTTTTAATCGGCATATTTCGCGGCATTTTCAGCACTGATACTTCACTTTGTTTCGAGAGAGAAGTGTCACCTTCTGCACTTATAATCTCGTCATTTTTTACGAGAATTGAATTACAGACACATTAACAAACTCAAACACCCACAAACTTATATGGATAATACGAATAAACATTGGTAACTTGACTTACAAGTTTCCCAACTAACAAATTTTCCGAATTACGAGTTGTCACTTCGTCGATTTTTTGCTTTGTGTTGAGAGCTAAAAGTTAAGGTACGAGCGAACTTCAGATACGCTTACGCTAATAGGTTTACTAATAACATTTAAGTTTTCAAATTTATTAAACCGGAGTAAAATATCATTTATACAAAAAAATATAAACGTTAAAACATATTACAGCCCATAATTCATTATATCCTGTTTTTTTTGTTTTTTTTAAAAAAAATACAGTATTATTTTTCTTCTTTTTTTATTTTATAAAAGCCTAACAAAAAAAATAGTGTGTTTTTGTGGGAATAATGGAACGGACTTAAAGGAATTTCAGTTCATTTCACTGGGGGAAAATGATTTGATATTCGGGGAAATTGAGTTAAGAGTGGAACGAATTAAACTAGTAAATCAAGGTACCACTGAATTTGTCGATGATTTTAAATTACTTATTGGACCATTATAAAAAGAATTAACAGAAATGGATCTAAAAAAAAATGTCACATCTAAAAGATATTAAAAAAAAAAAAGAATTTAACGTAGAAAAATATAAAGTGTTACATATTGGATCCAAATACATTAAAGTTGAAAATAAATTAAGCAGTAGGCCAATAAAAAAAAAGGTAAATAAAAATGCGGCCCTGAGCTTGGCTTTGATGTTACTTTTAAAGTTGACAATTATATATTATATATCACTAGCAAATATATGCACCCTCCGGGTGCAAGTATTTAAGTTTTGATATAATAAAATATCATATTAAATTAGAAAGGCTAATGAAACTGAATAAGAATGCAGATAAAAAAGATCTGCAACAGAGGGGGTATAATCAAAAAATAGAACAACTTTGAAACTAACTATTCCATCATTTTCCATTACTCCCCTCTTTCATTGGTAAATTTTCCTAATTTAACTATTTAGCAAAGGATAATATTACAATTATTTCTTCTTGTAAATAAATTTCTTTTAAGATTTATCCACGAGATTTTTGTTTATATTTCTTAAGATAAAACCAAACAATTAGAAATCAATAATACCGAGCACATATTTATTAAAATAAAATTTTAAATATCAATATGCAAATTAGCCTTCTCGTTCAAACTGTAAACCGCTATTTTGTTGTATATATAAATACAATTGCATGTTATTAGTACGTAGATATGGTCAACAGTATTAATAATGTAAAACAATTTTTATTAATAACTGAAGGTTTAAAAGAATGAAATCATGGAGAATTTGACGTAAATAATTAAGGGAATTGTGACTTGAGTAGTAATATAGTTTCGGTTACAGACAGAAAAACACACAATCTCCATTATAATAAGATATCGGTGGCGAATAAAAGGATAGCTGGATTGTTAGAACTTTTATTTCAAGGGAGGCAAATGTGGTTCTAAAAATGTGTAAAACTCTAATAAGACCTTATATAAAATATATATATGGAAGCGCGTGGTGTAATGGTTAAAGTCATGAGAAATGAACTCGTCGCCCCGAGTTCAAATCCTGGATGTGGTAATTGCATTTCACTTAACGCTAATACCATTGGGAAAGGTATGAATCCTATTCTCCCTCAAGCTATAGATAAATAGTAGGGCAGACTGGGCTCTTTAACCTTGGCTAGGCAACTGTTCTAGGAGAATTCAAACCTGTTAAACTCCGCTTAAGAAATTGACCTTGCATCACATCCTGCTTGTGCGGAGAGGTTGGTAAATATGTATATAGAAGATTTAAATATGACCTGGGCTCAGTGACTAGACACGGAAGTTTGAGTGCAATATTGAGATTGGAGGTTATACAGAGTAACAAAAATGATAAAATTAGTAAAATGGATATATTAGAGAAATTAGATTTATCTTCGTAACTAGAAAGAAGAATTAGAAGTAATCTAATTGAAACTTTTAAAAGAATAAATGAAATTTTTAATTCTTGTTGACATTATTGTAGTAATTCTCCATGACGTCGATGCATACCAAAACGACAGATTTCAAGAACGAAGTCTATTAGCCAATTAGATTTTTTGGTTAAAAGAATAACATATGTCCAGATTAACTTGCCTAATCAGATAACAGCAACATCATAAAAAAGATTAATATGGATTATTAAGGAAAAATGGTACAAAAATCAAGCATTATTATTGTTACATAATTCATGGATAACCAATGAATTATGTAAGTAATGTAGTTACATATTTATTAAAAATCAGACTTCGTTAGATTCAAAATAACGGAGGTTGAGTGGAAATTTATCTCGACCGTTATTGACGGGTAATGACCTCGACTTAACCCCTTATAGAAGCGTGCGATTGAAAGCGTGTGAGAATTTTAAGTTTTAGTTTAGTTGCGACCAGTTACTTGACGATTGCAGTATTTTATCTCTTTAAATATTGAGGCCGTTTTAGCTCACTCAGTAGACCGTTCGCCTGTGGATCGCAACGTTCCGGATTCGATACCGCCCTCGCTAGTTCAGCGCATGGGTATCACAAGCTGGGTAATCTGATCTGTGCGTTGAAACAATTGGTGTTTCATAATCTATATGGTGGCATAGATTATTGGTAAACCCCTGTATTTCTGCAGGGATGGTCTCTTTCATATCACGGACGGAAAATTATCGACAGTTTAAGTCTCGCACGTCACGCGATTCTTAATTAGTTGCTCAGTTCGAGCCGATATTTAGAGCAGGCGAGACGTCCCGTTTGCTTCGGCTGACTCAACTCAGCGCTGGTATTTGATAGTAAAAGAAAATTAGTTAGGAATAAAAGTTTAAAAAAATAACATGGCGTTGTTGGTTGATGCATGCTTTAGTTAGAAGACCGGCCAAGAAAGAAAAATGAATCAAGATGAACAACCAACAAGAACCTAGAAATAGAAGTAAACATGGCGACCTGGAAAGATAGAAAAGGCTAGACGATCAATGTCCATGAAGGAGAAAGAAAGTAAGTTATGCATCACATCTCTCTGATACCCTATCTCGCTTCTTCACTCTCTAGTGAAAGAAAGTTGTGCATATACCTGCAACATAACCATGTGGGTATGTAACATTGGGAGCTGACGTTAAGTGTGGCGCACCACGTCAGCAAATCAATTTCCTTGGCCTAGTGCTAGCAAAAAAAGGGATAAACTCCATTGCTGTTCAGCCGATACCAACAATAGGTCAGTCCACAGAGTTTACTTAGTGTATATATGCTGCTTGTGTGAAGGACAATAGGACAATTTATGACAGGAAAAATAAACATATTTGGATATTTTAAATCTTTACACATGAAGATAAAAGCAGATTGGTGAGTACATATAACACTGGAGTAAATATTGTTGCACAAGACATTTATTTCTTAACTATGTTAGGTTTCATGGGTGGATGTGAAAATAGAAATGTGTAAAATCTTTAGCTCTGATATAAAATTAGTCAAAGTAAATGTTATTGCTGAAAATGGTGAATTGAGTGAAAACTGAACGAAAGTAAAAGTTTCGACTGGACATTGTTCTTGGGGTCAGACGTTATTGATACAACACTTAACATAATGGGATCATTTTGCGTAGAGGCTGACAAAGGTAAAATGATAAAGAGAATGGAAATATGAAAAAGAAGGAAAACGGAAACCAACTAAATTTGAAACGAGGGAAAACGGAACGAACCATGAGTGAAATGACGGGGATTAATGGACAAATAATTTATTGAATATATCTTATTATAATGGAGATTGTGGGTTTGTATGTCTGTAACCGAAACTATATTACTATTCAAGTCACAGTTCCCTTTATTATTTGCATCACATTCTCCATGATATTATTTTTTATTTAAACATCAATTATTAATAAAATTGTTTTACATCATTTAGTCTGTTGACCATATCTACATACAAATAACATGCAATTGTATTTATATATACAACAAAATATCAGTTTGCATTGTGAACAGGAAGGCTAATCTGCATATTGATATTTAAAATTTGATTTTAATAAATATGTACTTAGTATTATTGATTTTTAATTGTTTGGTTTTATCTTATTGAATATGAACAAAAATCTCGGGGATAAATCTTAAAAGAAATCCATTAACAAGAAGAAATAACTGTAATATTATTCTTCACTTCCTATTTTAACTAAATAGATAAATTAGGAAAATTTACCAATGAAAGACGGGAGTAAGGGAAAATGATGTAAGATTTAGTTTCAAAGCTGTTCTATTTTTCAATCATACTCCTTCTGTTCCAAATATTTTTATCTGAATTCTTATTCAGTTTCATTAGCCTTTCTAATTTAACATGATATTTTATTATATTAAACTTAAATACTTGCACCCGGAGGGTGCATATATTTGCTAGTATATATCTACTACCTTTTCGACCGGTACTTTTTAAGTATTTACACCGGTTGACGATTTAAAAGTCAGAAATGTAAAGAATTTGTTAAGAACAAATGGGGTAAACCAGAAAGTGTGTGGGGGGGGACAAAAAAATTGGGGAAAGAAGGGTATGTATATGTGCCCTAGGTTAACCAGGGTTATGTTATGTTATGCCTCCCAACAGATAAATGGAGTGTCTCGGTGTTTGTCTGCACAGAGTAGGTCTAAGAAAAGAAATACTAACAGCCTCAAGGACTGCTAGATGTTGCTTAGACCTAGCTCTGTGCAGAATAGAGAAGCACTCATCTGTATAATCGGACAAACAAGCATTTATATATATATATTATATATATATATATATATATATATATATATATATATATAGTTCGGTTATTCAAGTCTGAGGAGTTTTTTCATGGTCCTTTCTATTTTCTTGCGATCTTTTTTGTGTTTGGGTGGAGAAGTTGTAATAGTCCACCAAATATTCGAATCAGCTTCATCAGGTGGGGAAACGATGTTAAGTTTTTTTTCCAAGTGCCTCGTTTTTATAGAAGAACGAGTAGTAGCTTAAAAGTGGTGGTGGTAGTTAGTACGAAACAATGGATTAACAGAAAACACACTCACACTCCATAAAAAAAAAAAAAATTTTAACAGAAAACACACTCACACTCCATAAAGCGCAAATAATGGAAGCACTCTATATCAAATTAAAAAGACCTACCTTAAACCTTCAAACCAGTAGACACATCCTCCAATGCTTATAAACAATCCCACTCTAACCATTCCCCTCCCTTCCTCATAATTCTGTACCCCCCTAAAAAAAAAAAAAAAAAAAAATTAATCCATTGTTTCGTACTAACTACCACCACTTTTTAAGCTACTACTCGTTCTTCTATAAAACGAGGCACTTGGAAAAAAAACTTAACATCGTTTCCCACCTGATGATGGCTGATAAACCAGCCGAAAGCGCTCGAATAAAAGGATTTGGTGGACTATTACAACTTCTCCCAAACACAAAAAAAGATCGCAAGAAAATAGAAAGGACCATGAAAAAACTCCTCAGACTTGAATTGTCTGTGGCGTTTAACCGAACTTGTATAAAAGAAAAAATGCTCATATATATATATATATATATATACTTTGTTATTTCATATATATATATATATATCATCATCATCATCATCATCATGTCGCGCTGTTTGCACGGATATCCATGACAATCTCTCTCCATCCCTCCCTATCGTTCATCATTCTCGGGAGGTCCTCTATGCAGCATCCTGTATCCGCACAGAGCTGATCAATGTACATCTTTGCTGGTCGGCCCACACTGGCGTGCCCATGTGCTGGCTTCCACAGGAGGACGTCGCTTATGAGTTCGTCCTCGCTTCTCCAGCAGTGTCCCGCGTGTCTTGTCTGTCTTACTCGGATGGTTTGGGTGATATGTGGCAGGTGGCCGTATAGCTGTTTTCTCGTGGGGTGTTTATGTATATATATATATGCTCACAAAACCCGGTAGAGGTCCCTAGGGGTGTCTTAAGTTAACTTTCACTGCCAGCATAAAGCAATGATTGTCTGTTTACAGACTGGATCTCTCTGGTGATAGTAAGATATATAAACAAATGTATGTATTTAATAGTTTAAACACCACCCATTTAGGGCAGCTGACAAATGGCCGAGATGTTAACAAATTGGGCTGACCAAAAGTCAGTCGGTTTTAATTCCTGGTCAGAGGTAGTTGCTGTGTCTAGCCACACTGAAGATACGTTAGGAACCCCGTTATCCCCTTAGATATGGGTTAAATTGTACTACTACTGTTGTTCTACAAGGATAGTTTTGGCATTAAATAACTGTTACGTTTTCACATACAGATAGAATACGGAGCACTGAAAGAGAATTCAAGACCAGGTTGTAGGAAATTAACAAGACTTTACTTAACGCAAGATACAGAATGCTTCTACCTTAAAAGTGACTTAAATAGCTCAACCATGTTGTGCACGTATGTCCTGACCACACGAATCCTATTCCAAAAGTATCATGTCGGAAACCCCACTTCTGGGTTCACATCCTCCCCCTACTGATCAAGGGGAGTTACTCTATTTTCGTTAGGTCTGAACCTAACAATAACCCACGAAATTTGGTATGCCATAAAACAAAGGAACCAAAACAAACCAAGTAAAACCAGAAGAAAAATTACTTTCAATTCGATTTGTGAAGTTTTCAGCAACATGATCCTATTTCAGATAGAAGGTCCATACTGCTATGGTTGAAAATACTCTCCAGAACGGCATCATTCCGAAGTAACATGAAATGAGTTCTAAATGATCTCAGTTTGGCAATTATAGATTCACCAGTCTTTGAAAAACGTTACAACATCAAACAGACGGTGTGCACTGCTCCAAGCCAAAGAGTCTTTTTGCATTTTTTCCTTCAAATATTTACGATTAAATTCAATGAATAAGTTGAATTTTGCTAAAGTAAATTGAAGTAAATTGGCAATAGGAAGCGCTGTTTACAGTTGCACCTTTTTCAAGGAAATCAATTGTGATGTGTCCTTATATGTCACAAAAGACAACCTACTCTACTGATCGTTGCCCACAGAACTTTTATTTGCCGGAGAGTTAGAGACTTTTTGATGCAGGCTGGTTGTGGCAAACTCATAATTAACCTATTTGTAAATACCCTTTAACAGAAACATTCTTTTCCGTACTCATCACACATTTATTCTTATATTCCACATGGTTTACACTTGCCAGCTACCATAAATTTGATGACAGACCTCTGTTCAAGCCTGGAGCACTCTGTTTCATTTGACACCATTTTGGATTATCTCAAAATAAATCTTTTTGCGAGATTAAATATTTCTTCTTAGATAGATATATTTCAAACACTACAGAGTTTACATTTATAGAGAAAAAAATATGAAAAAAAAGAAAATATTTATTTGCTTTTATTATCTGAATTCTTTAGATGAGGCGAGATAATTTGTATTATTTAGATTTTTCGGACTGTTGTCTTCATCTTTATTGTTATATACACAACGTTTCAGCCGATGTGTCCACCGAACTTCTTCAGGTGTTTCTTGTCGAACTCGGGAACATTGACATTGGAATCGACAGCCTTCACGGAACTTCGAACTGAACTCTTTATTTAATCTATTGGGGTAGATTGTTCTTATTCGGGTAATGGTTAACGGAATAGAAAAATGAGATGATCTCTATTATTTGACTACATGATCTCTTTTCTTTCTCTTTCTCTCTCTTCCTTTATCTCTCTTCCTCTATCTCTCTCCCTCTCTCTCTCCTCTATCTCTCTCCCTCTGTCTCTCCCTCTCTCTCTCTCCTTTTTTGAGACATTGGGGTATATTGTTTTTATTCCGTTAACCATTACCGTGTACAATTGTTAAGGTGCGTTATGTATTCTATGTTATTATTTAACTTCAACCTACAGATGTTTGCCACCTAGAACTTTTTTAAACCCAACCCTTATATCCATTACGCCATGTCTCCAAATGGACAATTCAGAGTGAATTTTTGTAACTTATAAACCTAATGTTCTTTTTACCTAGAATATTTACATTCATAATGTATGTTTTTTTTTTAACCTTACTCATATCCCGATTTTATAAAACGTTGTGTATATAACAATAAAATTGGAACAACAGACCGAAAAATTTACATAAACCATTTTTTTTCTTTTTTTAAACTCACCTTATTTATAGAATGACCCATGTATTTTCTTTGAGGCTGTTTCAATTTAAACTTTTCTAAGATTTGTTTTTACTCTCTTTTTACTTTTTCGTTGATTCTTTCGCCACAGTTTTGTTGTTGTTGTTGTTGCTTTTGGAGAAGAGAAAAAATCTGACGCTTAAGTCACTGAACAAAGCGACATAATAAGAATGAAAAGGCAAAGTGGGAGGAAGTTAAAGAAAATAAAGAATACATTCAATCTTTTCTGTTTCGAAGAATGGAGGAAATAATATTTGTTCGTTCGCATTCACGCCGAAGGCGGAATAAAAAGAAAGAAAAAAAAAAAAAAAAAAAAAAAAAGGCAAAAAGAAAGATAAAAAAAAGAAATCGAAACAAACAAATAAAATTCGCGGGAAAAAGGCAGTTACAAGTGAAATAAAACATAAGCAAAAAAGAAATCAACGACCACAGCTCGGTTGCTTGCAACAAAAGTACCGATAAAAAAATGAGTGTTTGAAAGAAAAAGAAAGCGAAGAAAAGAAAAAAAAGAAGAAAGAAAGCAAATAGAACAATTCTATAGATTCTAAATTTTTACCTTTCAATCTCATAGTCAGATTGGAAAGAAAGAAAGAAAGAAAGAAGAAAGAAAGAAAGAAAGAAAGGAAAAAAAGAAATCACATAATACAACAATGTAGATTCTGTCATTTCTACCTTTTACCATCTCAAAGTCACAGTGAAAAGAAAGGGAGAAAAAAAAGAACAAAGAAAGAAAGAAAGAAAGACAGAAAGAAAGAAGGAAATAAATTACATAACAGAATTATATAGATCCTGCCATTTCTGACTTCCATCGTCTCACATTAAGAATAAAAAGAAAGATAGAAAGAAGGAAAAAAACGAAAGAAAGAAAGATAGAAAGAAGGAAAAAAACGAAAGAAAGAAAGATAGAGAAGAAAAGTAAAAAACGAAAGAAAGAAAGATAGAAAGAAGGAAAAAACGAAAGAAAGAAAGATAGAAGAAGAAAAACGAAAGAAAGAAGATAGAAAGAAAGTAAAAACGAAAGAAAGAAAGATAGAAAGAAGGAACAAAACGAAAGAAAGAAAGATAGAAAGAAAGTAAAAACGAAAGAAAGAAAGATAGAAAGAAGGAAAAAAACGAAAGAAAGAAAGATAAGAAGAAAGTAAAAAACGAAAGAAAGAAAGATAGAGAGAAGGAAAAAAACGAAAGAAAGAAAGATAGAAAGAAGGAAAAAAAAGAAAAAAAGAAAAAGAAGATAGAAAGAAAGAAAGAAAGAAAGAAAGAAATTCCAGAAAAAAATTATACAGACCTCACATTTCTAACTTTTATCGTCTCACAGTTGGACTGAAAGAAGAAAAGAGAAAGAGAGAAAGAAAAAAAAAAGAAAGAGAGAAGCGAGAAGGAAAGAAAAGAAAGAGAGAAAGAAAGAAATGAAAAGACGAAAAGAAAAGATGAAAAAAGAAAAAAGAAAGAGAGAAACCTCATAAGATAATAATAGATTTTGTCATTTTAACATTTCATCATCTCATAATTTGAATGAAAAGAAAGTAAGAAAGAAAGAAAGAAGTAAGAAATGTCATTATAAAATAGTATAGATCCTGTCATTTTTATCTTTGATCATCTCACAGACAGAAAAGAAAGAAAACAGAAAAGAAATCTCATAATAAAATAATATAGATCTTATCATTTTTATTTTTTATCGTATCATAGGCACACAGAAAAGAAGAAAGAGTGAAAAAACAAACAAAAAACAAGAGAAAGAAAGAAAGAAAAAGAAAGAAAGAAAGAAATCACATAGTCACTCAAAATAAATGCAGCCATTTCTACTTTTCACCATCTCACAGTCAGAGAGAGAGAGAGAGAGAGAGAGAGAGAGAGAGAGAGAGAGAGAGAGAGAGAGAGAGAGAGAGAGAGAGAGAAATAAAACAAAGAGAGAAAGAAAAGAAATCATGTAGTCTAATAATATAGATCACCATCTCACAACCAGGTTTCAACGAAAAGAAAGAAAGAAAAAAGAAAAGAAAAGAAAAAGAAAGAAAAGAAAGAAAGAAAGAAAGAAGAAAAGAAAGGAAAAGGAAAGGAAAGAAAAGAAATCACATTGTCAAATAATGTAGGTCCTCTCTTTTCTCTATTTCCCCATCTCACAGCCAGGATAGACAGCCAGAAAGAAAGAAAGAAAGATAGAAAGAATGAAAGAATGATCGAAAAAGAAAGAAAGAAGAAAGAAAGAAGAAAGAAAGAAAGAAAAGTAAAGAAATAACATTGTCAAATAATATAGATCCTCTAATTTCTCTATTTCATCATCTCACAGGTTTCAAAGAAAGAAAGAAAGAAAGGAAAAAGGAAGAAAGAAAAAGAAAGAAAGAAAGAAAGAAAGAAAGAAAGGAAAGAAATCACATTGTTACATAATGTAGATCTCTCATTTCTCTATTCATCATTTCACTGCCCGGTTTCAAAGAAAGAAAAAAAGAAAGAAAGAAAGAAAAAAGAAAAAAAGAAAAAGAAAGAAAGAAAGTAAGAAAAGAAGAAAGAAAGAAGAAAGGAAGGAAAGAAATCACATTGTCACATAATGTAGATCCTCTCATTTCTCTATTTCATCATCTCACTGCCCGGTTTCAAAGAAAGAAAGAAAGAAAGGAAAAAGGAAGAAAGAAAAAAGAAAAAAGAAGAAAAGAAAGAAAAGAAAGAAAGGAAAAAGAAAGAAAGAAAGAAGAAAAGAAAGAAAGAAAGAGGAAAAGAAAAAAAGAAAGGAAAAAGAAAGAAAGAAAGAAAGAAAGAAAGAAAGAAAGAAAGAAGAAAGAAAGAAATCACATTGTCACATAATGTAGATCCTCTCATTTCTCTATTTTATCATCTCACTGCCCGGTTTCAAAGAAGAAAGAAAGAAAGAAAAGGAAAAGAAAAAGAAAGAAAAAAAGAAAGAAAAGAAAGAAAGAAAGGAAAGGAAAGGAAAGGAAAAGAAGGAAATGAAAGGAAAGGAAAGGAAAGGAAAGTAATCACATTGTCTTTCATCTCACTGCCCGGTTTCAAAGAAAGAAAGAAAGAAAGGAAAAAGGAAGAAAGAAAGAAAGAAAGAAAGAAAGAAAGAGAAAGAAAGAAAGAAAGAATGGAAAGAATGGAAAGAAATCACATTGTCAAATAATGTAGATCCTCTCTTTTCTCTATTTCCCCATCTTACAGCCAGGTTTCAAAGAAAGAAAGAAAGAAAGAAAAAAGAAAGAAAGGAAGAAAGGAAGAAAGAAAGAAAAAGAAAGAAAGAAAGAAAGAAAGAGGGAATGGAAAGAAATTACATTGTCAAATAATGTAGATCCTCTGATTTCTCTATTTCCCCATCTTACAACCAGATTTTAAGGAAAGACAGAAAGAAAGAAAGAAAGAATTAAAAAAAAAGAAAAGAAAAGAAAAGAAACGAAGATCAATAGTGAGGTATACAAAATATAATAAGGGTGGGTTTAAAATAAAAAGAGAAGAGAAAAGAAAAATCAATATAATAATAGAGATCCTGCCATTTCTACCTTTCACCGTCTCACGGTCAGAGTTCATCGAAAGAGAGAAATAAAGAAACAAAGAAACAAAGAAAGAGAAAAAAAAAAAAAAAGAAAGAAAAAAACAAACTAGAAAGAATGAAAACAAAAACCAATAGTGATGTGTACAAAATATATAAGGGCGGACCGGCAGGTGGGTAGGTGAGTGGATAGGTGGAACCACGCGAAGATTTTTGACTCAATAAAGGGGGAATTGTGTGGCGTCGCTGGCTAAAATAACAGGCGTGTTTCAGACCGATTGTTGGTGTGTAAAAAGGGCGGGTCCATCGTGCACAAGAACTACAAAGCAATTGAAAAAGAAAGTTAAATAAAACAACACAAAAAAGGTTTAAAATAGGAAGGCTGCAGAGGTGGTAGGAGAGGAGGGGGAGTATTAGTGGGCTAGAAGTAAAAAAAAAAAAAAAAAGAAAAGAAAAAAAAAGAAAAAAAATAAGAGACAAATATAGGACGTTGTCGTCGCGTGTTGACAGTCCACGGATGCCCACTGTAAAGAAGTGCGCAGACATGGTTTTATATAACAACAATACACTCGTCATATGCTTGTCTGTCCCGCAAATACATATCTAACATCTACTACCCTATCACCACTCAACCTCTTTTTCTTACAATCAGTCGATTTCCTATTGCTTTTTTTTCGTATTTCTTGCCGCCCTATCGACGGGGGTTAGAATACGCTGACTGTACCTCTTAAAGAGTGCTAAACCAAACAGCAAAACAGCCAAACACAAACCAAAAAAAGGGGTGTCCTGACTATGACACTGAGTCGCATCCGATGCTTGAGGTGTGTGGAGTGTGGAGTAACTCTCTCTAACCGTTAGTCACCGGTACAGTCTAGCTCGGAGTGGTAGTACCTTTTAGGAATCCATCCATACGTCAAATAAAGTAAGTAAACTCGTCGAGGTGGCCTAAAGTCGGTATCAGCCTGATAGTGAGGGAGTCTATCCCCTTCTCACTAGCGATATACCTCGGAGATTTTTTTAGCGTCTGGGGTGGAGCGCCACACCTACCACCATCTCCTAACTTTACCGCGCAGATCCCTGTGCTACTCATACGCTGACTTTGCGAGGACCGGTATCGAACCAGGGACCTTATGGTTCCTAGTCGGATGCTCTACCGCTGTTTAAAAATTGTTCGTATTTTATTGAACCATGTGCAAACAAAACAGAAGAAAAAAAAAGAAAAAGAAAAACACTTAAACAACTACACATAAAATGTATATATAAACTTACAACGAACGAAGTTCCCTAAACTCTAAGCATAAAATAACCCTAGGCAGGTTGAAATGTTAAAATCAATGAAACAAACAAAAAATCCATGCAGCGCGAAAATAAATTTCTACAAATTCTTCGTATTCGATAGGAATAATGGATATATAACTGTATTATTGTATTCTTTGTATTAGGAATAATTACTTACTAAGGTTTATCATTAGTTACTAGAATCGATAACACTATATGTCCTGGGTATGACGTTAAACTGCATCTAATAGTGAAGTTCCAGTTCTAAAGCTCTGGGGAGTGTGGAGTACCCCTTCTTCACCATTACTCCTAGTTCCACTCTGACACAAACTGGTAGTACCGGTTAGAGTCTTATCTATATGTTTAATAGAAAAATGAGTTAGAAATATGTTTAATAATTAAGTTAAAAATTTGAATAAATAAAGCAAAATTTCGGCATAAAATATCCAAACAAAATTTGACATGCCTTAAAATCGAACCAATCATATAAACATATAGCTGAGTGAAAATAAATTATTATTATCAAATATTGATAATAACTTGGAACTTTTCAGAATAATACGGGAACACTTAAAAGCATGCTTCTGTGTGAAAATTATTAGTATGAGATAGAAATACTTGATATTATATAACTTTGGACAGAAAACACATAAGAGGCAATTATACAACAATGCAATTATGAGTGTGTACAATGAATGCAATTTCTCATATGAATAATAGTAAAGTTATCCCAGCGGTCTATTGTCGGTATCAGCCGTATAGAGAAGGAGTCTATCTCCCTTTTACTGCAAATTAGCCTTCCCGTTCGCACTGTAAGCCGTTATTTTGTTGTATATATAAATACAATTGCATGTTATTTAATATGTATTAACAGTAGAAAACAATGTTATTAATAATTGAGGTTTAAATAAAAATAAAATAATGGAGAATGGGGCATAAATAACTTATGTCTTGAGTAGAAGTATAGATTCCGTTGGACAGAAAATCTCCATTATAATAAGTCTAGCAGCAGCTACCCGGCGTCGCCTGGGTAGAGGGGGGTTCTTTAATAACCAGTCCCGCAGATCCATTATTACTTAATCGTGAGTTGAATCCTCGTGGGATGCCCAATTTAAATCCATATGTAAAAAAACAACAACCTTGCATTGATCCAGCTCCTCTGAAAAGAAATATTAATGTCTATCTAAAATATCAAATGAAAAAATAATCCATGCTGTTATCTAAATTTTATTTTTTAATTATCTTCACGAATATAAATCAAATTGCTCAAAAAACAATCCTTGGTGATATTTAATTTGTATTATATATTTACTTTGTCGGTAATTTTTTTATTTTCGAAGTTTCCTCCGGACATACACATACACACAACTGCCCTTTATATATGTATAGATGTGAAATGCAACCAGACTTGATCAAGATTTGAATTCGTGTCACCCTATCCAGTTCCCAAGGCGATATCCATTATGTAACGAGTACCTCCAAGTCAGTTTGTTCGATAATGAAAGAGTCACTGGAAGAAAGCGGACGGGAATAACGTATTGTTCGTGGACGATTTGCTCATGGTTAGAAGTTTCATTTGAGCTTCTTTCAAACTTTATTTCAGCCGTTAAAATCCGGGTAAATAAACATTTACAATAGTCAATAATACACGTCCGTACTTGCATATGAATATGCAGTTACTTCTCATAGACAAATTGGGAGAAAGCAATTGACTAAACAGACGCTTAAAAATGTACACATGTTTACGGCATATCAACCCCAGTGGGTCATTTAATGCCGATAAAGTTTTGAAATAAATCAATTCTTAATGGATAATACAATTTTTTTATAAATACATTTTTCTATTTAACCCATAGATGGGACCCTAACAGGTACTACCACTCCGGGTCAGAGTGGACCAGGGAGCAATGGTGATGAATGGGGTACTTCACATTCCCCAATCCTCCAAAACTGGAACCTCACCATCAGATAGAGTTTAACGTCATTCCCAGGACATGTAGACCCGCAGCCACCGCCTTCTAGCATCCATATGATAAGGGGTTGGGGCTTGCTATAAAGGCAATAGGGTTGGGAAAATCATATAGGTGCTAGGGCTTGACGTGACCAGCCGATTAATTGGAGGGGGCCTCTCCAACCGCCCGTCTAGCCCAAGATAGGGCCAAAGTGGAGTATTGCATGTCATGAATTGCTCATCCACCCGGGCTCTATCCTTAAGCATCACGGGTCGCCACCCACAGCCAACAGGTGGCCTCATTGGGGGAGTCTTACCCCTCTGCAGAGGTGCAGTCGGTGCATTCTAACGCCCCAGACGACAGGTCAGGTACTAGTTCGAGTACGTTATCCATGAGATGTCTATATATATCATAAATGTATATATAAACACACACACATTATATATACTAGTACAAAATAAAAAAAACACCCTCCGTTCGATGTAAAAATAGATTTTTGAAACATATTGCCTGAGGAGTGGGGGTAAAAAATTCAATGGCAGCGAGTTTGTACCCTAAGTAAGTAAAATCATCAAATTCATTAAAGGATTAAAAAATAAAACAATTTGAAATGTAAACTTTAAATATGTATTAAAATAAAACAAACTATATATAGATATATAATACCAGTCATGTATTTATTAAAATTTATTATGAGGACTGTCTAATGTTGCATGTTCAAATTTTGAGTGTAATAATTCTATGTTATGACGCTTTTGGGTAATGTGACGTAAGCAGCGACGTAGT
>CM042138.1:133098862-133108862 GCA_023376005.1 Doryteuthis pealeii | reverse complement strand
CGTTTAAAATCTTGCAAGGTGTCTTATATATTACTAAGAAATAAAGGTTTACATAATATATGATGTGGTTAATTTGCGTACTGTTTTTAACACAACCGGGTTTAATAAATAATTACTAGGTGTTACTGATATCTAATATTATTGTTTTATTCTCCAGTGTATCAAAATCAATCCTATGAATGATTTTCATATAGAAACCAATCAAAATATAATTGAAATAATTGCAAACTTTTTATATAAGTTGCAAAACAAAACAAAAGAAATAACAGACAGCTAAATCAAGGTAACTAAAAAAATAGAAACATTTACCTAATAATATTGAACTCCTCCCTTCACCTGAATAATAGCAGTTAAACAATATGACATGGAGTTTACATGGAATTTGAGTCACTGGATAGGTATATCTTTCCAAGCATATTCCAGTGGTACCCATAAGTAAGTTGCTATAAAGAATTTAGTAATGATTGGGGTTTATATCAGGTAAGCACAGGTATCAATAGAGTACATATTACTGGTACACCCTTGCTACTCTTGCCAGAACAGCTATGGTCTTTGAGGCACAGAGCCACATCTTCCAAACCCAATATTCATTCTACCTCTTTTCCTATTATGTCCCAAATGAGAGGGATAGCATTTCAATTTATACAACAAAATTATATAATCTAATTAGTCTTTCTAATTTGATAGTTCATTACATTAAAACTTAAATACTTATGCCCGGAGGGTGCATATTCTTACTATTTCAAATAAAAGTCACAGGACGTGACATTTCCATAAAATCACATCCCGCGAGAGATTATAGTTGCAATCAATGTCCTTTACTGAGTAATAAAAAACCCAAGCCAAACTACTTATATATATATATATATATATATATATATATATATATATATATATATATATATATATATATATATATATATTGAGCTCTGTCGGTAGAGCACCGTACTTGGAACCATATCGTTCCAGTATTTGATACTGGCCCACGGCAACTCAGCATACAACTTGGATCTGTACTCTAAACTAAGGAGCTGCTGGTAGGTGTGATGTTCCAACTCAGACGAAAAAATAATCTCCCTGTCTAGAACTAGTGAAAAAGGAATAGACTCCCTCGCTGGTAGCTTGATGCCTACAATAGGCCACTCCTTCTACTTTATTTACATGGAACCCGTAGTACTGAGGGGTAGGTAAAAAAACAAACATTTATTTTAAATTTGACCTCGACCTTCTGGATAATATTGAGTAGTATTCTGATTCATGAAAATTTGCATTTCAGATTGCGCTAATAGTATTGGAACAGGTATCAATCGAACTATTCAACCTCCAGCTATGGGTTAATAGTAGGGTAGACTAAGTTCTTTAACCTTGGAGAAGGAAAACTCTGAATTCAAACCTTTTAAATTCCGCTTAAGAAATTGACCTAGTGTCGCATCCTACTCGTGCGGAGAAGTTAGTATATATATGAAAAGTCGCCGGGGCAGCCTAATGTCGGTATGAGCCAGACAGCGAGGGAGTCTTTTCCCTTTCCACCAGCGCTAAACCAAGGAGAGTATTATTAACTTCTGAGATGGAGCGCCACAACTACCATCAGCTCCTCACTTTAACGCACAGATCCCTGTGCTACTCATACGCACAGTTGGCGAGGGCCGGTATCGAACCAGGAACCTTGTGATTCCTAGCCGACGCTCTACCGACTGAGTTAAACCGGCCCTAGAACGCACTCAACTCTCTCTCTCTCTCTCTCTCTCTCTCTCTCTCTCTCTCTCTCTCTCTCTCTCTCTCGTGTAAGGAGGATATACGGTTTTAAAATTACCTCAATTTCTATGTTTATAATAAAATGAATGAATATGACCCAACGTAAAAAATTGGATTGTGCAATAATATCTTGTAAAAGGATAAAAATAATAAACCAACAGACAGAGATAATGAAAGTTTAATTTTAGGAAAAAAATGTCGGATGTTATCCCACATTGATTTGTATTTTGGAATCCCAAATATGAACTTCGGGCTTTAATCATGTTGAAAATGTGCAGGGATCCGTACACCATGAACAACACACATTTACAGGGTCTGGGTGTGGGGCACACTAACCTAAACAAAACTATGTTTGTCTCCTGATTAATGAAGACAAAAGAAAAAAAGAAGAAAGAAAAAAAGAACTATGAACACAATTAAAATAAAGAAATGAAATTACCGTCTAAGGCATATTTGGCTATTGTATTTGCATGAAGGTTCCCTTTACACTGTAGCCCATGGGATGTCAACTTTGTAAATATTAGCACATGTCGGTGTTCGGCTGGTCGCAAAACCATGCAAACAGCTTTGTTTTTAATTGTTGTATTTATTTTACCGGTAAGATGGCTTCGTGTAACCCGGGGACAAAAATATCTTTCCCTATAAGAGTAAAAATAATAATAATAATTAAATAAGTAAATAAACTAACTTTTATTTTTACTAAAGCAGGCACATCTTCTATTTGTAATAGAATATCTGCCTAAAATTTATCTGAATAATTTAAATGCACTCGTAACTCAAGGGATTTTTGCTTCATATTTTTGAGAGGAATATTTCTTTATAGACTGAACATGTGATATCATGTTTAATTCATCCGATATGGATATCAATTTGGAATGAGAATTTTTCTAAACTAATTCATTTTAATATAATTTAATTATTTGTGTATAACAGGTACTCGTGTATACTACCAACCCCAAACTTTCGTGATGAGCCTGTTCAATACTTAATTGGGTGTCCACTTAAGCCACTGCAAGTACTGTAGTAACCCGATTCTTTATTTATCAAAATGACTTTGTTCGACATTAAATGATCCGAAAAGGGTTAATGTGCTGTAAAAACCAACCAACCAACCAATCCAATCTAACTTTAGAATTCGAAATTCAGAAAGAAAAATTTATCGTGTATAATACGCACTGACATTTTAAAATTTTTAGCTGCTAAATTTTACTTTAAAGACTTTATATAGTTTGTGTTATGTCTTAAACCACAAAATTATACAATATTTAGAGCAAACAGACAGACATGTTCACACAAAAATGTAAAAGTTCGCGGCATAAAAAAAAAAAATATGAGTTCACATTAGTAGAAAGTGAATTATTAACAAACATCCCAGTGAATATTTCTCTGTAACAGGCATAAAACATGATTTTGGACTATAGATATAATTTACTTTAGGTTATCCCGTTTAGAATATGATGAGTCTTGTAGCTGGAAAAGAATAGTCCTGAATTTCTTCAGAGGATAACACATGGTTATCGTAGTGAAACTTTGGACTGATACATTTGGTTCGGCGTAGATAATCTAATGTCTCTCTTTTAACTGTTGTTATTGCACCTTTTCGTCCACTAAGGACGATGCGTAGTGTCATAGAATTAAAAGAAAAAAATTATCTGCACAGGTGGTTGTGCGGGCCAATCTCTGAGTGGCAGTCTTTGGTGTACTTACTGCGCACAAACTGAGATGCTTTCTGGGGCTGCGGCTTTCTCTCCCTCTTTCTGGCTCTCTTTGCTGTCGAGGCTACTCTTCTCTCCACCTCTCTCCTCTTCGTGCCTTGTTTAACGGAAAATTTAGTATATTTTGGAATTAAGGACACTCATGAATCATTTTCTATTTTTTTACGTGATTTAACAATATTTAAAACAAAAGTTCACTAATAGGTAAGAACCACCAACAAATTAGTAATAGTAAACATAGTACAAAATTTAGTAATAATTAAGAATACATAATTTAATAATAGTTAAAAGACACAAAAGTTTCGTAGCAGTTAAGAGTTACAAGAAATACTAATAGTTATTAAAACCGAATTTTTTCGTAATAATTCTGAAAACACAAAAGTTTAGTGATAGTTAAGAATCACAAGAGTTTAGTAATAGTTAACTTATTGTTTAGAAACCCAAAATGTTTAGTCATAATTAAGAAACCACAAAAGATTTGTAATAATCAAGTAAACATAAAAGTTCTGTAAAGTTAAGAACACAAGTTTAGTAATGTATAACAAAAAAAAAAGTAAAACAAAATAGAAGGTAAATATTAACATAACGAAATAGAAAGGAAAGCAGACCAACAAACCAACAAGCCAGCAAGCAAGAAAGAAAGAAAGAAACGTGTAGAAAACACTAATTTGTATTTTAGAGTCTAAATTGAAGTCGCGATTTGAGACAACATAGAACAATGAATTTGTGATCTCTACGGATTTCCCCTCGACTCAAAACAGCTCCCCTTTAATCACTGGACATTTCCTCCATTTACTCGTTTCTTTATTTTGTAGAACGATAGAACCGCCTAGAGGCCAACAGGACTTGTTTGTGCAATACTTAATGAAATCAGATGCACTGTTAGTTAAAGTGGTTCTGGGAGACGATGACAAAGCGAAAATAACAGTGGAAATCCCTTGGTCAGCTGATTGCCTCATAGACGAAATGTGTGAGAGCGCGTTAGGTTTGTTTTAGCTTGTTTGTTTAATGGCATATCAACCCTCTGGGTTATTTAATGCCTCTCCTTTTTTCATGTAATTTGTAAGGGAAGTGGTTGTAGGTAAATATTTCGTATGTAAACTATTTGTTTAAGATTATTTCTCTGATTTTTTTTAGACGAGGCTTGATAATTCATATTATTTGGATTATTCGGGCTATCGTCCTCATTTTTATTGTTATATACATAAGGTTTCGGACGGGTTCAACAGAAAACACTCGAATAATTACGGAGGACGTATTGACCGTAATGTTGTGTATATTATAATAAA
The DNA here is from genome assembly GCA_023376005.1 of Doryteuthis pealeii. Lineage (NCBI taxonomy): Eukaryota > Metazoa > Mollusca > Cephalopoda > Myopsida > Loliginidae > Doryteuthis > Doryteuthis pealeii. Next base: position 133,104,103 of record CM042138.1, on the reverse strand, counting down.
GATGAGAACAATGGTCCGAATAATGCAAATAATACTAATTGTTAGAGTGTGAGACAAAAGTTGTAACTGAAGTTTTCTTGTCAGGTGTATTTTACTAGATAGTTACGTGGATGTATCTTATATCTGATTCATAGTTTTCGGTATATTTTCATTTCTCTCAAAAAGGACAAAATTCCATCCATGTTAGTATTTTCAAATAAATCTTTCATATTACTTGCATTGAAAAAATTATTTCTGATAGGGGCGAAAGCTTTATATTCTATGAGAAAATGTTTTATTAGATAAATACACCCTACTATTCAAAAAAATAAAATGTTAATTTTTTTCTAAACCAACGATATCAGGATTTTATCCATTTTATGAATCTTTTAAAAAAAGGTAAATTATTAGCTATTATTTATTTCATGCGAAGTTAGGGAATTGCGTTCCTTGAACGTTCATATTTATGTTTTTGTATAATTGTTTTTAACTGCTCACTTGTTTGCACAATAGAATATCTTTAAATAAATATTTTTAGATAAACATTTTACTATAAAATGAGATCCTAACTATCACTCCGGTTCTGAATGTGACTAAATAACATAAATCTAGTATTATTTGGATTATTTGGACTATTGTCCTCATATTTATTGTTATCTGTACAACGTTTCAGTCGATATGCCCACCAACCTTCTTCGGGTGTGTCTAGTCGGACTCGGGACAGAAATAAATAAAGAGAAATAATATAAATCTAGATATTATAGAAATATATTAAAAAACGGTTCAAAATTATCATTAATTTGTTTTTTCCCACCCGCGTAAGTTGATGGTTCACTGGAGGCTGAGTGATAGCAAATCTACCCAGGTCTCCGGGATTCCTCTGAGTATTCTAGTAGATTTTAACAAAGCTGTTGTTTAGATGGTTTCGACTCTTCCTCTAATTTCCAGCTCATCCAGACTCTTTTACAAACCCTTGGTGACTGTTCCAAGTGCACCAATTACAATTGGTACCACCTTTACCCTCACATTCCACATTTCTTTCAGTTCTCTGGCCAGGTCCAAGTATTTGTCTATCTTTTCGCTTTTATTCACTTTCATTCGGTGATCCCATGAATGGCAATATCCAGGAGATGATAAGTTTTCTTCTTCTTGTTAATTAACGCTAGGTCTGGTCTTCTAGCCGGATTAGGTGATCCGTCTTTATCTCAAAGTCCCAAATAATTTTATGTGTCCATTCGACAGGACAAATTTAGAGTTGTGCATATACCATTTAGTAGCATGGAAACATTCCCAGTAGATCACCTAACCCACACAGTCGGGTCTAATTTTCATATCTCGTAAAAGAGTCTCTGGCGTTTGATAGAATCTCAAAAGTCGTGTAAGCAAGACAAATATCTTTCTGACTGACACAATATTTTAATGTCAAAACTGCACGTGCTTCTTGAAGCGGAAAATGGTGAGTCGGAAATAATCATTTCCGGCGAAAGCAAGTAGTGCTTTGATCCAAGTGGAATGTTTTGATGTATTTGGTCTTGCTTCCTAACTGGGCAATAAGCTAGAAATTAACCAATAATAAAGAAATTTGACTTAAGATGTTTTAGTTAGTAGGAATATATTTAAAATAGTGAAATAGATCACTAATTAGGACTGAGCATATTCAAGTAGTTACCACCACAAGCAGAGTTTAACAGGTTTGAATTCGGAGTTTTCCTTCTCCTAGACTAGTTGCCTAACCAAGGTTAAAGATCCCAATATGCCCTACTATTTACTCATCGCTTGAGGGAGAGTAGTTGGATTCATACATTTTCCAAGGGTATTAGCGCTATGAGAACTGTAGCCTCGTCCAGGTTTTGAACTTGGGTCGACGAGTCTCTTTCCTATGACTCTACCCATTACTCCACACGCCTACAAATCAATTGTAGTATCAATTTGGGTAGAGTTGATAATAGAAGTCTGATGTCGCTGACACGGGTGTAATGGCAATGTATGGGTACTCCACTCTCAACAGATATCCAGAACTGTTGCATCAGCATCAGATGCAATTAAGTGTCTTACCCAGGACCCTAATTTTGGGGATCGGATCACACCCCACTGTAGAGGTATAGTCAAAATATTCTAAGCATTGCTGACAGGACTTTATTCATAAAAATGTCTCAAATATAAAAATAATTGCTACCACCGTTTCTATGATTGGTTTCATATGTCAAAATCTCTTACAGTCATTTTTCACTGTTTTTGTGTCTCTATTATTTATTATTTATTAAGTGTTAAACAGTGTTATTCTTTAATTCAACTGACACTAGCTATTAAAAACAAAGTGCTGCTATTATGCTACTTTATTTTAAATTTATTCATTAATTTTCATTAGTTGAAAAAAAAATGAATCCAATTTAATTTTTAATTAGCATTAATAAAAAAAGTGCGAGAATTCGGGTTAAAGAATTTGGATAAATTTGTCACCGATTTTCTACCCAAACAAATGTCAGTTTATATTCGTCTTTCAATTGCCAGTTTAACCCTTGAGCTAAGTTCATGTTTATGGAAAAAATAATGAATGAATAGAAATGTATACTAACAATTATCGTGACTATGTATAGGGAAGACTGGGCTCTTTAACTGCGATATTTGTGCTTTGTGAGATACAGTTTACAAAGCGCTAATACCCTTGGGAAAGGTATGAATCCAACTCTCTCTCTCTCTCTCTCTCTCTCTAGCTATGGGGAAATAGTAGGGAGGACTAGGATCTTTATCCTTGGTTAGGCAACCAGTCAAGGAGAAGGAAAACTCTGAATTCAAACCTGTTAAACTCCACTTGGGGTGGTCACTATAGAATCGGCTCGATCCTAATTGTGATCTAATTTCACTTAAAACTAATACACTACTTAAGGTATGGCAGGACTATTAGATCTAATGACGGAAAATGGATTCACATTCTTTATTTGGTCATTAATATTAAGTGCTGAAAATGCATTTTCACATAATTATGTGTTTGCAAAAAATTACCTTTTTGCAACAACAATAAAATATCAATGAATAATTAGAAGCCAATTTTTTTGTTGTTGTGGGGATGGGTGCAGTTTAAGCTGCATTTTCATAGATATGTGCGAGTAATTAGAAATAAAAATTGCAGTTCTATCGCTAATCGCATTTGTGAAAAAAGGGTGAATGGTCTGGTGACTTACCGGGGAGTGGCTGGTTCGGTCGAGGAGGTCTCTGACGGCATGCGAGTGCTCGGAGCGCGAGGCCGGGAAGGGACAAAATATATAATCTCCTGGCGGAAGTCGGAGAGGGTGAGGTAGTTAAACAACACCTATAAATAGCTCCCCCCCCCTTTCAGCTTCATTTTCTAACATCTTCAGAATTGACTGTTACCTGTTTCTGAAAAGTTACACCGTAGTTATCTGACTCAAGCCAGAAGTGGGTCACGAAAGAAGTATATTTTTTTAGCAACCCCAACACGTCGGCCAGCTCTACTTTGGCAATACTTTTTCGACATATTATATACATTTTCCATACATCCATGCAGCGTATGCGGACACCTGTTTTTGGCGTAGGGTGTTCACTGTGGTCTCTGGGCGCTAGTTTGAAAACCTCTAAACAAACAGTTACACTAGTAAATAAAAAAATTCTGGATTGAGTGATTTTTATGTGATTTATTAATTTATACATTACTAACAGCGGCTACTCGGCGTCGCATGGGTAGAGGGGGATTTTTAAAAGTTAGTCCCGCAGATCCATTATTACTGAATCCTGATTGAATCCTCGGGGGATGCCCATTTAAATCCTTATGTAAAAAAAATAGACCTTGCATTAATCCAGCTACTATGAAAAGAAATGTTAAGGTCTACTATCTAAAATATTAAATGAAAAGAAAATCCATGCTACAATCATTTAAATTTTATTCTTTAATTATCTTCACGAATATTAATCAAATCTCTATTATTATTTTTGCCCCCAAAACCAAGCGTTGGAGATATTTAATGTGTATATATATTTACTTTGTCGTTAACTGTTTTATTTTCAAAGTTTCCTCCGGACATACATATACACACAACTGCCCTTTATATATGTATAAATTGCATTTGTTCCCATTGTTTGTCTTACCAAAATAAATATCATCATCATCATCATCATCATCATCATCATCATCATGTGACGCTGTCAGCGCGGATCCCAATGACTTTTTCACAACGACGACCCCTATCTTACATCGCTCCAGGTCGGTCGCCCCGGGCAGCATCCAGAATCCGCACATAATTGAGTAATGTAGGTTTTTGCTGGTCGGCCTACACAGGTATATTAGTGTGTATGTATTTAATGGAGAACGTCACTTATGAGTTCGTCCTTGCTTCTCCAGCAATGTCTTGGTGGTCAAATTTCTATAGCACTTCTCCAGCAGTGTCTTTTCGTTAATATTTCCTTTCTTCCATACACCAGGGGGTACTTCTGATGTTTTCAACATTTCATTTTTATTTTTTTAGAATTAGTTTGAATTTTTATGCAATTGCTTTTTTTTCATTAACATTATATCCGGATACTTTAAAGCACATAAGTCTGTATAAATGATTAATATATATATATATATATATATATATATATATATATATATATATATATATACTTGAAAGCATATAATTGTAAGTTCAAGACACTTGAATACAAAAAATATGTTTCCTTCAGTCAGTAGCCTTGCTAGGGGGTGGTGAGGAGGTAACACTTTTGAGTAACGTTTATATTACACATTTTAATGGTATGAAGTATTCCACTCCATTTACATAAAAATTATTATGATTTTACATATTGAACTATATAACAACAGTTCTATAATATTGCAATAGTTCTATAATAGTAATAAATCAATAGGGTGTGTCAAAAAGGAATGCAATTTTCTTCATTTCATGTGAAGTTTTTTTCTCTATAAAACTAAGCCTTCATTGAGACACTAACGAGGGTCAGAGCCAGAATCGGAGGAGTAAGATCCAACATGCAAATCGAGAATGTCCTCCTTCTGCATGACAATGCTCGACCACACACAAGCATTAGAAAAGAAAATCGTGTGGACAACTTTACCGCATCCTCCATACTCAACAGATTTTGCGTCTTCAGACTATCATCTCTTCCGCCCCATGAAAGAGGTTTTGAGAGGCTAACATTATTTCAGTGACGAGCAAGTGAAATCTGCTGTGAAGAAGTGGCTCAAGAACAGTCAACAGAATTTTACGGGGCAAGGATACATGTTCTCATTCGAAGGTGGAACATTGC
>CM042138.1:133091362-133096362 GCA_023376005.1 Doryteuthis pealeii | reverse complement strand
GAGGGTCTTCCTGCCTTGAATTTGACGTTAAACTCTATCTGATGGTGAGATGTCAGTTCTAGAGGTTTGGGGAATGTGGAGCACCTCTTCGTCACCCTTGCTTCCAGGTTCACTCTGACCCGGAATGGTAGTACCCGTTAGAGTTCCATCTATGGGTTAAATGTATTCATTTCAAAACTTTGTCAGCATTAAATAACCCGCTGATGTTGATATGCCGTAAAACTTACCAACCCGACCCAAACCAAACTCCTATTAGACGAATCAGTATCAGTTCTTGATAGTTTTTAATCAAGAAAATACTGGATTGTACAAGAACAATCCGTCCCATATAAACCACAGCATCTTTTTTAATAATTGATTGACTTGTTGTTTTTTACGGGATGTCAACACGTCTAGGGTTATTTTATGTCGAGACGTTATGGAATCGTGTTCATTGTACCGTTTATATTTATATTTTTTTTAGTGATATTTAAGAGATTTTTTTCGCATCAAACAATAAACAAATTAAAAACGATTGATTGATTTTAACAGCATGTCAACCTGTCTAGGTTTATTCTATATCTCTAGCACAAGGAACCACGTTTATATCTAAATTTTTCTGTGGCATTTTTGCATATCTTCTTATTGAAAACGAATAATTTTAAACAAATCTATTTTATACATAAATGAGACTCTAACAGGCGATACCAATCTGTAATAGTAACAAAGGAGTACTCCACATTCCGCAGATATCCAGATCTGGAGCCTCACCATCAGATGCAGTTTAGTATCATACCCGGGATACCCCATTTTGGTGGGCTGATGCCTTAACCCACTGCATGTGATACAGTCAGTGTACACTAAGCCTCGTCGACAGGGAGAGTGACTTGTTCCTGTTCCTAAACTAGAATGCTTACACTCTGAAAGACATGAGCTGAATTTCAAGGGGACCATTTTGAAGAAAATAAGCTTTTCCTTCAGTTAAGTAAGGATTTACCTCGCATCTCACTTATGCGGGTATAACACAAGGTCGTGTAATGTGGGACCACTCACGAACTGAAGCTCATGGGATGGCAGGTAAAAATGATAGATCCCGTCGGCATTCCCCCTCAAGGAGACGCTCATGCCCTGGGCAATAAACCTAACCCCGCCTCTTTAAAGCAGGTGTTGCCTGGAGGGATGGCCCCCTGGGATCACGCCGTTAATTACTCTATCGGTCCAGTGTCCGAAGCCACCGGATCCCCGCTCCGAGGGCCGGGTAAGTAATTTATGTCTTGTTAATTATAGCTTTAGTGTCTATACCTTCAACACATCTTGTATAATTCATATTTTCAGATTTTGTTGGTTGATTGGATTTTACAGCATATAAACTCTTGGGTCATTTTATGATAAATACGTTTTGTTTTATTTATTCTTGTTGGGTATTCAATTGTTTTCAAAGTAAATTATTTGAAAATAAATTAAAAAAAAATGTTTTATCTATTTAGCCCATAGGTGTAACCCTAAAAGGTCCTACACTTCGGTTAAGCTCGGACGAAAACACAATAGGGATGAAAGGGTACTCCACTTTCCCCAGTCCTCCCGAAATGGAACTTCACCAGTAGATAAAGTTTAATGTCATACCTAGGAGACTAAGACCCTTAGCAACCGCCTTCTAGCACATAGATGGTAAAAAGCGTCGGGGTTTTGTCATAAGTGTATTAAGGTCGGGACAATCATATTGGTGCTATGGCTTAGTGTGACCAGCCGTTGGATCGTAGGGGATCTCTCCAACCTCCTCTCGGGCCAAGTAGGGACCAAAGTGGAGTGTGGCATGTAATGGAACCCTTAAGCATCATGGATTGCCACCCACGGCCAACCGGGGCCCAGCATATGCAGATACATCAGCTAGTATTATATAAGGATATGGATGACAGCTTTTGTTATTCATATTTTCAGAAATATATTTGCATACATACATATACATTGATATTGTTAATATAGTTTGCTATATTTCTAATTAGAATATCTAAATATCGTTGATAGAGCGTGAATATATATATATATATATATATATATATATATATATATATATATATATATATATATATAATATATATATATATATAATATATTTATGCTTTCATATATATGAATGTGTAAGTCCATGCATACGTATGCATGATATGATTTAACTATCATTGATTTGATGCTGCGACATGTCTTGACTTCTTACCGAGCATATACAGGTACGTCTGCTAATATATATATATATATATATATATATATATATATATATATATTTGAATTGAGAGTTTTCCTTCTTATAGACTGGTTACCTAGCCAAGCTTAAAGAGTCTAATCTACCCTGCTATTTACCCATAATTTGAGGAAAAGTAGTTGGATGCATACCTTTCCCAAGAGTATTAGCGCCATGTGAAATGTAAACAGCCTTACCTAGGATTTGAACTCGGGTCTACGAGTCCATTTCCTACGAATTTAACCATTACACCACGCAATGAAAGAAAAGTATATAACTATATGAATGTACTTTTTTTGTAATTCATATTTTCAGCTACACATTTGGCCGCACGATGTTTGTTTTAATGTACCACTCAAGAAAGAAATCAACATGATTTCGTATATGACAGATTAGAGAAATGTCGGATTCATGCCTTTCTGAAGCCATTAGTACACAATTAAGCAAGCAATCAAAAACCAAATGGTTTGTTCATTATGTTTCCTGTCGATCCTGTTACTAAGATTATTTTTTTACGTTGACAACCACACATTTAACAAACCACCTGTCCATTATTCTACCTCGCTATCTCTGGTGCGCGTATGTTCTCAATGAAGTTATAGCCCATAGAGTAAATTGTTTCTTTACACTTACACTTCCTCTTTCATTTTGTTTGTCTTTTGCTCTCCTTTTTTCTTTTACTTCCTTTTTTCTTTTACTCTCCTTTTTTTCTTTTTCTCTCCTTTTTCTATTACTCTTCTTTTTCTTTTACTCTCCTTTTATCTTTACTCTCTTTTTTTTTTCTCCTTTTTCTTGTACTCTCCTTTTTTTCTTTTACTCTCCTTTTTTTTTCATCTCCTTTTTCTTTCAATCTCCTTTTCTTTTACTCACCTTTTTCTTTTTCTCTCCTTTTTCTTTTACTTCTTTTTTTGCGTTACTCTCCTTTTTTCTTTTTCTCTCCTTTTTTCTTTTACTCTCTTTTTCTTTTACTCTCCTTTTTCTTTACTCTCCCTTTTCTTTTACTCTCCTTTTTCTTCTACTCTCCTTTTTTCTTTTACTCTCCTTTTTACTTTTACTCTCCTTTTTCTTTTACTCTCTTTTTTTCCTTTTTCTTTTACTCTCCTTTTTTTCTTTTACTCTCCTTTTCTTCTCTTTTTTTTTATTTTACTCTTTTTCTTTTACTCTCTTTTTCTTTTACTCTCCTTTTTTTTACTCTCCTATTTTCTTTCAATCTCCTTTTTTCTCTTACTCTCCTTTTTCTTTACTCTCTTTTTTTCTTTTACTCTCCTTTTTTTTTACTCTCTTTTCTTTTCTTTTTTCTTTCAATCTCCTTTTTTCTTTTTCTTTCTTTACCCTCCTTTTCTCCTTTTTTCTTCTACTCTCCTTTTTTCTTTTCTCCTTTTTTCTTTTACTCTCCTTTTTTCTTATCTTTCTCTTCTTTTCTTTTCTTTGCTTTTCTTTCTTCCTCTTTGAAATCATTGGTAATCTTATCCAAACTTAGCAATTGTGCATTACACTGACCTCATGCCCCCAGGCCGCTCCAGCTTTTTCGCATTTCTCCAACGGCTTTGACATATATTACTTCCACCTAACTAACCTACATGTCTCAATTTGGGTCTAATTAGTGACACCAGTCCGCTCTCTCCACTATAACGCAATGAACAGTCATTAAAGTGTCGGCTGTTGTTAATTAGCTCACGTTAATCAAGTCAGAATAGCAACCCTGAAGGGATGTAGCCAACATCGGTTTCTAACTAACCAAACTTATCAAAAAACAAACTTATCAGGCACTGAACTATAAGAAAAACGTCATAACGATTCTGATTCACACACACACACACACACACACACACACACACACACACACAGCGAACGTGCACTCAGATACACACACACACACACATATATATATATATATATATATATATATATATAGATGAACACACACACACACACACACACACACGTATATATATATATATATATAATATATTATAATGTGTGTGTGTGTGTGTATAATCAAGCCTTACGCATGCGAATGATGCAACAAAAGGTCAATTTTTAAGCTGAGTTTAACAGTTTTAAATTCAGACCATTTCTTTTCGTAGACAGGTTGCCACACGTAAGTTAAAGATCGCAGTCTTCCCTATTATTTACCTATAGCTATATATATATGGAGAAAAAGAATATTTGGATTTATGACTTTCCCAATGGTGTTAACGCTATGGGAAATGATATATATATATATATATATATATAATACACATATATATATATATATATAATATATATACATATATATATATACATACATATATATATATATATATATATATATATATATATATATAACAGAGAGAGAGAGAGAAGAGAGAGAGAGAGAGAGAGAGAGAGGAGAGAGAAAGATAGATAGATAGATAGATAGATAGATATAGTTATAAATATATGTATGTATACATGTATGTGTACTTTTAGAATATATCTCGTTAATACACACACATATGTATATATATATTTATATGTGTGTGTTTGTGTGTGTATATCATCATCATCATCATCATCTTCAAGTCCTGCTGGCAACACGGATATCAAAAAATCACAAACCGTTCCTATCGGCCATCACCCCCATATATATAACATATATATATATAATATATATATATATATATATATATATATTATGTGTGTGTTATATATATATATATTATATATATATATATATATATATATATATATTGTTCTTTAACAATTACACAACTTCAATGCACTTGATTAGATATTTTTTCATTTTTCCACTCTGGCG
>CM042138.1:133081362-133086362 GCA_023376005.1 Doryteuthis pealeii | reverse complement strand
ACGAGGATTACCGTTACACCGCGATAATATGCCAACATATACAATAAAAATCTTTCTTGGTTGGGACAGGAACTTTTCAGCACACTCTTTTATAATCACTTCTAGGTTATCTGATACTGATATAAAGGTAATAATTGGAGAAATTTATGAGATTTTCTCAATCTTCTCTTTTTCCTTTCCTTTCACACATACGAACATTGATACAACCACCCATCCACCTATCTATCCAGAAACAAATACCCTGTCAAAATAATTATATATACCCTATCTTTTTCTCTTCTCTTTTTCTTTCGAACTTTTCCTTGTGTAAGTGTTCGTTTATTCGCTGGTCTGCTTATTTGAAAACACCAGCGCTAAAGTGTATTTTGGTCCAGTCGAGCGGTCCCTTGGAGAAAACCCCCATAAGATATACGCTCACTTATCTTTGATGTGATGCTTTTTGACCCCACAAGACCTGTCCCATCCACTGAGCAATCTCCAGGAGACAAACATTCAGGCTATTTGGTATTCTCCGCACGTAGCACGAGATAGCACGCTTGTTCTGTTACCCTGGGACTTGTCCTAAGAAGCACCCCTATCTCCCTTGTGGGCCGGTAGGGGCACTGACACGCCATTTGTGAACTTGGGGATATGTCAACCACCGACAACCCTGTTGATTAGACATGGGACTATTTTGGGAACGAATGACCTTCTTACTTTCTTTCACTCCTTATTTATTTTCTTGTGAATCCCCGTTAAGTAACCGTTACCGAACCTGATTATTACTACTGTTAAGTTGCGTTAGTTCTTATTGTAAGCATTTACCCAAACCGTTTTCCACCGGTACGATATGATGTCAGGTCGCAAGTATAGAGCATCTAGCTAGGATCGAACTAGCTCTGAATCTGTGACACTATCTTGCTAACCATTACACCACAATGGGACGCCAAGGGATTAATCCTCGGTGTATGTCATAAATTGTTTACGGTAGGATCGTAATGGTGGGAAAGTCGCTGTTAGTGGTTTAAAATAGGCAAATAATTTAAAGGTGTGAAACAAATATGTCTTAATGAAATATTTCCAATAAATCTATCTATACATATACACTTTTTTCAAAATGAATATTGAGCATTTTAATCTAAAGACAACAATTTTCATTCAGGAAATACAATATTGGTCACAAATAAATACACAACTAACATTTGAAAAAAAAAAAAATTATTATTCTAACTAGCAAATATATGCACCCTCCGGGTGCAAGTATTTAGGTTTTGATGTTATAAAATATTATATCAAATTATAAACTATTTAGAAAATGATAAACTGAGGGTATAATCGAAAAATAGAACAGCTTTAGATTTAACTCTTCTATCATTTTCTTTCACTCCCGTCTTTCATTTTTCCTAATTATCTATTTAGTTAGATTATAAAGTATTTAATAAAATTACAGTTCTTTCATCTTGTTTATGGATTTCTTTTAAGATTTATCCCCGAGATTTTTGCTCAGATTCGTTAAGAGAAAACCAAAAATTAGAAATCAATAATACTAAGCATATATTTATTAAAATCAAATTTGAAATATCAATATGCAAATTAGCCTTCTCGTTCACACTGTAAACCGCTATTTTGTTGTATATATACAATTACATGCTATTAGTAGGTAGATATGGTCAACAGTATTAATAAGGTACAACAATTTTATCAATAATTGAGGTTTAAATAAAATAAATTCATGGAAATGTGACGTCAATAATTAAGGGAATTATGACTTGAATAGTGATTTAGTTTCGGTTACAGACAGACAAACATACAATCTCCATTATAATAAGATATATATGCATAATAATTATCATAATAATATTATAGGATATTTCTCTAAACAAAAGCTTTATCTTATAGTGGTGTTTATCGTTTAAATTCGTGCAATTATTGTACATGAATTCTCTATAATTGTCATAATTGTTTTTTTGAAATTGTTAATTAACATTTACCAAAACTTAATCTCGGCTATGGGTTAAATAGTACACATACTGTTCTTCTATAAGGATAGCTTTGGCATTAAATAACACACGAGGGTTGAAATACCATAAAACAAAAAACACTAAACCAAACCAGTTGTTCAGCATTTAGAACAACAAAAAACAACTAAATATATATGTGACTATGTTGACTGCATTAAAATTTGATTTTTTTTTTTAGATTGTTTTAGTTTGTTTTGTTTTACGGCACCTCAGTGGGTCATTTAATGCCGATAAAGTTTTGAAATAAATCAATTCTTAATGGATAATACAATTTTTTTATAAATACATTTTTCTATTTAACCCATAGATGGGACCCTAACAGGTACTACCACTCCGTGTCAGAGTGGACCAGGGAGCAATGGTGATGAAGGGGTGCTCCACATTCCCCAAACCTCCAAAACTGGAACCTCACCATCAGATAGAATTTAATGTCATTCCCAGGACATGTAGACCCGCAGCCACGCCTTCTAGCACCCATATGATAAAAAGGGTTGCCCCAACCCTTTTTATCATATGCCATAAGGGCAATAGGGTTAGGAAAATCATACAGGTGCTAGGGCTTGACGTGACCAGCCGATTGATCGGAGGATTAAAAATTGAATCATCGTGTTCCATTTGTTAACTCTTTGCCTACCAAATTTCCCCCGATTGTAACAAAATTTCATGGTATTTTTTACCTGTATGATGTGATATTTCACAGTTCACTAACTATTTAAATCAGAACTCAGTCTATTCAAATAAAGTTCTATTATCATTGTAATCTGAGCCATTCTGTTCAATTATAATGAATGCATGCAGTCCGCTGCTGGTGGCTTACAGTAGGATTGCAGTGGTGGGAAAGTCGCTTTGAGCCCTTTAAAGTAGGCAAATAGTAAATATTTATAAGCAGTACTCTACAGGGTGGGTCAAAGTAGAATTTCTAATTTTTAAAAATAAATAAATAAAGTGAGCGAAATGCAGGAACTGCAAAATCTACCAGTTGTCAAGTTATCTTTTTCTTGTTTATCAACACTAGGTCTATGGCTGGATTAGATTATTATTATTATTATTATTATTATTATTATTATTATTATTATTATTATTTACTCCTTTTGAGTTTTCACATCAGGGTTAGCTGATCGTCTTTCACTGGAGTCTGAGTGACAGCAAGTCTCCTCAGGTCTCCAGGACTCTTCTGAGTATTCTGGCAGATTGCAGCAGTGCAGTGTTCTGATATCCAAACTTTTCAAGCCCTTTTCTAATCCTTTTGGGACTGTTCCAAGTGCACCAACTACAATCGGTATCACTTTCACTTTCATATTCCATAACGTTTTCAGTTCTCTGGCAAGGTCCAGATATTTGTTCATTTTTTCATTTTCCTTTAACTTAAACCTTTGATCTGCTGCCACTGCAAAATCCACCAGTTGACAAGTTCTTTTTTTTTTTGTTAATAAACACTAGGTCTGCTCTCCTTGCTGGGATAAGGTCATCCGTTTTTATATCAAAGTCCCAGAGAATTTTATGCGTTTCATTCTCAAGAACAGATTCTGGTTTATCATATACAAATTGTTTGTATGGTCAAAATTTAATTTTTTGCATATTCCCCAGTGGATCACCTTTCCAACCCAGTCGTGCCTACTTTTGTATTCCCGTTGTACTAGTTTGCTACATTCGCTTAGTACATGGTTTACAGTCTCATCTCTTACCGCAAAGTCTACATTTACTATTTTGTTGGGTCTTATCAATTTTTGCTTTGATATAGCTTGTCCTTATGGCATTATTTTGTGCAGCAATTATTAGTGATTCAGTTTCTCTTTTGAGGTTTCCTTTTCTTAACTATGCATAATCAAACCACCGTGCGCATAAGCGGTAGTTTGATTGCATTAACATATGTTTCTCCATGTTCGTATCTTTATCTTGCAAACCGAAGTGTTCGGAAGCAAACAGTCCGTTTTTCTTTTAAATACTTATAAACAGTAGTGTACATAACCGTGTACATATGTTGGCACATGTTAAAATTTATTCATATTCTGTTATCATAATTCAACATTAAATGGTGACATTAAAACAAGCCGAGACATTTCTTATGATTGATTAGATAAAAGTAAAACAAAATCAAAGAAACAATATTAAAAGAAAGATTTCATTAATATGCCTGGGTGATTCATTACAGGAAATATTAAGGTAAACGACAGATACTAATTTTAAGAGGTTTTCGGAGGATTTAGATTGAAAATAAAATAATATAATGTTTACTGAAGTAATAAACTCCAGCCATTCTAATAAATGTCTCTTTAAAATTCCAAAAATATTTAACATTTTTATATGGACAGACAAGAAATAGCAGTAGCATCCCATGAATGTAAGTAGACGTATGTATGCATATGCAACTTCCTATATATATATATATATATATATATATATATATATATATATATATATATATTAAAATAAGTGTATTTTGGCAGCATTTTTCTTTTAAACATGTTGTGTTAAACTGAACAGACAATTCTTGTCGGGCGAATTTTTGTTCGATCCTTTCTAATTTTCTGGCCATCTTTTTGGTGTCAGGGTGGAACTGGTGTTTCAGTCCCCCAAAGGTTTCATTACGAGCGCTTTCGGCAATACAGTTTGCCATCATCAGGTAGGAAACTGATAGTATGTTCCGTGTCTTGTTTACCATCAGTTTCCTACCTGATGATGGCAAACTGTATTGCCGAAAGCGCTCGTAATGAAACCTTTGGGGGACTGAAACACCAGTTCCATCCTGACACCAAAAAGATGGCCAGAAAATGAGAAAATATCGAACAAAAACTCGTCCGACAAGAATTGTCTGCACAGTGTAACACAACATATATATATATATATATATATATATATATATATATATATATATATCAACTATTTCTACATAAATAAATAAATAAGTAGCATAGTATCTATAGTATTAACTCAGTATCAATTGCACAATGATTTGTTCCAATTATAAGAAATATGATAAATTGGTGAATGTTTTAGTAG
>CM042138.1:133066362-133071362 GCA_023376005.1 Doryteuthis pealeii | reverse complement strand
TGAAACGAAAAAATATTCAAAATTTGTAGTGTTTTATCATCGCTAAATCGCTGGGGGTCCGGCGAGCTTCGGCCATCCCCCCAGGCAACACCTGCCCCCTTGATTTAAAGGGGCAGGGCTGGGTTTATTGCCCAGTGCCTGAGGCGCCCCCCCTTGAGGGGGAATGCCGACGGGATCGACGCAATTTTTGCACCTGCCATTCCATGAGTTTCGGCTTGTGGGTGGTCCCACGTTAATAGGGACTTTGTGCCTGACCCGTACATGTGGGGTACGCGGTAAATACAATAACCTTCCGTTTTAAAATGTGGTGACGTCATAATAAAGTTACTTGATAAATAACGGAAACTCACCAGAAAGCGAGCGGGCTGTAGAATGCTTCTCGTTCCAATAGCAAAACCGACGAGAAGTTCAATTCCATGATTCTTTCGTTTTGTTTGTTATTGTTTTGTTATGTATTTTGTTCTGGGGTAATCAGGAGAGAGTGTGAACCGTTTCGGGGCATTCCTCTCAACGGTTTTATTTGCACACCGGACCCACTCACTGATGTGAGGCTCCACAAAATATATCTAGTGTATCGTACAATCAAAAATATACAACTGAATAACGGCGAAGAATTAAATGTGTTTTAAAATGTGGTGACGTCATAATAGTATTCGAAAAAAAAAGTTGCTTCCTAATATTACCTTGATGGTGATTAAGCATACTATACTAAAAAAAGGTGGTAGAAACGAACCTCGGCAAAACTATCTATTCAAAAATAAATGTACCCTTTGAATATTTGTTTTTCATACTTAAAATTATCGAATCGAAATTCAGGCAATAAATACGTCAGCCAGAGATTTATCCCTTACACCCTCTGAGGTGTGTGTGCGTGAAGGTATGCATGTGTGCGCGTGCCTGCATATTGCACGCGTGTATTCTTTCTGTTAGGAAGGTACACGCACAGGCCCGTACACAAACTCACACATGCACACATACACACATTCTATCATATATATATGCAACAATAATTAGTAAAATAACACGCATATGTATATACACGGTGTGTGATAAAAGTATCGAGATTGAAGCTGTATTTGCCAAGATAGAAATGAACAATGAATGGAACGTTAATTTTTTTCAGAATAGAATATGTGTTAAAAAGTACAAAAAATCTCGATACCTTTTTGACACACCTTGTATACATTTATCAACCCCTCTGCACGAGTAGGATGTAACACGAGGTCAATTTTTAAGCGGAGTTTAACAGGTTTTTATTCAGAATTTTCCATCACCTACACCGGTTGTCATACCAAGCTTGAATAGCCCTGACTGCCATACTATTAACCCATAGAAAGAGGGAGAATAGTTGGATTCATTCTTTTCCCAAGGATATTTAGTGGGATGTAAAATGCATTAGGCTCGCCAAGGATTTGAACCCATATCGCTTTATTCATTTCCAACGATGACAACTGTTATACAACAAACCTCATTTTATACATTTTATAATAAAAAATGTCAGCAAGCAGTTAAATTTTTTCTTATTTATTTGTTTCGATGGGTGCGACATGTGTTTCGGATTGTTTAAAATCCTCTTTAGACTAATTAAGTAGCGTGGACATACAATCAGCGGCGCCTAGTTACTGACAGTTTCTCGCCTATGGGATTTACAGAGAGATTGGATCTGAACATCGCATAGGCGAGAAACTGTCGGTAACTAGGCTACCTTAACTTATACATAAATGGTCTATAAATGGTATTCAGTACTGTTTACCTACAAATATCCTTATTATTTAAATAATATATATATATATATATATATATATATATATATATATATATATATATATATATGTAAGTATGAGGAAAAATGAGTAAAGAAAAGAAATGTAAATGGATAAAATGAATTTAATCGATATCACATTAATCGATATCACTTACACGTGTGTTTCGGTCAGTTTATGTGTGTGAAAATATTTCGCACACATACAAGAATCGAATTTCATCAGATTGAACATTTATTTTGAAATGTGCGAAATATTTTCACACACATAAACTGACCGAAACACATGTGTAAGTGATATCGATTAGTGTGATATCGATTAAATTCATTTTATCCATTTACATTTCTTTTCTTTACTCATTTTTCCTCATATTGTCGGATTCAATTCCTTTTCCATTTTGCACACACACACACACACACACACACACACACAACACACTATATATATATATATATATATATATATATATATATATATATAGTCAGATCTTGTCCTGAAGAGCTACTAAGTACTAAGCGAAACTGTTAGTAGGTATATCTGACTCATTTGGCTGGAGTATATGTAGGTGATATATATATATATATATATATATATATATATATATATATATGGCAACATATTTGAAAAGGTATTTAGACACATGCATTTGCACTGGCAAAATCATAGCCTTTACTAGACCTATATATGTATGTACACACTCAAACAACGACAGATTCGTGTACACAAGCATAACATCATATATATGCTTTGATATATGCATATATATACATGTGCATGTATGTGCAACTGTGTATTTAAGTATACTCAGTTTATAAAATATATATAATTTTACACACATTTCATAAGGCTAATTTTATGCGTATTTATGGGATTATATATATATATATATATATATATATATATAAAAATGGAAAAGGAATTGAATCCGACTATGAGGAAAAATGAGTAAAAAAAAAAGTAAATGGATAAAATGAATTTAATCGATATCACATTAATCGATATCACTTACACTTGTGTTTCGGTCAGTTTATGTGTGTGAAAATATTCGCACACATACAAGAATCGACCTTCATCAGAAGTGAACATTTATTTTATATGATGAAGGTCGATTCTTGTATATGTGCGAAATATTTTCACACACATAAACTGACCGAAACACATGTGTAAGTGATATCGATTAATGTGATATCGATTAAATTCATTTTATCCATTTACTTTTCTTTTCTTACTCATTTTTGCTCATATATATATATTATATATATATATATATATATATATATATATAATATATATATATATATATATATATATATATATATAAGGAGACATCGAATAAAAATAGAAATAATCTTAAACCAGGCGAGGATATATTTCATTAGCCACATAAATTTACTAAATTTCCTGAAGACGGTGTACTAAGAACACCGAAACCGTGGTAGAAAAAAACTTTTTTCTACAACTATATATATATATATATATATATATATATATATATTATATATATATATATGAATGCTTCTAAATGCACTCACCCGCATACACATATACGCATTATTTGAACAGTATTCGCTTTCTCGTTATTCTGTTGAATGTTTATATGAATACTGAAAAAAATTATATATATATATATATATATATATATATATATATATATATAATATATATATTTAGCCGTATAGATTTATTACATATCTTATCATAGATACATGAATATACAAAAATATGAAAACAGCCGGCCTCATCTATATGAGAAGCCATCAGATAAAATTGCTCGGAATGTACGTGTTTTCGAGCTGACCGTAAAAATATCCCTATATATGCAAATGAAACCGTTACATGCGATTTCTGGATTGTGTAAAGGTGGGATGGCTGGATGGCAGTAGTGAAAACTGGGGGTCCGACGTTTTGGCGGGAAATGGCCGTGTGGTGAGGTGTGTACATAAAATCACGTTATATAAAATGCTAGGGATCACATGCGTCGCTTTAGACTGTGTGAACGACAGCGTGTTGGGAAGGAGAGTGTGTGGGGTTCGACCGTTCTAGCCACGCACGCATTCCTTCTTTTGCGTTGATATGATTTCGTGTTAGATGAAATGGACAAGAGACCGACTGACGAGCTTGCTGGTTCGCGAGGATATGCGGTGGTAGTCTGCGTGGTTTGATGGTTTTGATGGTATGATTAGAAGTATTGATCATTGTTATTATGTTAAGGGCAATGATGATGATAGGTCTTGTTTTGGTTGTCGGTGGCTTTGAAAATATTGACAGAGGTAGTTTGTTGCAGAGAGAACTGTTTTCTTTTCTCTTCATAGCAATTATTATTCAGGATAATTCTACCAGATTTCTTTTTGCCGATCATAAATGGTAGTCAAGTGACAACAAAACTTCTTGAATTTACATATATTTTTCTTGGATACGATTGATTGATTCTAACGGCATGTCAACCCATCAGGGGTTATTTAATACCAAGAAGTGTTATTCTAGTTATTGTCCACATTGTCGTATAGTTGCTTTTTATTTTTAAAAAGTCAATTTGGAGGAGTGGCCAATTGTTGGTATCAACCGGACAGTGAGGGAGTCTACCCTCTTTCCGCTATCGCTAGATCAGGAAAAATCGTTTTTTTTTCTTTTTTTTTTTTTGTTTGTTTTTTTTTGCTGATGTGGAGAGCCGACTATCCAGTTTCCGCACATATCAGATAATCCAATCTGTATTACTCATTCACTGAGTTGGCGAGGGCCGGTATCGAACCAAGAAGCTCGGGATTCCTCGACGGATGTTTTCCCTAGAGAGATCAATCGACAACTTTATTGTTTCTATAAGTAATTAAAGTAAAGTCGTCGTCGATGTGGCCTATTGTCGATATCAGCCAGGCAGCGAGGAAGTCTATCCCCTTTTCACTAGCTCTAGACCAAGGAGATCGTTTTTGGTATCTGAGGTGGAGCGCTAGTCATATAAAATTTCTAAAAAAAAGCAACATAACAATCATGTATATCATAAGGTGTTGATGTGCTGTTAAACAAGTAAACCAAACGAAAAAATATTACTGCCAAGTCACGCTGAAAGTACCGGATTCCACTGGATCACCGAAGTTAAGCAGCGAAGAACCTGTTCAATATTTAATTGGGTGACCACTTATGAAACAGCAGGTACTGTCAATAACACGAGTTCTTTATTTATCAAAATGACATGACTCGAAATTAAATGACCTGAAATGGATAGATATGACGTAAAACAAA
>CM042138.1:133048862-133061362 GCA_023376005.1 Doryteuthis pealeii | reverse complement strand
TATATATATATATATATATATATATATATATATATATATATATATATATATATATATATATATAATATATATATATATATATATATATATATATATATGTGTGTGTGTGTGTGTGTGTGTGTGTGTGTGAGGGTGTGTATTGATAATATAGTTTGCTATCTTTATAAATAAAGCGTGATGAATATCGGTGATAGAACATGTTGATCTAAGTTAGGATAGTGTAGACACGTAGACAATACATGACGTTAACTCCGTGTCTATGCTATCCTAACTTACACACACACTCAACCCTACACGCACGCACACATTAATGTATTTATCCAACCACTCTACACAGAAGTGGACCTAGTTCAATTTTTAAGCGGATTTTAACAGGTTCTGAATTCTTCATTTTTCTTCTCGTAGACAGATTGCTACATTTAGCTTAAAGAGTCCTATCCGCCGTGCAATTTAACTCTACAGACACACACACACATACATACACAAACACACTCACCCCCCATATATATATATATATATATATATATATATATATATATATATATATTAAATATAACAGTTTATACAGAGGTTTTAGTGAGCATCAACCTAAGGTTTCTGGCTTTTGCCTTCTTCAGGATACTATTTCATCCCTCTGATGTGTTTGTAATCAAATGTAGACGCTATCAATTTCAAAATTAAGGCTCACAAAGTTCTCTCCTTGATTGTCCACCAAAAACTCGATTTTTTTCGGAAAATAATATAAACAAAAAAACACATATATAAAAAAAATGTCTGTGCACATTTCACTCGTACATACATATTTTCCTCACTTTACGTTATTTTCCACGTATTTTTTTAGTTCAATCCTTATTCACTAGAAATTATATATATAATATATATATATATATATATATATCAGTGGGGGCGGCCGATGTTGCTTTTAAAACCGTTAGAGGAAGGCCCGAAACGTTGCATATTCTCTCCTGATGATCCAATGCTTTTGTAAACATCTTTGTTTTTTCAACATATCAATTTCATATATATATATATATCTATACCAACCGCTCCGCACGAGCAGGATGTGACACAAGGTAAATGTATTAAGCCGAGTTTAACACATTTGAATTTAGAGTTTCTTTGATTGGTTATCTTTCCATAGTTACACAGCCCAATCTGCCCTACTATTTACCCATATATGGAGAGAAAGATGTTTGATGCATAACGTTTAGGAGGGAATTTGCGCTACATGTATATATATATATATATATATATATATGTTTGTGTGTGTGTGTGTGTGGTGTGTGTGTGTTGTGTGTGCACTGAGGCGCTTGTCGTGTAATAAAACAGTTAAAGTCGTCGTCGGGGTGGCCTAAAGTCAGTATCAGTCAGACAGCGAGATGGTCTATCCCCTTTTCACTAGCGCTAGACCAAGGGATTTTTTAGGGTTGAGGTGCAAGGACTGGTATCGAACAAGAAAGCGTGAATTTCCCAGTCGGACACTCTACCGAGTAAACCAATTCTATATCTGTGTATGGGTGGAGGAGACTGACTAAGAAATATAACTGAAAAGATGAATGATAAGTTGAGAAGTTGTTCCTATTTCCTTTAATAGAATGCTGATCTTACAAGCCTTTGATTTACCCATATATATATATATATATATATATATATATAATATATATATATATATATATTGTAATATTATGGATTTGGACTCATAACTTAAAGTTTCATGGTTATGCAATCATCAGATGAGTCAAATGGTTGAAATCTTAAAAACCAGTAGTCAAATGGGTGAGATTGTTTTAAAAATGGTTGAGATTTTAAAAATCAGTAGTTTTTTTAGCGTTTATATAAACGTGAAGTGTTTTCACGCGATGGGATAATATAAAGATAAAATTGGTTTTTTTTAAGTGTTGCTTGTTTAACGTTTATGTGACGTGGATCATGTTCACGTGATGTTATGTTATGACGTTAAATCTGTGTTTAAAAATGATAATAAAACAAACTTGCTTCGTTTTGATGCACGCGGTGTTCAGATGATTTTTTCTTTCTTTTATTTTTTTTTAAATAAAAAGTGCGAAAATTAAGGGATCAATTAGGATCAGGTGATAAGTGACACAGTAATATATATATATATATATATATATATATATATAGAGGAAGGTGGATTACTAATTAAGTAATAGAATGTGGTAAAGATATGTGGAACAAAGGAACAAAACCTAGACAAGTGTATGTAGGAGATATATTTCGCTAAGCATTAAGCTTTAATGATTTAATGACTGATGAAGCTGAGCTTAATGCTTAGCGAAATATATCTCTTACATGCACTTGTCTGAGTTTTGTTCCTTTGTTTCACATATCTTTACACACACACACACACACACACACACACATATATATATATATATTTAATTTTTTACTTGAAGGCACTTACAACGCATGTATTGCATAAAATTCGATACTTTTTCTTATAGAAAATGAAATTGACAAGTGTAATCCCGGCAAAGGATCGCTCGGTGTCTAGAATATCGTACAGACTGTTTCGACTTTATTAAGTCTCATCAGCGATATATACTAACGATTTCCCTCCGACATATATATATATATATATATATATATATATATATATATATATATATATAAGATCACTTTATTAAGTGGAGTTTAGCAGGTTTGAATCTAAGGTTTTCCTTTTCTTAGACTGGTTATCTTTCCATGGTTATCGTCGTTCTATTCATTCGATTAATCTTATATACTGCATTGTGAACTCTTGAAACCAACTTGTGTCAGTTTAACACAAATGAACACAGGATTCTTGTAAAATCCTCGATACCCGAGATCAAAAATGACTTCTTAGAGTTTTAGTGTTTTCTCAAATAAACCAATAAACACAATAAAATACTAAATGAATATAAAATGTCGGGTAATCGGAGATCAGTGGTTTGGCATTTCGTTTGCAAACACGTGCCAACACAGGACATCTTTCTTTCTTTTCACTCTCCGACGATTTTTGCTGTCTCTCGGTGATTCTGACGCATGCGTGCAGAAAAATGTCCGACACGTGCGTAGAAAAGCGCACGTATGGGGGCGTGCGGGGAGGTTCGGCAAGGCCCACCAGCCTGATGCAACTGTAAACGATCCTTCTTTTCTACGCAATCCTGGACGTTCGGGCTTTTATTTTACCATATGCTTAAACAACCCCAAAATCACCCCAAACCAGAAAAAAAACGGTCTCATTTTTCAGCTTGCTTTGCCTCTCGCGTCGATGTTCGCTCTCATCCCTCTGCGTGTCTTCGAACACGCAGCCATTCTTTTAACTGGTAAAGAGAGAGAGAGAGAGAGAGAGAGAGAGAGAGAGAGAGAGAGAGAGAGAGAGAGAGAGAGAGAGAGAGAGAGAGATCCATCATGAATTATTCACCAAATGACCCACCGTGACCCTGGCGTAAGTTTCCGACAACAGGCGCGTGAATGAAACCGGGCAAAGGAATCATGCATACTATTTGAAAATTGCGGTTTTTTTTTGTAACCCGGGTTTACTGGCATGATTTGAAAATTGTTCAAATGGAGCAGTGATGAGAGGTTTTAGACGCTGATCGGGGACTGGATAGGGGGGTAATGGGGCACCGGTGATTATTTTATTGTAGTTGGGTGGTGTGCGACAATAACAATAGCAAAAAAAATAAAAAAATGAAGACATATCATACGACGTTTGGGAGGACGTGACATCGTGAGGTTGAGAGACGACGCACGTGTTAAGTGATATCATGCGCTCTCTTTTTAGTTACAATATCTCTCAGTTCCCAAATCATTGAGTAGATAAAGGTGGATTTGGCCTCAGACCCCTGTGATTATTTCAGGGGGTGGGGATGATGACTGAGGTTAAACCCGCTGTTTTTGGTATCATATGGTTATGGAGCGTTCAATCTAAGAATTTACATTCCCTTAATACAATAAAAAAAATGGAGTTATTTATGTTGGTTTTTAGTAAAGAATTTCCTTCGACTATTCTAGAGGAAATAAATATATGATTTCATTTATTTCAAAATATTTATCTATGCTATTGTTTCCCTTGAAATTGAGATATTTTCGCATTTATCTGATTTTTCAGAGAAATTATTATTTACATGATGATCATAACCCACTAAATTATAATGTGTTTAAGAAATGTGATACATTGGCATTTTGCCTTTAAAAATCAAATAACTGTGCAAACTTCCCACTCGGTGGTAATGTCAATCGGGAGCTTCATCAGAAGCAACTACCAAGCCAAGACTGAGCATGACAGTGAGGCGTGTGCATGCACAACAAACACAACAGTATTGCCAATAACCCCACAAAAAGTTTTTCTGCATCCTCAGCATTTTGGAGACCCTACTTTTTGGAGACCCTACGTTGCCCGGGATTTAAAAAGTTAAAAATAAATCTATATATATTTATGTATTCAATTATTCATATTAATTCAAATTCATTTTCTATTCATTTGATTAACAATTCTTGTTTGTAAGTTGTTTATTTTTGTTATTCTTCTTGTTGGTATTTTCTCTTTTATTTGTTTTTTTATTATGTTGTATCCTTTTACCAATAGATGCGACCCTAACAGGTACTACCATTCCGGGTCACTGTGGAGCTTAGAGTAATGGCAATGAATGTGTACTCTACATCCCCTATATCCTAAGAACTGGAACGTCATCATCAAATGTAGTTTAAGGTCATACACAGGACACTTCTTTTCATTTTTTTTGGGGGGTGAAGGGGATACAGTCAGTATCTTCTTGTCTACCCATCATGAATGAATGAAACAAAATATCTTTGGCATAAAATAACCCAAGAAGGGTTGACATGCTGTAAAATCCAACTAACCATTATCTTAATAATAATGGAGATTTTGTCTTTTCTGTCTGTAACAAAACTATAGCACTACTCAAGTCACAGTTCTCTTAGTTATTACGTGTCGTTATCACTACACCAAAATGTGAGAATATGTTTACGTACAAATACAGGGACACACAGACACACTCACTCACCACACACACACACACACAACACAACACAATAATATATATATATAATATGGTGTGTGTGTGTGTATGTGTGTGTTGTGTGTGTGTGTGTGTGTGTAATTCGAATAATAATGATATATGGATGATTTGGACTCATAACTTAAAGTTTCATGGTTATGGCAATCCTCAGATGAGTCAAATTGTGAGATTTTAAAAACAGTAGTTTTTTAGCGTTTATTATAAACAAATCACCCATACTATTATTACTATCGATTATAAATCTGCTCTGCTTATTAGCATTGAGCACCTTTATGCCAATACTCTCTCATTATTCTCTATTCATTCTATAATATATATATATATATATAATATATATATATATATATATGAGTATATAGATATATAAAATAATATATATATATTATAATATACAATATATATATATATAATACATATATATGTATATATAAATATATGTATAGTATGTATTCACTCTTTTTAGATATGCAAATATTTATATATTTTTCAGTTTATCTAGTATATATATTTTTGGGAACTTTTTCCTTTAATTCTAGATTCTTTTTTTTATCTTGTGTCTTTTCTCCTCCTAAAAGTTTTTTGAATCATGATAGAATCATGTCTTCCCTGAAGTGAATTCTATTTCGTTTGTTTGGAACACGTTTTCCTAAGCATGATACGTCCGGAAATATTTGCTGGATGATCGTGAAGAATCCCGATACTTTACTTACCGTTGAAACAACGAGGAATATTGAAGAGTGGGGGGGGTCTTCACAGCGGAGAACAAGGGTGGATGGGAAGGGGGGAAATGTTTGCTGCAGCGGCAAAATGCAACTCGAATTTACATTACGTTGAATTGAACAATGAGTGTAATTCACGCACACTCGCACCAACACTTACAATTATATATATATATATATATAATATATATATATAAATATATAAGTATCTTACCACACACACACACATATATGTATATATATATATGCGGAAATAACGGATTATATATATATATATATATATATAATATAATATTATATATATATATATATAGATATATGAGGAGTGAAGGATTGAGTAAATCCGACAAAATATGGTTGAAAATAGAGGAAAAGTGGATATACAACACAACAATAAATTCAATTGATATTTAGCCTGGGATTTAAGCGAAGCTGTGTCAAATTTATATGTACATTTACAATATTTTACAAAAGCTTCGCTAAATACCGAGGCAGAATAGCAATTGAATTTAGCTGTTTTTTATAACCACACACACACACACACACACACACACACACACACACACACACAGCACACACCATATATATTTATAATATAATATAATATTATATTATATATTTATACATATATAATAAATTCACACACATAGGCACACAAATGTGAATTATATAAACGTCTTTCATATAATAAAAATAATACTATATAAATAATATAATATATAAAATAATAATATATATTATATAATAATATAAAATAATAATAATAATAATAATAATAATAATAATAATTATAATAATTTTTTGGACAGTCCCAAAAGGATTAGAAAAGGGCTTGGAAAGTTTGGATATCAGAGGAAGGATTGAAACCATTCAGAACACTGCACTGCTACAATCTGCCAGAATACTCAGAAGAGTCCTGGAGACCTGAGGAGACTTGCTGTCACTCAGACTCCAGTAAAAGACCATCAGCTAACACTGATGTGAAAACTCAAAAGGAGTAAATAATAATAATAATATTGAATATGAAGGTACTAATTTTGATTGAAGCTCTTTAAACGGTTTCAAAGGATTTAAAAAAGAGTCTGGATGAAGTGTAAATCAGAGGAACAATCGAGATTCATCCGAACTACAGCATTGTGAAGATCGCCTATAATACTTCCAAAAGATTCCAGGAGACATGAGCAGACTTGTCACTCAACCTCCATTATAGTACCGTTAGGGTGGGTGTGAAAAATCCTCTGGGACATCGAGATTAAGACGGATCACCTTATTACAGCCCGGAGACTAGACCTAGTATTGATAAACAAAAAAGAGAACTTGTCAACTGGTTGATTTTGCAGTTCCAGCAGATCACAGGATGAAGATGAAAACAAAAAGATAGACAAATACCTGGACTTTGCTAGAGATTGAAAAAGCTGTGGAATATGTGGGTCAAGTGATACTATAGTAGTTGGTGCACTTGGAACGGTCCCAAAAAGCTTGGAAAAAAAGACTGGGGAATTGAGATTCATCCAGACCACAACATTGTTGCAATCGTTAGAATACTCAGAAGAGTCATGGAGATCTGAGAAGACCTTGTTTTCACTCGAAATCCAGTGAATATCCATCAGCTAATGCTGGTGTGAAAACTCTCTTAATAATAATAATAATAATAATATAAATAATAATAATAATAATAATAATAATTGGTTGGCTGGTTGGTTGTTGGTTGGTGGTTATGACCTGTTACACTTGGGTTATTTTATGCCGAAGACGTTTTGTTTATTTATTCTTGTTGGTTATTCTTTTTTTAACTTAATTTTTCTATTTCTTTTTCTAAATTCATTTTTGTCTATTTAATCCATAGATTGTACCCCAACAGTGTGTACCTTAGAGAAATGGTGATGTAGGGGTACTTTACTCCCCAGAGTTCCAGAATTGGAACTTCAACATTCTATGCAGTTTAACGTCATACCCAGGACACTAAGATCTCACACCGTCTTCTACCACATGATAAAAAGGGTTGAGGTTATGTCCTGAGGGCAATAGGGTCGGATCAGTCATATAGGTGCTAGGGCTTGGCGTAACCAGCCAATTGGTCAGAAGGGGCCTCTCCGACCGCCCGTCTGGTTTAAGTAATGACCGAAGCGGAGTGCTGCATGTCATGGAGTGGTCAGCCACCAGTATTCCGCCCTTAAGCATCACAGGGTTCCATTTACGTAGCCCCATGGGGGGATTTCCCCCCTTGGCAAAAGTGCAGTCAGCGTATTCTTTGAATGGAATTTGGAATTGAAAAATGCGTCATGCTTATAATAAAACAAATGAAAATGATATCAAAGTGAAGGAAGCGAAATGCACAATCAGAAAAATACCAAGACACTTGGAAAAAAAATGAAAACTACAAATATCTGGGAATATCAGAAGCGGTCACCATAAAACAAACGAAGATAAAAGAAAAGCTAAGAACGGAGTAAGTTAGAAGAACAAGAAAACTTCTTTTAACCAACATCTGCAGTTTGCATATAATTGTATACGAAAATAAAAACATAAAAAATGATATAATCAATTAAATACAACGGATACTTGTTACTACATATATGGCGCCGTGGTAAAATCAGATACCTCAGGTGCTCTCTCCAGTATTTTGTGATAGAAATTGTCTTTAAGGCAAGTTGTTTTATAACTAGTATAGGACTTAGGATTTTCATGGAACAAGGAAAGCTTGAATAGCGTACAGATAGACAACGTTAACATTCTATATATAGGGATTAAGATAAATTTAGAACTGTTTCAACAATTACCTAAACTAGCAGGACCTGTGGATTTGTCACAGCATGATGATTTAATTATTACAACGTTTGATATGTTTACTTAACGGCTATTGCCACATAGTTCAATATGTAAAAGTAAAGTCGTCGGGGCGGCCTAAAGTCGGTATCGCCAGTCAGCGAGGGAGTCTATCCTCTTTTCAATAGCGCTAGACCAAGGAGATTGTTTTTAGCATCTGAGGTGGAGCGCCACACCTTCCATCAGCTCCTTACTTTACGGCACAGATCCCTGTGCTACTCATACGCTGAGTTGGCGGGGACCGGTATCGAACTAGGAACCTTGTGGTTTCTAACCAAACGCTCTACCGACTGAGCTAACCCGGCCCCCTCTCTCTCACTCTCTCTCTCTCTCTCTCTCTCTCTCTCTCACACACACACAAACACACACACACACACACACTCACTCACTCACCCCCTTTCTCTCAGTTGTTTTATCTTTCTTTTCTTCGATTGAAACAGATTAGCATTATTGCTTTCGCTTTCTCACACCTCTCTCTATCGTTCTCCTACTCTCTTTCTTTCTTTCTTTCTTTCTTTCTTTCTTTCTTATCTTATTTTTGTGTAGCATCTCCCTTCTTTCTTTTTAATAAAAACGGAATGGTGTATTATTTAGTTGAGATGAAGACACTCATAAGAAATAAAAATTTGGCGGATAAGCGACACCATATAGTTTTGATTTCCTTTTTTGCATTGCATCTTGGACGATTTTGGACGATCTCATTTTTAATCATAGGGTGTTCCAGGATAAAAACGGACGGAAGATTTAAGAACACACGTATTAATAAATACATTATTTGCGCATAAAGCACACTATTTTCCTGATTTTTCAGCTCAAATACTAATGGTCCGTATTATACATAAAACTATATGATTATATATTTTCTGGCCACATGTCATATTTGGTTCGTGATGACCGAAAATAAATATAAATATATGTATAAATATATAAATATATGTATTTATCCAAACCCTCCCACGATCGAGATGCTACACAAGGTCAATTTTTTTCTAAGAGGTGTGAATTATGAGTTTTCCTTCTCCTAAAGTAGTTACCATGTCAAAGTTTTAAAAAAAAGTTTGCTCTATTATACCTGGAGGGAGAATAAGTGGGTTCATGCAATTTCCAAGAGTATGACCGCTATGTGAAATGCAAATAGCCTAATCCAAGATTTGAACTCGGTTCACCGTGTCCAATTCCTATGACGATAACCGTTACACCCGCGCCTCCTATATTAAATCTATAGTATAAGCTAATGTGTTTTAAGGCGATGCTGAGAAATATTCATTTGAATGTGTGTTTGTTTATAAGCTTGTTTCTCCCAATACGAGCGTATTTTCAGCGTGCAGCTTGCTGCATTTTTGTGTGAACATGTCCGTGTGTTTGCTCTAAATGTTATGTAAATTTTGTGTTTTAAGACATAATGCTAACTACATTAATTCTTGTTTTTAGTCAGTACAAATGGATAAAAAAATCGAACAAATGCTACATTTAGGTTACATTTAGTTGCTACAAATTCTAAAATATCAAGGCGTATTATACAAGAGAATTATTTTTCAATAATTTTATAGACCAAAATTAGCGATGTGTATTATACACAAGTGTGAGTTATACATAGGTGCGGGCTATACACAAATAATTTCAGTATTTTATTAGATATTCAAAATTCTGTCTCATATCTATTAGTTTGTATTTAATCGCAAACAGATGCAGAAATTAACATTCAGTAACAGCAGATATTTCACAGGAAACACGCCAGAAACAAAACTTGGCCGAGAGAAAACCCAGGATATCAAACACTCAAACACCGGAAGCAAACTATTTCACACAAGGGCACATGCGCAGTCTCCAATTCTAAATTTGCCAGAAAGCCATCTTAACTTTTATCGTGACGTCTTCCACAGTTCCCTGCTGTGAGCTGCGATAAACGAAATTTCAGTTTCTAGCCATGTCTTGCCTTCTAGAGAAGTTCAAGAAAAGAGATACATTTTAAAGAGTGGATCCGGGTCATAAAACAACGAAAGAGACTGCAGGTGGTGAGAGTGGAAAGGAAGAGGAGGGAGAGGCATTAGAATTTCTTCTTTCAGATAATCAGAGATGGTTCGATTTAGCTGCAGGGAATTCGCGACATGACTTCCAATTTTGAAGTTCGTACAGTGGATTTAAACTTGCATGGATGGATTCATATATATATATATATATATATAGTGTGTGTGTGTGTGTGTGTGTGTGTGTGTGTAAAGGTTGATATAAACCAGTGTATGTATACACGACCACACATCCATATATGTATATATATACCTATTTATATATTATTATACCTATATTATTCATATATATATACTTATATTATATATATATATACCTATATTATATATATATATATATATATATATATATATATACCTATTCTGTATTTAATCTGAAATATAGATTATTATGCATTGAGCTCTCTCTAGGGATATTAAAATCCTTGTATTTGCACCTACTAAAACATACAATGTATTATACAGTGAGATTTTGAAGATTACATATAGAATCATCGCTTACTACCAGTTTTGGATACCTTATACACCCACCCACCCCCACACACACACATATATATATATATATATATATATTTGTGCATGTGAGAGTATGTGTGTAATTAATATAAAAGCAAAGTTCAATAACCAACTCAAACAATCGATTCAATTAATGACTTCGAACAAATAAAGACGAAATATTAATGGAATTGATTATCTGTGTTAGTTATACACCTTTCCTTTTATATTCATTACATTTTATCGGATTTTCTTAATCTTTTGCTTTCTTCATACATATAATAATTCACATAAAATGGTCATTATATATATATAATATATATATATATATATATATATATATATATATATATATATATATATAATGTCCATTTTACTTGAGTTACTTTAGAGTAAATAAATATAGATACGAAATAAAAATTTTCCAAACTGTAGGCGTATTAATGCTACCGTATGACTGGACCAAATGGACTCTTACGAAACACGTAGAGAAAATGTTAATTGGGAACTACACAATCATACTTCGTACTAGAAGAAATTCTCGAAGCTGTTTCTCCCAATAAATGCATCTATATGTCCACTTACCTCCTATTACACAAATCATTCGAGTAAGACCAACAAGACAGGCTGAGCACTGCTTCAGAAGTTAGAACAAATTCCTGCGAACACCTACACATGGACACACCAGTCTCGGTTGACCAGCAAAGACTTAAAAATTGGCAATGAATAATAGCTAATAATGTCCATTTTCTTGGTAACAAATTCCACTATCACCCTCCAAAAACTTGATATCTGATAGGAAATAAACTTCTATTCTTTACTTTTAAACAATCAGTCGAGTTGTATTTATTCATTAATAGTATCTAAATATCTAAAATTCATTTAAAATACTGCATTTAGCTTATTTGGTCAAAAAATTACTTTTTGTACTCTTAAGCAACACATGTAATTATTTATCACGAGTTCTGTAGATGTTCCCTGTAATTTGCTCACAAAATTATGAAATATGAAATTGAATAACCGGTTAAATATAAAGTAATCTTTATAGAAAAGGATCTAAGAAAATTGATAGATTTAATAAATAAATAATATTCTAAAAAGTATTACTTAAAATAATGTAAAAAGACAAAAACAATTAAGTTAGTCAAAAGGTGAAATAAGGGTTGAGTCACTTTTCTCGTCCATCAGTGGGGAAATTCAATGTAAATATACGAATGGCTAAAGCAGGTTGACTCATAAAAGACAAACATATGAAAAAAATAATCCTTTAGCTTTTTGAATCATAACATATAGTTAAACTGCATCTAGTGGTGAAATTCCAGTTCTCGGGTTCTGCGAAGTGTGGAGTACCCCTTCTTTGCAATTACTCTCAGGTCCACTCTAGTAGGAGCCTATTAGGGTTCCAT
>CM042138.1:133041362-133043862 GCA_023376005.1 Doryteuthis pealeii | reverse complement strand
GCATAGGCGAAATAAACATTACCTGTTTTATGAACTTGTGTTTTTTCAATTTTTCAATATAGTACATACTGTCGGATTCACTTCCACTTTCTCTTCACTTCGTATCTATCTATCTATCTATCTATCTATCTATCTATCTCTCCCATCCTGCTCACATCTATCTCATTTTGTCCACATCTATCTCATCTTGTCCATATCTATATATCTCTCGCATCTCTTGCATGTATCTATATATCTATCTATCTCTCCCATCTTGCTCACATCTATCTCATTTTGTTCACATCTATCTCATCATTTTCATACCTATATATCTATCGCATTTATCGCATCTATCCACCTATCTCATCTTGTCCATATCTATATATCTATCGCATCTATTTATCTATCTATCTATCTATCTATCTATCTATCTATCTATCCTGCTCACATCTATCTCATTTTGTCCACATCTCTCTCATCTTATCCATATCTATATATCTCTCGCATCTCTTGCATGTATCTATATATCTATCTATCTCTCCCATCTTGCTCACATCTATCTCATTTTGTTCACATCTATCTCATCATTTTCATACCTATATATCTATCGCATTTATCGCATCTATCCACCTATCTCATCTTGTCCATATCTATATATCTATCGCATCTATTTATCTATCTATCTATTTATTGATTCAGCCTTCTGTAAATTCACATCCTCTTTTTTAATCTTGCAAAGAAGAAATCTCTCATTTAATTTTCTTCTCTTCATCCATAATGCATTTTCATCTCTTACATCCCAACTCCATTCGTTTTTTCCTTCTTTCTCCTTTCCTTCCTTCCTTATTTATTTTCTCGATTAATCCGGTGATTTCCTTCCTTTCCTCTTTCCTTACACCTTTCTTTCATTCCTTTCTTCTTTCATTCCTTCCTTCTTTCCTTCCTCCATTCTTTTCTTCCCTCCTTACACGTCTGTTTATTTTCATTTTCATTTCATTGTTCTTTCAAAATAGAATGTTCTTTATTTAAATTGCTAATGTTCACTCTTCACTTGTTTCAGCCTTCGCTTCTTATCTATTTCTTCGTTTCAATCCGTTCTTAATCCAGTTTTCTTTTTCTTCACTTTTCTCCACTTTTACTCTTTCCCCTCTTTCTTTTCTATTCAGACATTTCCTTCATTCAATTATTTCATTCTCTAGCGAATCACGTTGATGAACCTCTTCAATATTAACAGATCACAGACTGAAGACTTTTAAATATGTACAAAAGTCATGATAATCTTTTATATATTAATACGTTTTTAACTTCGTGTACCATGCCCTGTCATCACCTCACTTAGAAAATTCTGTATAGATTGTGAGGAATGAAAGGAAAGAAAAAAAACATATGACTCACCAGAAATAAAATATAATAAGAAAGAAAGAAAGTAAGAAAGTGAAATAGAAAGAAAGAAAGAGAAAAGAGAGCGGGGAAACATAGAGTGAGAGAGATAGAGAGAGAGAGAGAGGGGGGAGGAGGAGGAGGAAGAGAGTGTAAGTAGAAGCGATAACGCTAGATATGTTCTTGTTCAGTGTAATGGAAAAAAGGAAGGAATAAAAAAGCAAGAAAGGAAGAAGAGGGTGAGGGAAACGAGATGGATAGATAGATATACAGATAGATAGATAGATAGCGTATGTGCGTGTTTGTGTAAGAGAGAGAGAGAGAGAGAGAGAGATGAGAGAGAAGAGAGAGAGAGAGAGAGAGAGAGAGAATTTAAACAACATATGAATATATAAAATGTATCATATACTGAAACCAATCTACTTCAAGTGGAATTATTTTCCTTTAATTATTTTTTTTATATAAAAAACGTTTGTTTTATAAATATAATTTCCACAAACAAATATCTTCCATGTGTAGAGCTAATGTTACATAATATATGCGGTTGCATAAGATTATTGTCAATACCCTGTATTTCTAAAGGGATGGCCCCTTTTCATATCACGGGCGGGACTTTCCATGGAATATTACAGAAAGCCCGCGAAATACGTGAAGTCACGTGGGACCTGGTTGGGTCCTCAGTTTCAGTTTGGATGTCAAGCAGAGGAGATGTCCTGCCTTAACTGGAACTCACCTGCATACGCGCGCTATGTTTAGTTACATGAAATGTTTAGTTAAGTAAATAAAAGCTTACGAAAATAACACGGTTTTGTGGTTGGTGAATGTTTTGGTAACAAGACTGATCTAGAAGAAGAAATGAGTTAAGTGCGACCGACCACCAAGACGAAGTCCAGACGCTAGAAGAGATGTTAGAAGAGACGCTAGAAGAACTTAAGATATCAAATACGCCAGAAGAAGAATAGAAGTAAGTAAGGAAAGAGGTATGCAACACTAAGTGCCAAGTCTTTACAATTTATGAGTGCCCCCGTTTGATAAGTTGAGGCTTGAAGTGCCAAAAAGGAGTAGTTGTTGGGACTGCTTCTGAACGCACAGGAGGGGTTGAGTGCGGGAGATGAAAAGAGACTCGAGAATCTGCAGTTGT
>CM042138.1:133016362-133033862 GCA_023376005.1 Doryteuthis pealeii | reverse complement strand
AGGGTGGCGTCTGTTCATTGTTAGGTGTTTCGTGGTGTGATTTTGGTTTTGAGTAAGGCCATCTTAGGTGTGGTAGTGGGTGCGGTTGATCAAACTGTAGTGGGTGTGGGTAGGTGGTTGGTCGAGTGCGGGTATTTGGTGGGTGTATGGTGACTGGGGGTGAGGATGTTGGGTGGTCAAAGAGTACATATATTAGTGTATATGCTTGTATTTAGTGAGGTAATGATTATTTAATGTGTTATGGCATTGTGGTGTCGTAGAGGGAGCATCGGATGGGTAGTGTAGTGTTATGTGAGTGAGTAA
Organism: Doryteuthis pealeii; assembly: GCA_023376005.1. Lineage (NCBI taxonomy): Eukaryota > Metazoa > Mollusca > Cephalopoda > Myopsida > Loliginidae > Doryteuthis > Doryteuthis pealeii. The sequence continues at coordinate 133,033,559 of CM042138.1, read as the reverse complement.
GATACAGGGTGATTCTTTTTGAAATATGGAGTGAGGAAGGTCAGGCGAGAATGTGTTTACGGGAGTCGAGGGGAGAACGAATTGGTGTATGTGTGGATTCGAATGGTAGCTGTGAGGGTATGTTGTCGTAGGATGTATGATGTGGGTTTTCCCAGCTTCTGGATCATTGAGGTTCAGAGTATGTTTGTTGTGAAGAGTGGAGTATATAAATGGGAAAGTGAGTGTGGTGTACGGTTGTAAGTGAGTGTGGGAATGTGTGGTGAAATATGGTGATGTTATTTAATCGCGTTCATGGTTTGTTATATGTCGCGTGTTGGTTTATGCGGATATAACTGATGAGTGAGTGCATTGTTGTTGTCGTGTGTCGCGCCGTGCGATAATCGTGTGGTGTGGAGTTGGTTTGAGTGTTTTGTGTGAAGAATAGCTGTTTCTTCTCATGAGTTGATCGGATGTAATATTCCGGTCAACGCGTTGTTCCTTATGATTATTAGGTAGTATATTATGAGGCTGGTTGTGTGTAGTTTGTGTTAGGGTAATGTGTGAGGTAGTTGTATAGGGTGTTGAGAATGGGTAGTGTGGGTGGTAGTGTAGTAGGTTATATTTTGGGCGGTTGTTGGGGGAGATTATTGCGTTGAATTTAAAGGTTCATTATAGTCCTATTGTGTTAATATAATTGTATTGATAAGATAATGAGGTGGTGGTTAGGAGAGTGTCCGTGCGTGTGTTGGTTGCGTTGCAGACGCTGGTGGTAGGGGGTTCTGGATCATGCTGTCACATACACATGCGTTTCTGGCTGTATTATACGTCGTAGAGGAGGCTAGATAGAGCCTAGACATGGTGTGGCGACATGAAAGTTGAGTCCTGTAGGGGTGTGGGGTTTTTTGATGATGGTCTTGTGATTTGTGGTGACGATGTTTGATTGACAGGTCTTACGATCGCGTCGGATATGGCCTCGCCGTAATCTAAGTTGTTGTGATGTGTAGTTTATCGAACGGATAGATTACAATTGAGTGTAGATGCTTAATTTATGGTGCACGATTGTGCAAGTGGGAGAGATGTTTCGAACAGCAGGGCATGTTATGGGGGTGGTTGATGTGTGTTCGTGCACATTCATATTATTAGAGGCGTAGGGTTAGTTATAAGCTTGGGTTGAGCTGTGATGAGCTGGTGTGAGGCGGTCGAGATGGAGTAGATATTGAGGGTGAGCTGGTTAGTTGATCTGCTAGAGGCGTTGTGCGTGGAGTCGCGTATATGAGTTACTAGGGCATATGCAGGTCGAATGATTGAGGTGGTAGTGTGATCAGGGAAGGCACAGTGGATGGAGTGTAAGAACTCACTAGACTGCTGTACTTCAGCTTGGCCTAACCATTATCAGTCACGTGTGGTCCTTAGTAATGTGACGTGTAGAGTCGGTTATAAGTGACTGTTATAGTGTATATTATAGATATTTTGTTATATGTAAGGTAGTGTATTGGTGTATTGGGGGGGCGGTGGTGTGGTGTATGTCTTTCGTGTCCAAGGGCTGTTATTGTAGGAGGTCTGTTGTTGGGTGTGTGATGGGTGAGTGGGTTGAAGGTTTGTATTGTGGGGTGCATCCCGTGACATGGGTGGCCGCCGATGTGGAATTTTGCGTCGATAGTAGTGTGGCTCCCCGAGTCAAGGTGGTGTCTGAAGGTGGTGGGCGTTCCTGCAGTTTGAGTTCGGGCTGGTGGTGCCTGGATGCGATACAAGGTCAACAAATGATATGCGAAGACAGTTGATCGTCCTTTTAACCTCGGCAATGAGTCCACTTCTTTTCCTTTTGAAAACTTTTAAAGCCTTTCTATCGCTCAACTTGTCTGTTTTATATGTATTTCGAAACTAACAATTTCTTACAGTTAAAACCTTTTCACAGGTAAAATCAACACTGGAGGTTTTTGCACAAACAAAACTATTTTGTTACTATTTGTATTATGACATGTATTATATTTTAACTCTTTGACAACGTTAAGCAACTCACAGCAGTTTCTACACCACGGCGGATCCTACCGTAAACCGCTAGCACCGTTTTTCGCACGTCTTACTTGTTTACACTGAACAATCACTAGGAAGACACCACCTGCCATCTTTTGTTTTGTTTGGGAACGGAAACCTAACACTGATACTTGATCCTATTATACAGGTAAAACATACCAAGTAAAATTTGGTACAGGCCGGGTGGAAATCTGGTTGGCAAAGATTTATATACCCTGGGTTCAAAGCTTGTCTGTGGACTTTATGAATTTTTACATTAACTGTTAAATTGAAATCCAACTACACTTCCTTACAAAAATGATAGGATGTGCCTATTCATTATGTAAGAATTTTAGTTATAATCTTTTACATAGGCGGTGCAGAACTACATAGGGGACTTTACATAGAAGTTAACGAGAAAAACAAATAAGGAACATTGATGTGGTCGTCAGTGATAGGAAAGAATATCGATAACAACATCAATCTTCAACAGGACCATTGTTTTTTTTAAATTTCTTTATGGTTAATTTTAAACGTTGTTGCGAGAGGCCATTTCGCCTCTTTTATGTTAAAAGTAAAAATACCTTTTTTTTCACTTTTGGATCTTCGGATTTTTTCTCAGATCATCTTTAAATGTCTTCAATCCCGTTCGATTGTACATCTATCCCTCAATTTCTTGGACCCCAACATTGGTGTATTTACCGCTGCTATTACTGGGTTTGCGACTTCTCTCCTTGCCCAATCCTTATAATTCTTCTACTCTCTAATCTTAAGATAAAACATCAAGGTTTACTGACATCATCATCCCATTTCATTACCTTCATGGTAATCGCCTGCATTCTATTTTAATAAATGTACAATGGAACCATTCTAACAAAACTACTAGTTTCCATATCTCTTACTCTCACTCGCTGATCCATTACTCGGTTTTAGCGTCAGAGAGGTAATCATGTATGTTCTGGGAACGAATAGGCTGGCGGAATCAATCTTCAGGCCCACAACTGGTTTAAATTTAGTTTTCATACTCCTAGACATGTTCACTTTCTCAATCACAGTCCCTGGTTTGGTCGGAGGCACTTATACGGTGTGTTTTGGACAGCAATATGCTGACTGTGTCCTTCTCCCTCGCTGGCTACGACTGGTTTGACTTCTGTTTTCCTTCACCGCGAGCAGTCGGTATACAAATGGACAATCTACCCAACTATTTATTCATAGATCAAAGGAGAATGCATGGATTCATATCTTTCCGCAAATATTTAGTGAAATATAAACAGCCTCGTTCAGGATTTGAATTCAGGTAGTATAATTCCTTTGACGATAACCGTTATTCGACGAGTGCCTATTTGACCCATAGATCAGATCTTAACAGTTGGAGGGAACCTTGGAGTAATGGCAATGGAGTGGAATTCCCCAATTCTCATATCTTCAAAACTGGTGTGTCTGTTACATAATCTATTCATAGATTATTGTCAACCCCCTGTATTTCTGAAGGGATGGACCCTTTTCATAACATGGGCGGGACTTTCCATGAAATATTACAGAAATCCCGCGAAATACGTGAAGTACGTGGGACTTGGTTGGCTCTCAGTTTTAGCTTGGACGTCAGGCAGATAAGATTTTTCTGCCTTAGCTGAAGCTCACTGCACACGCGCGTTATGTTAGTTACATGAAATGTTTAGTTAAGTAAATAAAAGCTTACATAAATAATATGGTTTTGTGGTTGATGAATGTCTTGGCAACAAGACTGATCTAGAAGAAGAAATGAATTAAGTGCGACCGACCACCAAGACGAAGTCCAGACGCTAAGATACCAAACATGAGCAGAAGAATAATAGAAGTAAGAAAGTAAAGAGAGAATATACAACATGTCACCATAAGGATGTGTTTTAATGTCATACTCAGGACACCTTGCGTATTCCTTCACTCCGGGAGTGATTTGAAAGCCTCATTTATGAACGTCTAATTTAAAAACGCACGCTTCACGGGTTCGAACTGGGCCATAACTCCCCTGGGGCAAACAAAGCCATTTGTTGCACAAAAGATGAAAGTGCAGTTGATCACAGTAACCAGATGGTTCATGAAATTTTGCTCGTGTTTCAAGAACCTCGACCATCTGGCAAGTATACGTAGGCCTAAAAGCATGGATTCAGAGGCCTTACTCCAATACCTAGAGGATGGGTAGCACTCGGAGTGTATCAGTCGAACCTGTGCGAAATGTATTTCACAGTCCTGTCTAGTTCGTTATCTTTACAACGTCAACAGAGGCACCCGGAGCTGCCGAAATGTGCCTGACGTTACGAAAATATTAACATTTTTGTTGCCATTGTAGGGTTCAGTTGTTCTGTCGTTCACAAATTACAGCTGGTAATCCTAGTCTGTAGGTTTCATCTGTAATATATAAGTCCAAGTCCGTAGAGAGTTGGTAATCCTCGTCTGTAGGTTTCCTCTAGTGTTAATCCAAAACATATGTCTTCCTGGCACTAAGTTCAAGCAGCAATTGATTTGAGGACAGATCCAAACAATCTTAAATGCTTTCTGTCCTCTTATTTCATTGGCTAATTTCTACCGAAAAGTTCATAAATAGAAGTGATGACTTTGCGTATATCTTATACCTAATAGATAATCCAACAAATATTGAAAAACATTGACTCCACATGGTATATTTGGAGCGGCTGACTACGCGATAGATATTCGTCTGCTTAACAATGTCATAAATATGATTAACGCCACAGTTGGCTAGAGATATCTTTCTAAAAACAAAAAAAAACAAAAAACAGAATAAAACATACTAACGAATGTTACTGTCTCCGTGGAGAAGAAGAATACAGTTTTTCTTTTTTTATGAACATTGACACCTTTAGAAGATATTGACAATGATTAATTTAGTCGCATATAAAGTCGACATGATTCACAACTGATCAGGTAATCAAAGCCGGCAGACTTGACGTTCTCAAAAAAAAAAAAAAAAAAAACACACAAAAAGCAACAACAAAAACAAAAAACAAACAAAACAAAACAAAAAAAGCAACATACAAAACAAAAAAGACCAAAAACAATAACAACAAAAAACAGATTAGAAAATGTTATATTTCTTTTAACAATTGAGGGACATCAGATATGTAGGTGGCCTTGAAGAGGATCAACATTATTGTCTAAATGTAATCTAACTGGCAAATATAACGAAGAAAACACTGAGTGTACAACTCACGGAGTTTTACACTCAGGATTTAGAGTAATATTATAACCTGTGTGTGTGTGTGTGTGTGTGTGTGTGTTTTAAATAAGTAGATAGTACTAGGTATTCACCCGACCCATTCAATAAGTGTAGGAGGAGACACAAGGTCGCAAGTATAATCACACTTGGTATTCCGTATTAATAGATCTATGAAACTAGCTCGTTAACCATTACAGCACGATGGATCGCTCTAAGTAGATGATAGTATCTAGTTTAAACGTTGCACACGGAACAAATTCATTACGTTTTAATTAGTTTTTATTTTATGACAAAAATAGTTTATTCCTGCAGTAAAATTGATAGAAATATTTGAGTAATTTTGCATTTCGATTCAACAAGAATAATAACACTTTGTGTAAAAATAATGTTATCACATGAAAAAATCGGATGAATATCGCAAAAGTTTAAAAGATGTCCATATATATAAGAGTAAAGGACTCCAAAATAAAGGTGGATTAAAAAAACTCGTTTAACCATTATATATATATATATATATATATATATGGGTATATAACAATTATATATATATATATATATATATATATATATATATATATATATATATATATATATATATATATATATAGTATCTTTATATATGAGGTTAAATAAAAATGATAATAAAAAAGAAAGAGAAAAATGAACAAAAATGTATATATATATATATATATTATATATATATATATATATATATATATTATATATATTAAGAAAGATCTATACAAAAATTTAAATATAAACGTGCAAGGAACGCAATTCCCACAAATATGATTTATAAAATAAACCTTGACAGATTAATAAACAACTAAAATCAATCAATTAGTAAATCAACCTCTTTCTATTTTGGTTGGTTAAGTTTACGCCATATTATAACTTTTGGATTATTTTATGTCAAATTCATTATTTTCTCTGAGCAATTATGAGGTTTCAAGTAAATTAATGATAATTTGTAAACATTTATAGCTTCAAACAGCTATTCTTAATGCAAATAATATGCGCAGTTATAGGATTGCAAACAATTATTGATAATTTTAAAGACTTATAGTTTCAAATAAATATTCTTAATGCAAATAATGTTCACACAAGTGTATGGTTTCAAGTATCGCTATTAAATACAATAACTTATACACAATTATTTTGTTTCAATTGTTCTGATGTAATATCAATGTTTTATACACAACTAGCATCACTACCTATGGTTGTTCATAGTTTAAAAAGTCAAAAGTAAATCTATCTACATTTATATTCATATTTAATACAATTATTTATGTATTTGTCTTATTATGTTTTATTCTTTATTTATTCTTGTTTTAAAATTGTTTATTTTCATAATTCTTCTTTTTTGTATTTTTTTTTTATTGTAGTTTATCCTTTATAAATTTGTTTATTTTTTCAATAATTTTTAATCACTTTTTTTTTTATATATCGTTAATTTATACCGTTGTTATATTTTCCTTTATATTTTCTCGTGGAAAATATGAGGTAAAAGTTATTTAAAGCCCTCTCAGACAATAATAGGTCGTGGATTCACTCATATATATATATATATATATATATATATATATATATATATACCGTAGTGAGTATGAAAACTTAATCACTTCGGGATTTTCACTAAAATCGAGTAAAAAGTGCTCAATATAAAGAGCTAAATAGACAAGTAAAATTGAATGGTTTAACTCTTAACATCCTGTTGAGAATTTCCCAAGTCCAGAGCCCCATTCCTATAATGATTTATCCTCATAGAAAATGGATTCGTCGGACCGAATTTAAATCATGGACTAAGCTGCTTGCATTTCACATGCCGCTAATATCATTCGTAATGGTATGAATCCAACTATTTCCCCTTCAGTTATGGGTAAAATAGAAGGGAATACTGGGCCTTTAAACCTTGGTTAGGGAACAGGTCTGTTAAACTCCGCTTAAGAAACTGACCACATCCTATTCAGAGAGGTTGGGTAAATATTCATATGCATATGCGTATTTTTATCATTGTTGCATATATGTGCTGCCTTTCATGAAAATGCTAGCGGATTAAACCCTGAAAACAAATCTGGAGTCGGAGCCTCTAAGGTGGTGTGATGTTGAAATCCAGTGCTACCCATCAACTCCTGCGACACTACCGTTGCCAAACCGCACTGGTACCTTACCTTTCCTTTGGATCACAGCGGCAGTGTGGAGAGGTGGGGATTTGCTGCATGGGCAACAGCGCATCCTCCATATTAACCCTTTCAGGTTATGTAGTTTAAAGAGAGAAAAAAATTAAAAAAACTTTGACACTACTCCATCGCCTCTCGTAGACGGAAGGCTGCCAACCATATGTGTGAGTGAGCAAGTGTGTGATAACTTTTGTTATAGTCTATAAGCATTATTTATCCAGCTATATAAAAAAGTATATCTAAAAAGTAGAATACTTTAACCCTCGTTAGCGAACCGGTGTAAGAGAATGAATACTCTGAATTCAAACCAGTTAAACTCCGCTCATGGTGAGGGTCTGATAAATACATACGTAATACACGTGGTTGGAGCTATCCCTCTGTGGAGGATATAGTCGGCTTATTCTTGGCAAAACCTGAATATGTCTTAAGCTGTTGAGTAGATGCAGTTGAAATACCATGATAAAAATTAATCGACATTGTTGTCACGCTTACAGAAAAACAGACAGTTGAAAATCGTAAATATATGTAATTCATAAATGGGCAACTATAATTGGTAATAAGCGTAAGAGGCCAAACGCTAGTAATGACTAAATTACTAGTGATCTAAACTAGTTACAAACCATGGCAAGTTGCGGTTGCGTGTGCGCAGCGGACATGCTAGCGTGAATATGCAGTCACGTGTCCATGTCCTCTTGGCATTAGTCGAGATATCTAGGAATAAATGAAGTTCAGTATAGGCATTCCCTTGGTAGATACGTGGGCGAGAGTGCACGCACATTTCAAGTTCGGAGATAGGCACACGATGGTGCGTGCGCTGGGTGGAGGCAAGAAAGAAGGTAATCGATTTTGAAATGAATTTTGGGAATATAGATATCGGCAAACATTTTGTCCTTGGGCTTTTGCGAACATTTACTTATCTGAATATATATACATACATACATACATACATATATATATATATATATATATTATATATATATATATATATAATATATATAATTTACGTCTTTTTAGAATTTTATATATAAGGGGAAAATGTCAGAACAAGAATACAATTTTACAGTATGTGTTATTTCTAATTTATAGAAAAAACAAAACAGTAAACTAAAAAATATTTCACTGAGCACTCTATGGCGGCCTCTATATACATACAAGTGTGTGTATTAAAACAGTTAAAATTCCCTTCGCATTCTGTTGGTGACGTTGGCCGAGTGGTTAAGCTGTCTGACTGCTGCTGAATCGATCGGAGTTCTATACCGGCTGTAAGTAGCTCACACAATGTCTAACCACACTGAATAGATGTGATAAGTCGAAACACGTGTCTGTGGATGACTATATATATATATATATATATATATAATATATTAATATTTTGAAGGTCAATACAATGCGTATGAAAAATAAAACAAAAAGATGTTAAAAGACAAAAATAACATCTTTTTGTTTTTATTTTTTATTTTTCATACGCATTGTATTGGCCTACAAAATATTAATATATTATAACATACTTAACAATGCTTGAGCAAATTACCAATTGCTTTTATATATATATATATATATATATATATATATATATATATATATGATGGAAACGTTTCCAGTGTCATTTGATATTAACTTTTGTTTATAAAAAATTACAGTTGCATTTTTAATCGCCAAATTTCCCATTATTTTTATGATTAATTATACAATTCAACGTAATAACGCATTTTATTTGATAAAGATGAAATCATCATGAAATAGTTCTATACTAGGCCCAGCTTAGTTGTAGCACAAGGCCAGAGATATTGGGCGCCCTAGGAGAATTGAACTCTCGAATAATGGTTTTCTGATTTAGCTTGCTAACCATCACAACACGTGAGGTGTTTCTTCTTAAAAAGCTTTATTTAGTAGTAGTTCAAGGTCAGAAGTACGGGGTACCCAATTATAATCAAACCATAATAATGGTCTGCTAATCTAGCTTGTTAACCGATACACCACGTAAGAGGCTTCTTCTTGTTAAGTGTTACTTAGTGGTAGCGCAAGTCAAGAGTATAGTGCATCCACTGAGAATTTAACTGACTAATAATTCTATTCTAATCTATCATTTTAACCGTTACGCCACATAGGGCTCCCCACGATAAAAGAAACGCCAGTCAAAATTAATATTCTATAATATATATATTATAAAATGATTTTAATGTTTTCAAGCGAATAAGATGCAGCATTATCAATTTCATTAATAGTAGATCTTTAGTTTTGAAAAAAAAATTAAAATTAAAAGTAAATTATGATACATTGTGAAAGGTGATTGATATAACAGAAAAAGCTAATCTATATTCATAATATAGGGCATAAATATTACACTCAGCCCCTTATAATGGACTGTTCCTATTTGATGGTGAGAAAAGAAAGGGAGAGAAACGCTACACATCGGCGAGAAATTTGATGAGAAATAAAGAAATGTCAGAGAGAGAGAGAGAAAGAGGTTGGAGAGAGAAGAAGGAAAGGGAGAGACAGGGAGTGCTAACGATAGTGTATAGAAGGAAGAATATAAAGAAAAGGAAGGAAAGGAAGATATAGAGAAAATATATATATATATATATATATATATATATATATTATATATATATATATATATACCACCATTATATATATATATCATCCATTTTCTTATGTTCATTTTCTTAACCATTAAACATCTCTGAATTCGGAGTTTTCCTTCTCCTAGACCGGTTGCCCTTCCAAAGTTAAAGATCTAAGTCTGAACTACCCTTTAACCATATATGGAGTGAGCGAAATTGGATGCATACTTTTCCCAAGAGTATTGGCGATAATTGAAATTCCATGATTTTAACTCGGATCGCCGATAACCATTACACAACAAGCACCTATATTATAGTATAATGTAGAACAACCAAATATAATACTCATACATATTGGACTACATATTGGAGAACGCATGACTTAGGGAATGGATTCGGCGAATCGAGTTCAAATCCTTGACGAGGCAGTTTGTATTATGCTTCACTCTAATGCCTTAACATGAAGTAAATAATGAAACCGATTGAGCTCTTTTGTCGTGAAAAAGCTTCCGGTGTTGGAGAAGGAACTACTGAATTATTAAAGGAAATCTTTGGTGAATACGGACTCTAAATTGAAACTAAGTTGTAATCAGCAAAAAAATTGACCTTGTTTCGCATTACTATCCATAACGGAGGGGTGGGGTACATATTTGATAGCATTTTGACTTTTAATCCAGCATATATGTTTGTTTTGTCTAATGCTATGGGATTCTACTCACTACCAAACGAACCAGTTTAATGACTTGCAAATCATTATCTCCATTATTTTGTTTTGCTTCATCCCTCATTATTTAGGGGAAAACCTCGTGGCGTAGTGGTTAACATGCTCGACTGCGAACTCGTAATAAACAAGTTCAAACCTCGGTGACGCTATTACTTCATTTTCAGACTAATACTTCTTTTGAAAAGCATGCCCCCTCTTATCTGCAGCTATTGGCTAAATAGTAAACGTTACTGTTTTTTTTTACAAGAATGGCCGTGGCATTATATAACCCACAAAGGTTGATATACCATTAAACAAAAGAAGGAAACCAAAGAGTAGAACAGAATTTATTTTAGACTTGCATAGGTAGTAGGGGTAACTGGGCTCTTTACTCTTAGGCAACCAGTCTAAGAGAAGGAAATTCTGAATTCAAAGCAGCTTTATTCCGCTTAAAATCTGACCTTGTCAAGGTAGTCATGGCGTAGTGGGTAATATACTGGACTGCGACATCCATCGTGGTAAGTGATTTCGAACACCAGTCGTGCGAATTCACTTGTGAATTAATATGCTTGGGAAAGGTATGAAATCCTGCACACCATATCTATGCCTTTCAGGGTACTATTATTCTTCTTCTATTTCTTCTAAAAGGATGGGTTTGGCATTATATAACCCATAAAGATTTATATGTCATTAAACAAAGAAACCAAACCAAACCAGCTTATTGATCCTAATGGGGGCAATTTCTGGTATGTTGATCACACGGTTCTGAATTTTTACTCCACATTTTGCCTGCTCCAGATTATATAGTAGTAAACAGTCTAGCATTTTCATTGTTTTACTCTTCTTTTCTTTTTCTGTTACCAGACGCGCTTTACCTTCGTGGTATGTGGGCATTACCTAAGTGTCAGATCCAACACAGACTCTTGCCACCGCTCCAAGAACTACACCCTTCACTCTCATCTTCCTGCCTTGTCCATTGTGTGCGGAATTCTGGGGTTGTAAATTGGATCTTACCAAGTCTGCAAGATGCTGGTTGGAATTTTTGGCTCGCACTCGACGAGGTCCTCGGCCAAGTTGTGCGAGGCGTTTAGCCAAATCTTCCCACTGAGTCCCCTTTGATACGGACCCCGCCACGCTCACGCACATCCACCGACCCTGTTTTGTGCTCTTCCGTTTGGGAAAGCAATCAAAATTCCTTCTAACTTGTAAAAGGTCCATCCATTGCGATTGTGACTTTCAAGTATCGATCGATTGACGTGTTGGAGAAAAGGAAAAGTTTTCACGCTTGCAAGTATCCAGGGTTTCGTGGGCGCGGTAGCTACAGCGGCACGTTAACATGACTAAAGGCGACGAAGGAATAAGTAAAGGAACGAAAAAGAAAGAAATAAAGAAAGAAAGAAAGAAAGAAAGAAGGGGATTGAGAGCAAGAAGGGTTGAAGAAAATTTAGAAAAGGACAATGAAATCAATATGAAATAACAAGAAGTAAAATAGAAAGAAAAAGAATATAGATATTCTCTTCAGGCTCAAGTGGAGTTAGAATGGCTGAATACCGTGATGGTTAACGAGCTAGTCTGGTACATCATCATTAACTGGTGTTCTTAGATTGATTTTGACAGTGCTGTTATGGCTTTCTATCAAACTAATATACAGGGTGATAAAAAACGGACTTAAAAAAAGATTAGGCCTGTTTGTTTTTGGTCACCCTATATATATATATATATATATAATATATATATATATTATAAACAGTGACCCCCAAAAATTCAACTTAAAAAAAGGATATTTGGGGGATCACCATATATATATATATATATATATATATATATATATATATATATATATATATATATATATATATTATAAAAAAAGGTCCGCAAAATATTTTTAGAAAAAAATATTATTATTTTCCATTGGCGACACGTGTTTCAAATCTTCTGTTACCTTCTTCAGGCTTTGATTAACAATGAATGTGATTAATCAAAGCCTGAAGAAGATAACAGAAGAATTGAAACACGTGCCCCAATGTAAAATAATAATAATAATTCTTTTTAAAAAAAAGGAATAACATAATCCATTTTGCGGAACATTTTTTTTAATAAATATTTTATTTTCTCTCGTTAGAAGCATAAGAACGAGTACGTCAATTTCTTAAGCAGAGTTAAACAGGTTTGAATTCAAAATTTTCCTTCTCCTATATTGGTTTCCTAAACAAGGGTAAAGAGCCCAGTCCGCCCAACAATTTACGGCACTTTCATTCCTCCTGGTGTGATGGCTAACAACCTAGATCATTCTCAGTGAATTTGATTCTCACTGGGCACCCCCATACTTCTGGCCGCCCTATCGGTGGGGCCGTTGAATGCACCGACTGTACCTCAGCATAGGGTTAAGACTTCCCCAATGGACCACCTGTTGGATGTGGCTGGCGACCCTTGATGCTTAAGGATAGACCCAGGTGGTTGAGCAGTCCATGACTTGCAATTACCCCTCTTGCCCTATCTTGGGCTAGACGAGCGGTGTCGGACAGGGCCTCTTCCAATTAATCGGTGGTCACGTCAAACCCTAGCACCTATATGATTGCCCCAGACTTATTGCCCTTATGGCAAGCCCAACCCCTTTTTATCATATGGTGCTAGAAGCGCTGGTGGCTGAGGTCTACATGTTCCTGGGAATGACGTTAAACTCTATCTTGGTGAGGTTCCAGTTCTGGAGTTTGGGGAATGTGGAGAACCCTTCATCACCATTGCTCCCTGGTCCACTCTGACCCGGCAGTGTAGTACCTGTTAGGTCCCATCTATGGGTTAAATAGGAAAAAATGTATTCATAAAAAGAATGGTATCCGTTTTCTCTGACCAGTTGGCACAATAAGGTTAAAGAGTCAAAACGCCCAACTATTTACCTATAGCTGGAAAGAGGATAGTTAGATTTGTACGTTTACCACGGGTATTAGTGCTATGTGAAATGGCAAAGAGCCTCGTCCTGCATTGGACGCCAGTTACCGAGTCTATTTCATACGATGATAACAATTACAGAAGTGCACCAATGGAATATTTAGTTAAAATGCAAATATGCATACACTGATTCTATTTTAATGATCAGGTAGTATATTGATGCATTTCAAGATGGTGAAATACAATGACCTGTAATATTAACAATTTACAAAAATTGGCAATTTTGACTCTAGCCCGGTGTACGTGTGCGCCTCTGTGTGCGCCTGTGTGTGTGTGTGTGTGTGTGTGTGTGTGTGTGTGTGTGTGTGTGTGTGTGTTTAATATTGATTCTTATGACACTGTGTCAAAATGAGGTCAATATATTAGATTGACTGTGCTTACTCAAGTGAGGAGAACCCAACTGTCTTGAAAACGTGGATTTAAAATTCTGGTGCTTATCCCAACAGTATCTGTAGAAAACAGACAATTGGGTCAGGCGATTGAGACAGGAAGGTTTCTTATAAATAGAAGCGGAATCCATGGAAATTCCACGGTGTAATTAAGAAAGAAAGAAAGAACGAAAGAAAGAAAGAAAGAACGAAAGAAAGAAAGAACTGTAAAGTATTGGTAAAGGAATGTAAAGAAAAAGGAAAGGCAGTAAATATACAAGGTGTGTCAAAAACGATTTTCGGTATTTTTGACACACCTCGTATTCGGAAAAATTAACGTTCCATTCATTCTTCATTTCTATCTTGGTAAATACAGATTTAAAATCTGTACTTTTTGACACACCTTGTATTCTGAAAAAATCAAGGTTACATTTATTGTCCATTCCTATCTTGTTAAATACAGCTTCAATCTCAATACTTTTTTTTACACACATTGTATAAGGAATGACAGAAGAAAAAAAGAAAGAAAAAAAAAAGGAAGACGTTAAAAATACGTGGAAGAATAAAAAGAAGACAGAAAAAAGAAAGACAGTAAAAGATAGAAAGAATAAAGAAAGAAAGAAAGAAGTTAAAAGATAGTTGAAAGAAAGAGAATAAGAAATAAAAAGAAAAGAAAGACTTTAAAAAATGGAATGAAATGTACAAATCCAATTAGATAATGTTTTTTTTATATGTTCAGGGGACGTTAGTGTTGTCGGTTGGTATTTTCCTTGGCAATAGCAAGATTCCGGGTTCGATACCGGTCCTCAACAAGTCAGCCCATGATTAGCATAACTTAGTTAATCTGATCTATGCGGTTAAGCATCTGGAAGCTGGTGGTAGGTGTGGCGCTCTACCTAAACAAAACAAGTCTAGCGCAATTGAGAACGATTCATACCGACAATAGGCTACTCCTCAGATCTTTTACTAAATATATGTACAATACAACAAAATCGATTGAATTAATGAAAAACAAGCTATAATAAGAAAAAAATATCGATGGAGTCGATTTAAAATCTAAAAATGAACAATATTTTTTAAAAAGCTAATTCCATTTTTTACTATCCTGATGTTTTAATATTTTCGATTGCAGTAATTTCCTTTTAACATTAAAAATCTATGAAAATAATATTTCAAAATTGATCTATAGAAAACATTGTTTATACCAAGAAACAGAGGCGCTTGTAATGTAATGGTTGGAGATGGAGATGGAGATGGGCACAGGGACCTTAGTTCAAATCCGGGATTCAAATTTTTCATTTCAAATTGTGCTAATATTTTTCGGAAAGGTAGTTATTTACCCAAACCGATAGATACTTACCTGACGACAGAGAAGATAAGACACAAGATCACAAGTATTGGGCATAAAAAATTAAAATTAAAATTAAAAAAAACAAGTCTAGCTTAGAATTGACACAAGGCCGCAACAAAGGGATATCCATTCAGAATTGAACTTACTGTTCCCTAGTAATTGATATGCAAGCTGAGCCTGCTTACTATTACGCCTTACTCGTAAAAAGATATGAATTCAACCATTTTCATTCCAGCAATGGGTAAAACAGTAGAGCATAGAGGGCTCTTTAACCTTGTTAGTGCAACCAATTTACGAGACGGAAAACTTTTAATTCAATCTAATTAAAAATTGATCTTGCGTCGTATCCTGCTCGTGCGGAGGGGTTAGGTAAATACATATAAATACTTACCACGAGCCGGATTGCGATGCAAGGTCAATTTATAAGCGGAGTTAAGAAGATTTGAAATCAGAATTTTCATTATCCCTGGCTGTTTGCCTAAACAAGGTTAAAGAGACCATTCTGTACTTCTATTTACCCATAGCTGGAGGGAGAAAATTTGGAGGTATACCTTTCCCTAGTGTATTAGCGCTACATGAAATGCAAATAGCCTCGTCCAGGATTAGAACTTGTGGTGTCCGTTTCCTACCACGGTAACCATTACACCAACAGCCTCCGTAAATACACACACACACACACACACACACACACACACACACATATATATATATATATTTATATATATATATTGTTATCCACAGACACCGTGTTTCGACGTATCACGTCTCTTCAGTGTAACTAGACATTTGCAGGCTACCCCCAAGAAGATGAATAACCGATCGATTCATCATCAGTCAGGCTCCTTAACTACTCGGCCATCGTCATCTACAAACTGGAAGGAGGAATTTAACTGATAAATACACACATCTGTATGCATGTAAAGGCCACCAGAGAGTGCTACATCCCTTTTATATATCAAGAGACCGTTTCAGAAAATGCTCATAACTAAACGTCTAGCATTCATTGAGACAAGTCAATCCCGGTTTGAACCCACTCCACCCTATATCTATCTATCTGTTTATTTATCTATCTATCTATCTCTCTCTCTCTCTCTCTCTCTCTCTCTCTCTCTATATATATATATATATATATTATATATATATATATAAGTAAAAATATAACAAAAGACTTAGAATTTTCGCATAATAGTGTATTTCAGGAAGCTTAGACAAAGTGTCTAACTCTCCCAAATCATTGGTAGAGTTAGACACTTTCTCTAAGCTTCCTGAAATAGACTATAATGCGAACATTCTATGTCTTTTGTTATATTTTTACTTAAAAATTTGCTCTGAGACTCTAACAATAAGAGCACACATTGGGCTCTGCAAACTGCGACAGATTTTTAAAAACTTCTATGTCGTAAGGAAGATTTCTTCTCCGGACTTTTGGATTTTATATATATATATATATATATATATATATATATATATATATGTGAAAATAAAATGGAAATTAATCCGACAGTATGAATAAGATATAATGAAAAAACCAAACGATGTTTACAACTGAAATAGGCTCATCAGAAGAGAAAGTGTGCAAACCGTTTCGGGCCAATTCTCTTGACGGTTTTAAAAAAGCAACACTCGGCCCATCCTCAACTAATATGAGGACCCTATTGCATTATAATGTATCAACCGCACGTGGGTCGGGTCATCAACAAAAACAAGACGGTTGATACATTATAATGCAATAGGGTCCTCATATTAGTTGAGGATGGGCCGAGTGTTGCTTTTTTAAAACGTCAAGGAATTGGCCCCGAAACGGTTTGCACACTTTCTCTTCTGATGAGCCTATTTCAGTTGTAAACATCGTTTGTTTTTTCATTATATCTTATTC
>CM042138.1:132994936-133011262 GCA_023376005.1 Doryteuthis pealeii | reverse complement strand
AGAGAAGATGAAGTCAATTAATTGAATCGATTGTTTTGAGTTGGGTTATTGAACTTTGCTTTATTTAATTACACACAATACTCTCACATGACAAATATATATATATATATATTAAATTTTTATATGTGTGTGTGTTGGGGTGGGTGGGTGTATAAAAGGTATGCCAAACTGGTAGTAAGCGGATGATTCTAATGTAATCTTCAAAATCCACTGTATAATCATTGTATGTTTAGTAGTGGCAAATACAAGGATTTTTAATATCCGCTAGTAGAGAGCTCAATGCATAATAATCTATATTTAATTTAATACAGAAATAGGTATATATATTTATAATATATATATATTAATATAGTATAATATATATATAATATAAGTATATATAAGAATAATAAGGTATATATAATATATAAATATGGGGGGGGGGGGGGTATATTATATACATATATGGGATGTGTGGTCGTGTATACATACACTGGTTTATATCAACCTTTACACACACACACACCACCATACACCACAACACACATATATATATGATATATATTATATATATAATCCATCCATGCATTTAAATCCACTGTACGAACTCAACATGGAAGTCATGTCGCGAATTCCTGCACTTAAATCGAACCATCTCTGATTATCTGAAGAAGAAATTCCTTTCTAAGCCTGCTCCCTCCTCTTCTTCCACTCTCACACCTCAGTCTCTTTCTTGTTTAAAAATGACCCGGATCCACTCTTTAAATGTAATCTCTTTTTTTAACTTCTCTAGAGGCAAGACATGGCTAGAAACTGAAATTTCGTTTATCGCAGCTCACAGCAGGGAACTGTGGAAGCGTCACGATAAAAGTAAGATGGCTTTCTGGCAAATTTAGAATTGGAGACGCGCCATGGTGCCTTGTGTGAAATAGTTTTTGCTTGCCGTGTTTGAGTGTTTTGATATCCTGGTTTTCTCTCGGCCAAGTTTTGTTTCTGGCGTGTTTCCCTGTGAAATATCTGCTGTTACTGAATGTTAATTTCTGCATCTGTTTTGCGATTAATACAAAACTAATAGATATGAGACAGAATTTGATATCTATAATATGGAAATTATTTTGTATAGCCCGCACCTATGTATAACTACACTTGTGTATTAAACACATCGCTAATTTTGGTCTATAAAATTATTGAAAAATAATTCTCTTGTATAATACGGCCTGATATTTTAGAATGTAGGCACTACACTGTAACCTAAATGTGCATTTGTTCGATTTTTTTATCCATTTGGTACTGACTAAAAACAAGAATTAATGTCAGTTAGCATTATGTTCTTAAAAGCACAAAATTTACATAACATTTAGAGCACACACAACGGCATGTTCACACAAATGCAGCAAGCTGCACGCTGAAAATACGCTCGTATTGGGAGAAACAAGCTTATAACAAACACAAATTCAAATGAATATTTCTCAGCATCGCCTTAAAGGACACATTAGCTTATACTATAGATTTAATATAGGAGGCGCGGGTGTAATCGGTTATTCGTCATAGGAATTGGACCCGGTGAACGCGAGTTCAAAATCTTGATTAGCTATTTGCAATTTCACATAGGCGGTCATACTCTTGGAAATTGCATGAACCAACTTATTCTTCCGCTCAGGTATAATAGAAGCAAACTTTTTTTTAAAAACTTTGACATGGTAACTACTTTAAGGAGAAGGAAAACTCATAATTACGAACCTCTTAGAAAAAAATTGACCTTGTGTAGCATCTCGAATCGTGGGAGGGTTTTGGATATACATATATTTATATATTTATACATATATTTATATTTATTTTCGGTCATCACGAACCATATGACATGTGCCAAATATATAATCATATAGTTTTATGTATAATACGGACCATTAGTTATTGAGCTGAAAAATCAGGAAGAATAGTGTGCTTTATATGCGCAAATAATGTATTTATTAATACGTGTGTTCTTAAATCTTCCGTCCGTTTTTTATCCTGGAACACCTATGATTAAAAAAGGATCGTCCAAATCGTCAGATGCAATGCAAAAAAAGGAAATCAAAACTATATGGTGTCGCTTATACGCCAAATTTTATTTCTTAATGAGTGTCTCATCTCAACTAAATAATACACCATTCCGTTTTATTAAAAAGAAAGAAGGGAGATGCTACACAAAAATTAAGATAAGAAATGAAGAAAGAAAGAAAGAAAGAAGAAAGAGAGTAGGAGAACGATGAGAGAGGTGTGGAGAAAGCGAAAGCAATAATGCTAATCTGTTTCAAATCGAAGAAAAAAAGATAAAACAACTGAGAGAAAGGGGTGAGTGAGTGAGTGTGTGTGTGTGTGTGTGTTGTGTGTGTGTGAGAGAGAGAGAGAGAGAAGAGAGAGAGAGTGGAGAGAGGGGCCGGGTTAAGCTCAGTCGGTAGAGCGTTTGGTTAGAAACGCACAAGGTTCTAGTTCGAATACGGTCCCCGCCAACTCATGCGTATGAGTTAGCAGCAGGGATCTGTGCGTAAAGTAAGGAGGCTGATGGAAGGTGTGGCGCTCCACTCAGATGCTAAAACAATCTCCTTGTCTAGCGCTATTGAAAAGAGGATAGACTCCTCGCTGACTGGCGATACCGGACTTTAGGCCGCCCCGGACACTTTATTTTACATAATTGAACTATGGTGGCAATAGCCGTAAGTAAACATATCAATACGTTGTAATAATTAAATCATATCAAATGCTGTGACAAAATCACAGTCCTGCTAGTTTAGGTAATTGTTGAAACAGTTCCTAATTTATCTTAATCCTATATATAGAATGTTAACGTTGTCTATCTGTACGCTATTCAACTTTTCCCCTCCTTGTTTCCTGAAATCCCCAAGTCCTATACTAAGTTATAAAACAACTTGCCTTAAAGAGACATTGCTATCACCAAAATACTGGAGAGAGCACGTAGGTAATCTGATTTTAACACGTAGCGGCCAATATATGTAGTACAAGTATCCGTTGTATTTAATTTTGATTTATCATTTTTTATGTTTTTATTTCGTATCCATTATATGCAGAATGCAGATGTTGGTTAAAAAGAAGTTTTCTTGTTCTTTCCTAACTTACTCGTTCTTAGCTTTTCTTTATCTTCGTTTGTTTTAATGTGACCTTCTGATAATTCCAGATATTTGTAGTTTTCATTTTTTTTCCATAGTGTCCTTGGTATTTTTCTGATTGTGCATTTTCGCTTCCTTCACTTTGATATCTTTTCATTTGTTTTATTAAGCATGACGCATTTTTCAATTCCAAATTCCATTCAAAGAATACGCTGACTGGCACTTTGCCAAGGGGGATCCCCCATGGGGCTACGTAATGGAACCCTGTGATGCCTTAAAGGGCGAATAACTGGTGGCTGACCACTCATGACATGCAGCACTCCGCTTCGGTCATTACTTAAACGGCAGACGGGCGTCGGAGAGGCCCCTTCTGACCAATTGGCTGGTTACGCCAAACCTAGCACCTATATGACTGATCCGACCTCTATTGCCCCTCAGGACATAACCTCAACCCTTTTATCCATGTGGTAGAAGACGGTGTGAGATCTTAGTGTCCTGGGTATGACGTTAAACTGCATAAAAAGAATGTTGAAGTTCAATTCCTGGAACTCTGGGGGTAAAGTACCCTCATCACCATTTCTCTTAAGGTACACACTTGTTTGGGGTACAATCATGGATTAAATAGACAAAAATGAATTTAGAAAAAAATAGAAAATTAAGTTAAAAAGAATAACCAACAAGGAAATAAAATAAACAAAACGTCTTCGGCATAAAATAAACCCAAGTGTTAACAAGTCTAACCCACCAACCAACCAACAACCAGCCAACCAATTATTATTATTATTATTATTATTATTATTATTATTATTATTATTTTATTATTAAGAGAGTTTTCACACCAGCATTAGCTGATGGTATTTCACTGGATTTCGAAGTGAAAACAAGTCTTCTCAGATCTCCATGACTCTTCTGAGTATTCTAGACGATTGCAACAATGTTGTGGTCTGGATGATCTCAATTCCCCCAGTCTTTTTTTCCAAGCTTTTTGGGACCGTTCCAAGTGCACCAACTACTATTAGTATCACTTGACCCACATATTCCACAGCTTTTTCAATTCTCTAGCAAAGTCCAGGTATTTGTCTATCTTTTTGTTTTCCTTCATCTTCATCCTGTGATCTGCTGGAACTGCAAAATCAACCAGTTGACAAGTTCTCTTTTTTGTTTATCAATACTAGGTCTAGTCTCCGGGCTGTAAAAGGTGATCCGTCTTGAATCTCGATGTCCCAGAGGAATTTTTCAACACCCACACTAACAGGTACTATAATGGAGGTTGATGACAAGTCTGCTCATGCTCCTGAATCTTTTGGAAGTATTATAGGCGACTTACAAGCTGTAGTTCGGATGAATCTCGATTGTCCTCTGATTTACACTTCAATCCAGACTCTTTTTTAATCCTTTGAACCGTTTAAAGAGCTTCAATGCAAAATTAGTACCTCATATTCAATTTAATTATTATTATTTACTCCTTTGAGTTTCACATCAGTGTTGCTGATGGTCTTTTACTGGAGTCTGAGTGGACAGCAAGTCTCCTCAGGTCTCAGGACTCTTCTGAGTATCCTGGCAGATTGTAGCAGTGCAGTGTTCTGAATGGTTTCAAACCTCCTCTGATATCCAAACTTTCCAAGCCTTTTCTAATCCTTTTGGGACTGTTCAAAAAAATTATTATTATTTTATTATTATTATTATTATATTATTATTATTTATTATTATTATTATATAGAATATATATTATTATTATTATAATATTATTATTATTATAATATTTATTATTATTATTATTATATAGAAAGACGTTTATATAATTCACATTTGTGTGCCTATTGTGTGAATTTATATATAATATGTATAAATATATATATATATATAATATATATATATTTATATATTGTGTGTGTGGTGTTGTGTGTGTGTGTGTGTTTGTGTGTGAGGTTGTGTGTGTGTGTTAAATGTGGGTATAACAAACAGCTAAATTCAATTGCTATTCTGCTCGGTATTTAGCGAAGCTTTGTAAAAAATATTGTAATGTACATATAAATTTTTGACCAGCTTCGCTAATCCCAGCTAATATCATTGATTTAATTTGTTGTGTTGTTATATCCACTTTTTCCTCTATTTTCAAACCATATTTTTGTCGGATTTACTCAATCCTTCACTCCTCATCATATATACTATATATATAGTATATATATATATAAATATATATATATATATATATATAATTCCCGTTTAAATTTCCCGGCCAAATATAAAATAATATAACATATAGTGTGTGTGGTGGTAAAGATACTTATATATATATATATATTATAATAATAATATATATATATATTGTAAGTGTTGGTGCGAGTGTGCGTGTGAATTTTACACTCATATGTTTCAATTCAAACGTAAATGTAAATTCGAGTTGCATTTTTGCCGCTGGCAGCAAACATTTCCACCCCTTCCCATCCCCCTTGTTCTCCGCTGTGAGACCCACCACCCACCCTTCTTCCAATATCCTCGTTGTTTCACGGTAAGTAAAGTATCGGATTCTTCACGATATCCAGCAAATATTTTCCGGACGTATCATGCTTTAGGAACGTGTTCCAAACAAAACAGGAATAGAGTTCACTTCAGGGAAGACATGATTCTAATCATGATTCAAAAACTTTTTAGGAAGAGAAAAGACACAAGAAAAAAAGAATCTAGAATTTAAAGAAAAAGTTCCCAAATATAATTCACTAGATAAACCTGAAAATATATTAAAATATTTGCAATATCTAAAAAGGAGGGTTGAATACATACATATACATATATAATAAATAATACATATATATATGTATTATAATATATATATATGTTATTATAATATATTATATATTATATATATATATATATATACATACATCATATATATATATATATATTATATAATATATATAATATATATTATAGAATGAATAGAGAATAGATGAGAAAAGTATTGGCATGAAAAGGTGCTCATGCTATAAGCAGACAGATTTATAACGTAGTAATAATAGTATGGTGATTTGTTTAATATAAACGCTAAAAAACTACTGGTTTTTAAATCTCAACATTTGACTCATCTGAGGATTTGCAAAAACCATGAAACTTTAAGTTATGAGTCCAAATAACATATCATCATTAATTATCGATTACACACACACACACACACACACACACGACACATACACACACAACACACATATTATATATATATATAATATGTGTGTGTGTGTGTGTGTGTGTGGGTGGTGTGTGAGTGAAAGTGTGTCTGTGTGTCCTGTATTTGTACGTAAACATATTCTACATTTTGGTGTATGTGAAAAAACGACACGTAAATAACTAAGAGAACTGTGACTTGAGTAGTGCTATAGTTTTGGTTACAGACAGAAAAAGCACAAAATCTTCCATTTATTATTAAGAAATGGTTAGTTGGATTTTACAGCATTCAACCCTTCTTGGGTTATTTTTCCAAAAGAATATTTTTTTTCATTCATTCATGATGGTAGACAAGAAGATACGACTGTATCCCCTTCACCCCCCAAAAAATGAAAAGAAGTGTCCTGTGTACTGACCTTAAACTACATTTGATGATGACGTTCCATTCTTAAGATATAGGGATGTAGAGTCCACCATTCATTGCATTACTCTAAGCTCACAGTGACCCGGGAATGGAGTACCTGTTAGGGTCGCATCTATGGTAAAAGGATACAACAAATAAAAAAACAATAAAAGAGAAAATACCAACAAGAAGAATAAAAAAATAAAACAACTTCAAACAAGAATTGTTAATGCAAATGAATAGAAAATGAAATTTGAATTAATATGAAAATTGAATCATAAAATATATATAGATTTATTTTAACATTTTTAAATCCGGGCAAACGTCGGGTCTCCAAAAAGTAGGGTTCCAAAATGCTGAGAAATGCAAGAAAAACTTTTTGTGGGGTTATTGGCAAATACTGTTGTGTTTGTTGTGCATGCACCTGCCCTGCCACGCCTCAATGTCATGCTCAGTCTTGGCTTGGTAGTTGCTTCTGATGAAGCTCCGATTGACATTACCACCGAGTGGGAAGTTTGCAAACAGTTATTTGATTTTTAAAGGCAAAATGCCAATGTATCACATTCTTAAACCACATTATAATTTAGTGGGTTATGATCATCATGTAAATAAACAATTCTCCTTAAGGTAGAAAAATCAGATAAATGCAAAATATCTCAATTCAAGGGAAACAATAGCATAGAAAATATTTTGAAATAAATGAACATATCATATTTTTATTTCCTCTAAGAATAGTCGAAGGGAAATTCTTTACTAAAACCAACATAAATACTCCATTTTTTTTTTTTATTGTATTAAGGGAATGTAAATTCTTAGATTGAAAACGCTCCAAAGCCATATGATAACGAAAAAACAGCGGTTAACCTCCAGTCATCATCCCCACGCGTGCCCTGAAATAATCACAGGGGTCTGAGGCCAAATCACCTTTAATCTACTCAATGATTGGGAACTGAGAGATAATGTAACTAAAAAGAGAGCGCAATGATATCATTAACACAGTGCGTCGTCTCTCACCCACGATGTCACGTCACCAAACGTCGTATGATATGTCTTCATTTTTTATTTTTTTTTTTGCTATTGTTATTGTGCAATCAGAGACTACATCACAACCGAATGGTCTGGCAGAGTATAATAATTAATCACCGGCCCCATTTACCCCTCTATTATCCCGATCAGCGTCTTAAAATTCTGCAAGGTAATAAGCCTACGCAGTTTGAACAATTTCAAATCATGGCCAGTAACCCCGGGTTATAAATCCACACACACAGATGCACACACACCACAAAAAAAAAAGAAAGACCAATACCATAACGACGGTGGAGGAACGTGACATCGTGAGGTTGAGAGCGAGTTGAAGCGCACGTGTTAAGTGAAGATCAATGCGCTCTCTTTTTAGTTACATATCTCTCAGTTCCCAAACATTGAGTAGAAAAGGTGGATTTGGCCTCAAACCTGTGATTATTTCAAGGGGGTGGGATGATGACTGAGTTAACCGCTGTTTTGGTATCCATGGTTATGGAGCGTTCATCTAAGAATTTACATTCCCTTAATACAATAAAAAAAAAATGGAGTTATTATGTTGGTTTTTAGTAAAGAATCCCTTCGACTATTTCTAAGAGGAAAATAAATATATGATGTTCATTTTTTTCAAAATATTTATCTATGCTATGTGTTTCCCCTTGAAATTGAGATATTTTCGCATTTATCTGATTTTTCTACCTTAAGAGAAAATTATTTACATGATGATCATAACCCACTAAATTAATAATGTGTTTAAAGAAATTGATACATTGGCATTTTGCCTTAAAAATCAATAAACTGTGCAAAACTCCCACTCGGTGGTAATGTCATCGGGAGCTTCATCAGAAAGCAACTACCAAGCCAAGACTGAGCATGACAGTGAGGCGTGGCAGGGGCAGGTGCATGCACAACAAACAACAGTATTGCCAATAACCCCACAAAAGTTTTTCTGCATCCTCAGCATTTTGGAGACCCTACTTTTGGAGACCCTACGTTTGCCCGGGATTTAAAAGTTAAAAAATAAATCTATATATATTTATGTATTATTATTCATATTAATTCAAATTCATTTTCTATTCATTTGATTAACAATTCTTGTTTGTAAGTTGTTTATTTTGTTATTCTTCTTGTTGGTATTTTCTCTTTATTTGTTTTTTTATTATGTTGTATCCTTTTACCAATAGATGCGACCCTAACAGGTACTACCATCCAGGGTCACTGTGGAGCTTAAGTAATAGCAATGAATGGTACTTACCCACTATATCCTAAGAACTGGAACGTCATCATCAAATGTAGTTTAAGGTCATACCAGAGACTTCTTTTCATTTTTTTTTTTTTTGGGGGGGGAGATACAGTCAGAATCTTCTTGTCTACCAATCAAGAATGAATGAAACAAAATATCTTTGGCATAAAATAACCCAAGAAGGGTTGACATGCTGTAAAATCCAACTAACCATTATCTTAATAATGATGGAGATTTTGTGCTTTTCTGTCTGTAACCAAAACTATATCACTACTCAAGTCACAGTTCCCTTAGTTATTTACGTGTCGTTCTTTACACATACACCAAAAATGTAGAATATGTATACGTACAAATACAGGGACACACAGACACACTCACTCACACACACACACACACACACACACACACATATATATATATATATATATATGTGTGTGTGTGTGTGTGTGTGTGTGTGTGTGTGTGTGTGTGTGTAATCGATAGTAATGATATATGGATGATTTGGACTCATAACTTAAAGTTTCATGGTTATGCAATCCTCAGATGAGTCAAATTGTTGAGATTTTAAAAACCAGTAGTTTTTTAGCGTTTATATAAACAAATCATCCATACTATTATTACTATCGATTATAAATCTGCTCTGCTTTATTAGCATTGAGCACCTTTTCATCCAATACTTTTCTCATTTATTCTCTATTCATTCTATAATATATATATATATATATATATATATATATATATATATATATATATGTATATATATATATATATATATATAATATATATATATATATATATATATATATATATATATATATATACATATATATATGTATATATATATATTATATGTATATGTATGTATTCACCCTCCTTTTTAGATATGCAAATATTTTATATATTTTTCAGTTTATCTAGTATTATATATTTTTGGGAACTTTTTCCTTTAATTCTAGATTCTTTTTTTATCTTGTGTCTTTTCTCTCCTAAAAGTTTTTGAATCATGATAGAATCATGTCTTCCCTGAAGTGAACTTCTATTCCTGTTTTGTTTGGAACACGTTTTCCTAAGCATGATACGTCCGGAAATATTTGCTGGATGATCGTGAAGAGATCCCGATACTTTACTTACCGTTGAAACAACGAGGAATATTGAAGAGGTGGGTGGGGGTCTTCACAGCGGAGAACAAGGGGGATGGGAAGGGGGGAAATGTTTGCTGCCAGCGGCAAAAATGCAACTCGAATTTACATTACGTTTGAATTTGAACAATGAGTGTAAAATTCACACGCACACTCGCACCAAACACTTACATATATATATATATATATATATATATATATATATATATATATATATATATAGTATCTTTACCACACACACACACATATATATATATATATATGCGGAAATAACGGATATATATATATATATATATATATATATATATATATATATAATAATATATATATATATATGAGGAGTGAAGGATTGAGTAAATCCGATAAAATGTGGTTGAAAATAGAGGAAAAAGTGGATATAACAACACAACAATAAATTCAATTGATATTTCGCCTGGGCTTTTAGCGAAGCTGTGTCAAAATTTACATGTACCTTTACGATATTTTTTACAAATCTTCGCTAAATACCGAGGCAGAATATCAATTGAATTTAGCTCTTTTGTTATACCCAATTTTTACACACACACACACACACACACACACACACACACACACACACACACACACACACACACATATATATATATATATATATATATATATATATATATATATTTATACATATATATATAAATTCACACACATAGGCACACAAATGTGAATTATATAAACGTCTTTCATATATATAATAATAATAATATATAATAATAATAATAATAATAATAATAATAATAATAATAATTTTTTGGAACAGTCCCAAAAAATTAGAAAAGGGCTTGGAAGTTTGATATCAGACCTTCACTGCATCTGCAGAATACTCAGAAGAGTCCTGGAGACCTGAGGAGACTTGCTGTCACTCAGACTCCAGTGAAAGACCATCAGCTGATGTGAAAACTCAAAGGAATAATAATAATAATTAATAATTAATTGTTTGGTTGTGTTGGTTGGTTGGTTTATGACCTGTTAACACTTGGGTTATTTTTTATTTATTCTTGTTGGTTATTCTTTTTTTAACTTAATTTTTCTATTTCTTTTCCTAAATTCATTTTTGTCTATTTAATCCATAGATTGTACCCCAACAGTGTGTACCTTAGAGAAATGGTGATGTAGGGGTACTTTACTCCCCAGAGTTCCAGAATTGGAACTTCAACATTCTATGCAGTTTAACGTCATACCCAGGACACTAAGACCCATCACCATCTTCTAGCACATGATAAAACGGGTTGAGGTTATGTCCTGAGGGCAATAAGGTCGGATCAATCATATAGGTGCTAGGGCTTGGCGTAACCAGCCGATTGGTCGGAAGGGGCCTCTCCGACCGCCCGTCTGGTTTAAGTAATGACCGAAGCGGACTGCTGCATGTCATGGGGTGGTCATCCACCAGGATTCCGTCCTTAAGCATCACAGGGTTCCATTTACGTAGCCCCATTGGGGGATTTCCCCCCTTGGCAAAAGTGCAGTCAGCGTATTCTTTGAATGGAATTTGGAATTGAAAAATGGAAGCGAAATTCAGAAAAACATCAGGACTTTTGGAAAAAAATGAAAACTACAAATATCTGGGAATATGAGAAGCGGACACCATAAAACAAACGAAGATAAAAGAAAAGCTAAGAACGGAGTAAGTTAGAAGAACAAGAAAACTTCTTTTAACCAACATCTGCAGTTTGCATATAATTGTATACGAAAATAAAAACATAAAACATGATATAATCAATTAAATACAACGAATACTTGTTACTACATATATGGCGCCGTGGTAAAATCAGATACCTCAGGTGCTCTCTCCAGTATTTTGTGATAGAAATTGTCTTTAAGGCAAGTTGTTTTATAACTAGTATAGGACTTATGATTTTCATGGAACAAGGAAAGCTTGAATAGCGTACAGATAGACAACGTTAACATTCTATATATAGGGATTAAGATAAATTTAGAACTGTTTCAACAATTACCTAAACTAGCAGGACCTGTGGATTTGTCACAGCATGATGATTTAATTATTACAACGTTTGATATGTTTACTTAACGGCTATTGCCACATAGTTCAATATGTAAAAGTAAAGTCGTCGGGGCGGCCTAAAGTCGGTATCGCCAGTCAGCGAGAGAGTCTATCCTCTTTTCAATAGCGCTAGACCAAGGAGATTGTTTTTAGCATCTGAGGTGGAGCGCCACACCTTCCATCAGCTCCTTACTTTACGGCACAGATCCCTGTGCTACTCATACGCTGAGTTGGCGGGGACCGGTATCGAACTAGGAACCTTGTGGTTTCTAGCCAAACGCTCTACCGACTGAGCTAACCCGGCCCCCTCTTCTCTCACTCTCTCTCTCTCTCTCTCTCTCTCTCGCACACACACAAACACACACACACACACTCACTCACTCACCCCCTTTCTCTCAGTTGTTTTATCTTTCTTTTCTTCGATTGAAACAGATTAGCATTATTGCTTTCGCTTTCTCACACCTCTCTCTATCGTTCTCCTACTCTCTTTCTTTCTTTCTTTCTTATCTTATTTTTGTGTAGCATCTCCCTTCTTTCTTTTTAATAAAAACGGAATGGTGTATTATTTAGTTGAGATGAAGACACTCATAAGAAATAAAAATTTGGCGGATAAGCGACACCATATAATTTTGATTTCCTTCTTTGCATTGCATCTTGGACGATTTTAGACGATCTCATTTTTAATCATAGGGTGTTCCAGGATAAAAATGGACGGAAGATTTAAGAACACACGTATTAATAAATACATTATTTGCGCACAAAGCACACTATTTTCCTGATTTTTCAGCTCAACTACTAATGGTCCGTATTATACATAAAACTATATGATTATATATTTTCTGGCCACATGTCATATTTGGTTCGTGATGACCGAAAATAAATATAAATATATGTATAAATATATAAATATATGTATTTATCCAAACCCTCCCACGATCGAGATGCTACACAAGGTAAATTTTTTTCTAAGAGGTTTGAATTATGAGTTTTCCTTCTCCTAAAGTAGTTACCATGTCAAATTTAAAAAAAAAAGTTTGCTCTATTAGGGAGACTAAATGGATTCATGCAATTTCCAAGAGTATTACCGCTATGTGAAATGCAAATAGCCTAATCCAAGATTTGAACTCGGTTCACTGTGTCCAATTCCTATGACGATAACCGTTACACGCGCGCTTCCTATATTAATTCTATAGTATAAGCTAATGTGTTTTAAGGCGATTCAGAGAAATGTTCATCGGAATCTGTGTTTGTTTATAAGCTTGTTTCTCCCAATGAGAGCGTATTTTCACCGTGCAGCTTGCTGCATTTTTGTGTGAACATGTCCGTGTGTTTGCTCTAAATGTTATGTAAATTTTGTGTTGTAAGACATAATGCTAACTACATTAATTCTTGTTTTTAGTCAGTACAAATGGATAAAAAAATCAAACAAATGTTACATTTAGGTTACATTTAACTGCTACAAATTCTAAAATATCAAGGCGTGTTATACAAGAGAATTATTTTTCAATAATTTTATAGACCAAAATTAGCGATGTGTATTATACACAAGTGTGAGTTATACATAGGTGCGGGCTATACACAAATAATTTCAGTATTTTATTAGATATTCAAAATTCTGTCTCATATCTATTAGTTTGTATTTAATCGCAAACAGATGCAGAAATTAACATTCAGTAACAGCAGATATTTCACAGGGAAACACGCCAGAAACAAAACTTGGCCGAGAGAAAACCCAGGATATCAAACACTCAACACCGGAAGCAAACTATTTCACACAAGGGCACATGCGCAGTCTCCAATTCTAAATTGCCAGAAAGCCATCTTAACTTTTATCGTGACGTCTTCCACAGTTCCCTGCTGTGAGCTGCGATAAACGAAATTTCAGTTTCTAGCCATGTCTTGCCTTCTAGAGAAGTTCAAGAAAGAGATACATTTTAAAGAGTGGATCCGGTCATAAAACAACGAAAGAGACTGCAGGTGGTGAGAGTGGAAAGGAAGAGGAGGGAGAGGCATTAGAATTTCTTCTTTCAGATAATCAGAGATGGTTCGATTTAGCTGCAGGGAATTCGCGACATGACTTCCAATTTTGAAGTTCGTACAGTGGATTTTAAACTTGCATGGATGGATTCATATATATATATATAATATATATATATATAATATATAATATATATATTATATGTGTGTGTGTGTGTGTGAGTGTTGTGTGGTGTGTGTGTGTGTGTGTGTAAAGGTTGATATAAACCAGTGTATGTATACACGACCACACATCGATATATGTATATATATACCTATTTATATATATATACCTATATATTTAATATATATATACTATATATTTATATATATATATACCTATATTAATATATATATAATATATATATATATATATATATATATATATATATATATATATATATATAATATACCTATTCTGTATTTAATCTGAAATATAGATTATTATGCATTGAGCTCTCTCTAGGGATATTAAAATCCTTGTATTTGCACCTACTAAAACATACAATGTATTATACAGTGAGCTTTGAAGATTACATATAGAATCATCGCTTAACTACCAGTTTTGGATACCTTATACACACACACACACACACACACATAATATATATATATATATATATATATATATATATATGTATATTTGTATAATGTATGAGAGTATAATTAATAAAAAGCAAAGTTCAATAACCAACTCAAACAATTGATTCAATTAATGACCTTCGAACAAATAAAACGAAATAAATGGAATTGATTATCTGTGTTAGTTATACACCTTTCCTTTTATATTCATTACATTTTTATCGGATTTTCTTAATCTTTTGCTTTCTTCATACATATAGTAATCACATAAAATGGTCATTATATATATATATATATATATATATATAATATATAAAATAAATATAATGTCCATTTTACTTGAGTTACTTAGAGTAAATAAATATAGATACGTATTAAATTTTCCCAAAAACAGCCGTATTAATACTACCGTATGGCGGACCAAATGGACTCTTACGAAACGCGTAGAGAAAATGTTAATTGGGAACTACACAATCATACTTCGTACTAGAAGAAATTCTCGAAGCTGTTTTCTCCCAATAATGCATCTATATGTCCACTTACCTCCTATTACACAAATCATTCGAGTAAGACCAACAAGACAGGCTGAGCACTGCTTCAGAAGTTAGAACAAATTCCTGCGAACACCTACACATGGACACACCAGTCTCGGTTGACCAGCAAAGACTTAAAATTTGGCAATGAATAATAGCTAATAATGTCCATTTTCTTGGTAACAAAATTCCACTATCACCCTCCCAAAAACTTGATATCTGATAGGAAATAAACTTCTATTCATTTATTTTTAAAACAATCAGTCGGGTTGTATTTATTCATTAATAGTATCTAAATATCTAAAATTCATTTAAAATACTGTATTTAGCTTATTTGTCAAAAAATTACTTTTTGTACTCTTAAGCAACACATGTAATTATTTATCACGAGTTCTGTAGATGTTCCCTGTAATTTGCTCACAAATTATGAAATATGAAATTGAATAACCGGTTAAAAATATAAGTAATCTTTATAGAAAAGGATCTAAGAAAATTGATAGATTTAATAAATAAAAATATTCTTAAAAAGTATTACTTAAAATAATGTAAAAAGACAAAAACAATTAAGTTAGTCAAAAGGTGAAATAAGGGTTGAGTCACTTTTCTCATCCATCAGTGGGGAAATTCAATGTAAATATACAAATGGCTTAAGCAGGTTGACTCATAAAAGACAAGCATATGAAAAAAAAACTTTAGCCTTTTGAGTAATAACATATAGTTAAACTGCATCTAGTGGTGAAGTTCCAGTTCTCGAGATCTGCAGAGTGTGGAGTACTCCTTCTTTGCCATTACTCTCAGGTCCACTCTAGTAGGAGCCTATAAGGGTTCCATCTATGGGTTAAATAGAATAAAATGTGTTTTAAAAATGTATTTTTAAAAATTGAAAAAAAAATTGTTTTGAATACGCATCAAGAATAAACCAAACAAATGCACCCCGGTATAAAATAACCCAACAAGAGTTGACATGCCGTGAAATCCAACCATCCATCAATTCATTCATGAATTATAGCCAAATAAAACATATTTTATACCAGCTATAGGTAGATAGTAGGTCAGTGTAGGAGAAGGAAAACATTGAATTCAAACCAGCTTCACTCCGCTTGAAAG
>CM042138.1:132987436-132989936 GCA_023376005.1 Doryteuthis pealeii | reverse complement strand
ATATATATATATCGCATCTATCTATCTATCTCTCCCATCCTGCTCACATCTATGTCAACTTGTCCACACCTATTTCATCTTGTCCATATCTATATATCTATCCATATATCTATCTATTTATCTATCTATCTCTCCCATCCTGCTCACATCTATCTCATTTTGTTCACATCTATCTCATCTTATCCATATCTATATATCTATCGCATCTATCTATCGATCTATATATCTATCTCTCCCATCCTGTTTACATTTATCTCATTTTGTTCACATCTATCTAATCTTTTCCATATCTATCTATCTATCTATCTATCTCTCCCATCCTGCTTACATCTATCTCATTTTGTCCACATCTATCTCACCTTTTCCATACCTATATATCTATCGCATTAATCGCATCTATCTATCTATCTATCTATCTATCTCATCCTTCTCACATCTATCTGATTTTGTCCACATCTATCTCATCTTGTCCATATTTATATATCTATCACATCTATCTATCTCTCCCATTCTGCTCACATCTAGCTCATTTTGTCCACATCTCTCATCTTGTCCATATCTATATATCTATCGCATCTATCTATCTATCTATTTATTTATTGATTCAGCCTTCCGTAAATTCACATCCTCTTTTTTAATCTTGCAAAAAAGAAATCTCTCATTTAATTTTCTTCTCTTCATCCATAATGCATTTTCATCTCTTACATCCCAACTCCATTCGTTTTTTTCCTTCTTTCTCCCTTCCTTCCTTATTTATTTTTTCTCGATTAATCCGGTGATTTTCTTCCTTTCCTCTTTCCTTCCACCATTCTTTCATTCCTTTCTTCTTTCATTCCTTCCTTCTTTCCTTCCTCCCTTCTTTTCTTCCCCCCTTGCACGTCTGTTCATTTTCATTTTCATTTCATTGTTCTTTCAAAATAGAATGTTCTTTATTTAAATTGCTAATGTTCACTCTTCACTTGTTTCAGCCTTCGCTTCTTATCTATTTTTTCGTTTCAATCCGTTCTTAATCCAGTTTTCTTTTTCTTCACTTTTCTTCACTTTTACTCTTTCCCCTCTTTCTTTTCTATTCAGATATTTCCTTCATTCAATTATTTCATTCTCTAGCGAATCATGTTGATGAACCTCTTCAATATTAACAGATCATCGACTGAAGGCTTTTAAATATGTACAAAAGTCATGTTAATCTTTTATATATTAATACGTTTTTAACTCCGTGTACCACGTCCTGTCATCAGCTCACTTGGAAAATTCTGTATAGATTGTGAGGAATGAAAGGAAAGAAAAAAAACATATGACTCACCAGAAATGAAATATAATAAGAAAGAAAGAAAGAAAGTAAGAAAGTGAGACAGAAAGAAAGAAAGAGAAAAGAGAGCGGGGAAACATATATATATATATATATTATATATATATATTGAGAGAGAGAGAGAGAGAGAGAGTGTGTAAGTAGAAGCGATAACGCTATATATGTATCATATTTCAGTGTAATGGAAGGAGGAAAAAAGCAAGAAAGGAAGAAGAGGGTGAGGGAAACGAGATAGATAGATAGATAGAGATAGATATATATATAGATAGTGTATGTGCGTGTGTGTGTAAGAGAGAGAGAAAGAAAGAAAGGGAGAGAGAGAGAGAGAAAGAAGAAAGGAGAGAGAGAGAGAGAGAGAGAGAGAGAGAGAGAGAGAGAGAGAGAGAGAATTAAACATCATATTAATATATAAAATGTATCATATATTTAAAACAACCTACTTCAAGTGGAATTATTTTCCTTTAATTATTTTTTTTATATAAAAAAACGATTGTTTTATGAATATAATTTCCCCAAACAAATGTCTTCCATGTGTAGAGCTAATGTTACATAATCTATGCGTTTACATAAGATTATTGTCAACCCCCTGTATTTCTAAAGGGATTGCCCCTTTTCATATCACGGGCGGGACTTTCCATGGAATATTACAGAAAGCCCGCGAAATACGTGAAGTCACGTGGGACCTGGTTGGGTCCTCAGTTTCAGTTTGGATGTCAAGCAGAGGAGATGTCCTGCCTTAACTGGAACTCACCTGCATACGCGCGCTATGTTTAGTTGCATGAAATGTTTAGTTAAGTAAATTAAAGCTTACGAAAATAACACGGTTTTGTGGTTGGTGAATGTCTTGGTAACAAGACTGATCTAGAAGAAGAAATGAGTTAAGTGCGACCGACCACCAAGACGAAGTCCAGACGCTAGAAGAGATGTTAGAAGAGACGCTAGAAGAACTTAAGATATCAAATACGTCAGAAGAAGAATAGAAGTAAGTAAGGAAAGAGGTATGCAACACTAAGTGCCAAGTCTTTACAATATCAGAGGTTATAACATGGTCAGTTCATTCGGTTATCAACGTAGCTAACAGGGTTTGTCTGTCTAGGCGGCACTCTTTAGTAAAACATTTATATTACACTTCCTCAATGGTATCAAGGGTTCTACTCCAGTTAAATAATATCATTATAATTTGCACATATT
>CM042138.1:132974936-132977436 GCA_023376005.1 Doryteuthis pealeii | reverse complement strand
ACCGACCACAAGACGAAGTCAGACGCTAGAAGAGATGTTAGAAGAGACGCTAGAAAGAACTTAAGATATCAATACGGCCAGAAAGAAGAATAGAAGTAAGTAAGGAAAGAGGTATGGCAACACTAAGTGCCAAGTCTTTACAAAATTTTGAGTGCCCCGTTTGATAAGTTGAGGCTTGAAGTCAAAAAGGAGTAGTTGTTGGGATGCTTCTGAACGCACAGGAGGGTTGAGTGGCGGGAGATGAAAAGAGCTCGAGATCTGCAGTTGTAGTTCGCTGTGGAACTGCAAAGGACTGAAACATGCTGGGTGGGTAGGACCGGGGGGCAGTAGAAATTTCTTAATAGATGTTGTCCATGGTGGACGGAGTATTTAATGCTGCTGCTGTGGGACAGTCCACGTTTGCCAGAACGGATGTTGTAGGTATTTGCTGCTTGATTCGAGATTTGCCAGTCTCAAGGTAGTACGCATGTAGGCAATCTCACAATATAATGCATGTAAACTTATAGATAGAGGATGATTTTATGATGATAGGAGGGCTACACTATCTCGTAATTTTCGACCCCCCCCCACTCGTGAGTTGTTTTAAGTTTCGTAATTTTTTACGATTCTCTGTTTAAATTGAGAAAAAAAAATTTTTTTCCCTTTTCTCACTGCTTTCTGACTTTTTCCGTTGTCTACACAAAAAAAACTAAACTATATCACCATCTTTCAATGAAATTTTTTTCTCTGAGGACGCCATTGATCGAAAAAGAAAATGCATTTCTGATTTTAATCTAACTAGGGCACCCTTTCTTTTATTTTTAAGAAAAAAGACACATTTATTGTGCATAGATAGATGTAGATAGATGGATACGATGTGACATGATCTTGATAGATGGATAGATAGAGACAAGATTATATGGATTTTGGGAAGGCCTGAGATAGTTATAGATGAGATAGACATAGAAAGACGAGATAGATCGATAGATGGGGACAATATGAGATAGATAGATTGATAGATGTGGATAGTATAATTAAATAGAATAGATTGATAGGATGTGACATAAGATGAGATGATAGATATACATATAGATAGGACAGATAAACGGATGTTGAACATGATCTGATCGACAGATAGATAGATAGATAGATAGATAGATAGAAAGTAGAAAGATGGAAACAAGATTATATGGATTTGGGCGCCTGAGATAGTAAATAGATGAGATAGATAATGAAGGACGAGATAGATATATTAGATGTGGACAATATGAGATAGATCTTGGATAAGAATGAATATATTTATGGAAATTAATGTAGATAGACATGGACGATAAATTGATAGATATGAACAAGATAGATCAAATGACAATTAAATAAATAGATAGGGCTACATAACAGGTGTGGAACAGATGAGATGAATGTGGAAGATGAGAATAGATAGAGAGATAGATTTAGATAGGCTGCTGAGTACAAAGGTAAGATAGATGTGAACAGGATGAGACAGATAAATGATGTGGAAAAGATGCGATAAATGTGAAAAGATGAGATCGTGATAGATTTGTTGTCGGATATATATTATTATATATATATATATATATATATATATATAATATATATATATATATATATATATACATATATAGAATAGATGATAGATAGATAGATAATTATAGATAGGCTGTTGAGTACAAGGTGGATAGATGTGAACGGATGAAAACAGATAGATAGATATGGACAAGATGAGATAGATTTAGGCAGGACGAAATAGATAGATAGATATGGACAGATGATAATAGATGTGGAGAAGATGAGATATATGTGGACAAGATAGATAGATAGATTGATTTCTACAAGATATATATATATAATATATATATATATATATATATATATATTATATATAGATAGATAGATAGATTGCTGGGTACAAGGTGGATAGATGTGAATAGGAATGAAACAGATAAATAGATATGGAAAGATGAGATTAGATTTAGGCAGGACGAAATGGATAAATAGTTAGATTGATGTGGACAGGATGAGATAGATAGTAGATAGAACGATAGATAGATAGATAGATGAGATTACACAGAAACAGGAAAAAAGCTAACAATAGTCGCATGGTAGATAAATAAGAAACGATATAGTCAAACGATCCCAGGAAGTTGCTAAAAGATAATAAAAGAACATATAAAAAGGAGAAGAAAACTGTCACCTTTTAGAATTGGAAACGCAGAAGATATTGAATTTGGCTTTATAAATCTCCAGCCATCGTTACTGTCCGTACCTTGCAAGCCACTAATGACTTGACATGACGTGGAAGATATCTACGATACAGTGATAATGATGATCGGTGGTCTAGCGTCTGCGACACTTGTCCTTGGGTCGGCCGGAGACAATGGACATAAAATATGCAAGAAGTCGTTGTTACGCTATCGCAGGTAGAAATAACAGGAAGGGGTGAGAAGGACATTAACCGTGTTTTTTTTGGTTTGTTTGTTTGTTTGTGTTTTGTTTTTTTGTT
>CM042138.1:132964936-132969936 GCA_023376005.1 Doryteuthis pealeii | reverse complement strand
GAAACAATTTTATGTGTCAATACTTAAATATTTCGGTATTATACCATCTTCTGCACACTGTTAAGTAATGTTTTTGTGAGGGACAAAATGAAAGATGTTTAGTGTATAGTGAATGTGTGAATATGATGTTATTAACCGTTAATTTTTATATGTGCGATTGTTTACGAAAGCTGATGACGTGATCATTGTCTCCTCTGATCGTAACATCCTGTGTTTGTTATATTTTTGAAAATATTTTCTTCTCATATTGTCGGATTAATTTCCTCACCGTATTTCCATATATATATATATATATATATATATATATATATATATATATATATATTATATGGTATATGCATGAAGTATAGGGAACACAGTGAGGATTAAACTCACTAACTTGTACTTCAGCTTGCTAACCATTACATCACGTGTGGTCCATATATATATATATATACATATATATTATATATATATATATAATATATATATATATATTATATATGTGTGTGTGTGTGTGTGTGTGTGTGCGTGTGTGTGTGTGTGTGCTGTGTGTGTTTGTTTGTGTGTGGTATGTATACACCCGTCAATCCCTTTAATTTTCATCTAAGTAATCCCAGATCAAGTGATTCCCTAATGGCCCCCATTAATGTCTCGGTCCACGATAAAAGCAACAAATAAATAAGACATTCAATCCCTTTAACCTCCAATGGGTCCACTTCTTTTCCCGTTGAAAACTTTTAAAGCCTTTTCTATCGCTCAACTTGTCTGTTTATATGTATTCGAAAACTAACAATTTCTTACAGTTAAAACCTTTTTCCAGGTAAAATCAACACTGGAGTATTTTGCACAAAAACTATTTTGTTACTATTTGTATTATGATATGTATTATATTTTAACTCTTTGACAACGTTAAGCAACTCACAGCAGTTCTACCACCACGGCGATCCTACCGTAAACCGCTAGCACCGTTTCTCGCACGTCTTACTTGTTTACACTGAACAATCACTAGGAGAACACTCCTGTCATATTTTGTTTTGTTTGGGAACGAAACCTAACACGGGTACTTGATCCTATTATACAGGTAAAAATACCAAGTAAAATCTGGTATAGCCGTGGTGGAAATCTGGTTGGCAGAGATTTATATACCCTGGGTTCAAAGCTTATCTGTGGGACTTTGTGAATTTTTACATTAACTGTTAAATTGAAATCCAACTACACTTCCTTACAAAAATGATAGGATGTGCCTATTCATTATGTAAGAATTTTAGTTCTAATCTTTTGCATAGGCGGTGCAGAATTACATAGGGGACTTTACATAGAAGTTAACAAGAAAAACAAATAAGGAACATTGATGTGGTCGTCAGTGATAGGAAAGAATATCGATAACAACATCAATCTTCAACAGGACCATCGTTGTTTATTTCTTTATGATTGATTTTAAACGTTATTGCGAGAGAGCATTTCGCCTCCTTTATGTTAAAAGTAAAAAGTCCTTTTTTTCACTTTTGGATCTTCGGAATTTTTCTCATATCATCTTTAAATGTTTTCAATCCTGTTCGATTGTCCATCTAACCCTCAATTTCTTGGACCCCAACATTGGTGTACTCACCGCTGCTATTACCGGGTTTGCAACTTCTCTCCTTGCCCAATCCTTATAATTCTTCTACTACTCTCTAATCTTAAGATAAAACATCAAGGTTTACTGACATCATCATCCCATTTCATTACCTTCATGGTAATCGCCTGCATTCGATTTTAATAAATGTACAATGGAACCATTCTAACAAAACTACTAGTTTCCATATCTCTTACTCTCACTCGCTGATCCATTACCCGGTTTTAGCGTCAGAGAGGTAATCATGTATGTCCTGGGCACGAATAGCCTGGTGGAGTCAATCTTCAGGCCCACAACTGGTTTAAATTTAGTTTTCATACTCCTAGACATGTTCACTTTCTCATTCACAGTCCCTGGTTTGGTCGGAGGCACTTATACAGTGTGTTTTGGACAAGAATATGCTGACTGTGTCCTTCTCTCTCGCTGGCTACGACTGGTTTGAATTTCGTTTTCCTTCACCCTGAGCGGTTGGTATACAAATGGACAGTCTACCCAACTATTTATTCATAGCTCAAAGGAGAATACGTGGATTCATATCTTTCCGCAAATATTTTGTGAAATGTAAACAGCCTCGTTCAGGATTTGAATTCAGATAGTCTAATCCCTTTGACGATAACCGTTATTTGACGAGTGCCTATTTGACCCATAGATCAGATCTTAACAGTTACTGCCGCCCTAAGTTAGAGGGAACCTTGGAGTAATGGCAAGGAAGTGGAATTCCACAATTCTCATATCTTCAAAACTGGTGTGTCTGTTACATAATCTATTCATAGATTATTGTCAACCCCCTGTATTTCTGAAGGGATGAACCCTTTTCATAACACAGGCGTGACTTTCCATGAAATATTACAGAAATCCCGCGAAATACGTGAAGTACGTGGGACTTGGTTGGCTCTCAGTTTTAGCTTGGACGTCAGGCAGATAAGATTTTTCTGCCTTAGCTGAAGCTCACTGCACACGCGCGTTATGTTAGTTACATGAAATGTTTAGTTAAGTAAATAAAAGCTTACATAAATAATATGGTTTTGTGGTTGATGAATGTCTTGGCAACAAGACTGATCTAGGAGAAGAAATGAATTAAGTGCGACCGACCACCAAGACGAAGTCCAGACGCTAAGATACCAAAGATGAGCAGAAGAATAATAGAAGTAAGAAAGTAAAGAGAGAATATACAACATGTCACCATAAGGATGTGTTTTAATGTCATACTCAGGACACCTTGCGTATTCCTTCACTCCGGGAGTGATTTGAAAGCCTCATTTATGAACGTCTAATTTAAAAACGCACGCTTCACGGGTTCGAACTGGGCCATAACTCCCCTGGGGCAAACAAAGCCATTTGTTGCACAAAAGATGAAAGTGCAGTTGATCACAGTAACCAGATGGTTCATGAAATTTTGCTCGTGTTTCAAGAACCTCGACCATCTGGCAAGTATACGTAGGCCTAAAAGCATGGATTCGGAGGCCTTACTCCAAGCCCTAGATGACGAATAGCACTCGGAGTGTGTCAGACTAACCTGTGTGAGATGTATTTCACAGTCCTGTCTAGTTCGTTATCTTCACGACGTCAACAAAGGCACCCGGAGCTGCCGAAATGTGCCTGACGTTACGAAAATATTAACATTTTTGTTGCCTTTGTAGGGTTCAGTTGTTCTGTCATTCACAAATTACAGCTGGTAATCCTAGTCTGTAGGTTTCATCTGTAATATATAAGTCCAAGTCCGTAGAGAGTTGGTAATCTTCGTCTGTAGGTTTCCTCTAGTGTTAATCCAAAACATATGTCTTCCTGGCACTAAGTTCAAGCAGCAATTGATTTGAGGACAGATCCAAACAATCTTAAATGCTTTCTGTCCTCTTATTTCATTGGCTAATTTCTACCAAAAAGTTCATAAATAGAAGTGATGACTTTGTGTATATCTTATACCTAATAGATAATCCAACAAATATTGAAAAACTTTGACTCCACATGGTATATTTGGAGCGGCTGACTACGCGATAGAAATTCGTCTGGTTAACAATGTCATAAATATGATTAACGCCACAGTTGGCTAGAGATATCTTTCTAAAAACAAAAAACAAAAAACAGAATAAAACATACTAACGAATGTTACTGTCTCCGTGGAGAAGAAGAATAAAGTTTTTCTTTCTTTATGAACATTGACACCTTTAGAAGATATTGACAATGATTAATTTAGTCGCATATAAAGTTTACATGATTCACAACTGATCAGGTAATCAAAGCCGGCAGACTTGACGTTCTAAAAAAAAAAAAAAAAAAAAACACAAAAAGCAACAACAAAAACAAAAAACAAACAAAACAAAACAAAAAAAGCAATACAAACAAAAGACCAAAACAATAACAACAAAAAACAGATTAGAAAATGTTATATTTCTTTTAACAATTGAGGGACATAAGATATGTAGGTGGCCTTGAAGAGGATCAACATTATTGTCTAAATGTAATCTAACTGGCAAATATAACGAAGAAAACACTGAGTGTACAACTCACGGAGTTTTACACTCAGGATTTATAGTAATATTATAACCTGTGTGTGTGTGTGTGTGTGTGTGTGTGTGTGTTTTAAATAAGTAGATAGTACTAGGTATTCACCCGACCCATTCAATAAGTGTAGGATGAGACACAAGGTCGCAAGTATGATCACACTTGGTATTCTGTATTAATAGATCTATGAAACTAGCCCGTTAACCATTACAGCACGATGGATCGCTCTAAGTAGATGATAGTATCTAGTTTAAACGTTGCACACGGAACAAATTTATTACGTTTTAATTAGTCTTTAATTTATGACAAAAAATAGCTTATTCCTGCAGTAAAATTGATAGAAATATTTTAGTAATTTTGCACTTCGATTCAACAGCAATAGTAAAACTTTGCGTACAAAACACCCTTGAGAAAGATCTACACAAAAATGTAAATATAAACATGCAATGAACGCAATTCCCACACTTTTAGGTATAAAATAAATGTTGACAGATTGATAAACAACTAAAATCAATCAATTAGTAAATCAACCACTTTCTATTTTGGTTGGTTAAGTTTACTCCATGTTATACATTTTGGGTTATTTTATGTAAAATTCATTATTTTCTTTGAGCAATTATGTGGTTTCATGTAAATTAATGATAATTTGTAAACATTTATAGCTTCAAACAGCTATTCTTAATGCAAATGATATGCGCAGTAATAGGATTGCAAGCAATTATTGATAATTTCAAAGACTTATAGTTTGAAATAAATATTCTTAATGCAAATAATGTTCACACAATTATATGGTTTCAAGTATCGCTATTAAATACAAATAACTTATACATGATTATTTTGTTTCAATTGTTCTGATATAATATCAATCTCTTGTCCAGCAAGAGAAAAATATTTTATAATA
>CM042138.1:132947436-132959936 GCA_023376005.1 Doryteuthis pealeii | reverse complement strand
GAAATTGAATGCATACTTTTCCCAAGAGTATTGGCGATAATTGAAATTCCATGATTTAACTCGGATCGCCGATAACCATTACACAACAAGCACCTATATTTATAGTATAAAAGTAGAACAACCAAATATAATACTCATACATATTGGACTACATATTGGAGAACGCATGACTTAGGGAATGGATTCGGCGAATCGAGTTCAAATCGCTTGACAAGGCAGTTTGTATTATGCTTCACTCTAATGCTTAACATGAGTAATATATGAAACCGATTGAGCTCTTCTGTCGTGAAAAAGCTTCCGGTGTTGAAGAAGGAACTACTGAATTATTAAGGAAATCTTTGGTGAATACGGACTCTAAATTGAAACTAAGTTTGTAATCAGCAAAAAAATTGACTTGTTTCGCATTCATATCCATAACGGAGGGGTGGGGTACATATTTGATAGCATTTTGATTTTTAATCCAGCATATATGTTTGCTTTGTCTAATGATGTGGGATTCTACTTACTACCGAAACGAACCAGTTTAATGATTGCAAATCATTATCTCCATTATTTTGTTTTGCTTCATCCTCATTTTTAGGGGAAACCCCGTGGCGTAGTGGTTAACATACGCGACTGCGAACTCATAATAAACAAGTTCAAACCTCAGTGACGCTATTACGTCATTTTCAGACTAATACTTCTTTTGCAAAGCATGCACCCTCTTATCTGCAGCTATTGGCTAAATAGTAAACGTTACTGTTTTTTTTTCAAGAATGGCCGTGGCATTATATAACCCCACAAGGTTGATATACCATTAAACAAAGAAGGAAACCAAAGAGTAGAACAGAATTATTTTTAGACTTGCATAGGTAGTAGGGGTAACTGGGCTCTTTACTCTTAGGCAACCAGTCTAAGAGAAGGAAATTCTGAATTCAAGCAGCTTTACTCCGCTTAAAAATTGACCTTGTCAGGTAGTCATGGCGTAGTGGGTAATATACTGGACTGCGACATCCATCGTGGTAAGTGATTTCGAACACCAGTCGTGCAAATTCACTTTTGAATCAATATGCTTGGGA
This sequence comes from Doryteuthis pealeii, assembly GCA_023376005.1. NCBI lineage: Eukaryota > Metazoa > Mollusca > Cephalopoda > Myopsida > Loliginidae > Doryteuthis > Doryteuthis pealeii. The sequence goes on along the minus strand of CM042138.1, from coordinate 132,958,878 downwards.
AAGGTATGAATCCTGCACACCATATCTATGCCTTTCAGGGTACTATTCTTCTTCTTCTATTTAAAAGGATGGGTTTGGCATTATATAACCCATAAAGATTTATATGTCATTAAACAAAGAAACCAAACCAAACCAGCTTATTGATCCTAATGGGGGCAATTTCTGGTATGTTGATCACACGGTTCTGAATTTTTACTCCACATTTTGCCTGCTCCAGATTATATAGTAGTAAACAGTCTAGCATTTTCATTGTTTTCCTCTTCTTTTCTTTTTCTGTTACCAGACGCGCTTTACCTTCGTGGTATGTGGGCATTACCTAAGTGTCAGATCCAACACAGACTCTTGCCACCGCTCCAAGAACTACACCCTTCACTCTTCATCTTCCTGCCTTGTCCATTGTGTGCGGAATTCTGGGGTGTAAATTGGATCTTACCAAGTCTGCAAGATGCTGGTTGGAATTTTTGGCTCGCACTCGACGAGGTCCTCGGCCAAGTGTGCGAGGCGTTTAGCCAAATCTTCCCACTGAGTCCCCTTTTTGATACGGACCCCGCCACGCTCACGCACATCCACCGACCCTGTTTTGTGCTCTTCCGTTTGGAAAGCAATCAAAATTCCTTCTAACTTGTAAAAGGTCCATCCATTGCGATTGTGACTTTCAAGTATCGATCGATTGACGTGTTGGAGAAAAGGAAAAGTTTTCACGCTTGCAAGTATCCAGGGTTTCGTGGGCGCGGTAGCTACAGCGGCACGTTAACATGACTAAAGGCGACGAAGGAATAAGTAAAGGAACGAAAAAGAAAGAAAGAAAGAAAGAAAGAAAGAAAGAGAGAAAGAAGGGGATTGAGAGCAAGAAGGGTTTAAGAAAATTTAGAAAAGGACAATGAAATCAATATGAAATAACAAGAAGTAAAATAGAAAGAAAAAGAATATAGATATTCTCTTCAGACTCAAGTGGAGGTAGAATAGCTGAATACCGTGATGGTTAACGAGCTAGTCTGGTACATCATCATTAACTGGTGTTCTTAGATTGATTTTGACAGTGCTGTTATGGCTTTCTATCAAACTAATATACAGGGTGATAAAAAACGGACTTAAAAAAAGATTAGGCCTGTTTGTTTTTGGTCACCCTATATATATATATATATATATATATATATATATATATATATATATATAACAGTGACCCCCAAAAATTCAACTTAAAAAAAAAAGGATATTTTGGGGGGATCACCATATATATATATTATATATATAATATATATATATATATATATTATAAAAAAAGGTCCGCAAAATATTTTTAGAAAAATATTATTATTTTCCATTGGCGACACGTGTTTCAAATCTTTTGATATCTTCTTCAGGCTTTGATTAACAATGAATATGATTAATCAAAGCCTGAAGAAGATAACAGAAGAATTGAAACACGTGCCCCAATGTAAAATAATAATAATAATTCTTTTTAAAAAAAAGGAATAACATAATCCATTTTGCGGAACATTTTTTTTATAAAATATTTTATTTTCTCTCGTTAGAACCATAAGAACGAGTACGTCAATTTCTTAAGCAGAGTTAAACAGGTTTGAATTCAAAATTTTCCTTCTCCTATATTGGTTTCCTAAACAAGGGTAAAGAGCCCAGTCCGCCCTACAATTTACGGCACTTTCATTCCTCCTGGTGTGATGGCTAACAACCTAGATCATTCTCAGTGAATTTGATTCTCACTGGGCACCCCATACTTCTGGTCGCCCTATCGGCTGGGGCGTTAGAATGCACCGACTGTACCTCAGCATAGGAGTAAGACTTCCCCAATGGGACCACCTGTTGGATGTGGGTGGCGACCCGTGATGCTTAAGGATAGAACCCAGGTGGTTGAGCAGTCCATGACTTGCAATACTCCTCTTTTGCCCTTTCTTGGGCTAGACGAGCGGTCGGACAGGCCTCTTCCAATTAATCGGCTGGTCACGTCAAACCCTAGCACCTATATGATTGCCCCAGACCTATTGCCCTTATGGCAAGCCCCAACCCCTTTTTATCATATGGGTGCTAGAAGGCGGTGGCTGAGGGTCTACATGTCCTGGGAATGACGTTAAACTCTATCTGATAGTGAGGTTCCAGTTCTGGAGTTTTGGGGAATGTGGAGCACCCCTTCATCACCATTGCTCCCTGATCCACTCTAACCCGGAGTGGTAGTACCTGTTAGGGTCCCATCTATGGGTTAAATAGAAAAAAGGTATTCATAAAAAGAATTGGGTATCCGTTTCTCTAGACCAGTTGGCACAATAAGGTTAAAGAGTCCAAACGCCCAACTATTTACCTATAGCTGGAAAGAGGATAGTTAGATTTGTACGTTTACCACGGGTATTAGTGCCATGTGAAATGCAAAGAACCTCGTCCTGCATTGGAACGCCGGTTACCGAGTCTATTTCATACGATGATAACAATTACAGAAGTGCACCATGGAATATAGTTAAAATGCAAATATGCATACAATGATTCTATTTTAATGATCAGGTAGTATATTGATGCATTTCAAGATGGTGAAATACAATGACCTGTAATATTAACAATTTACAAAAATTGGCAATTTTGACTCTATCCCGGTGTGGCGTGTACGTGTGCGCCTCTGTGTGTGTGTGTGTGTGTGTGTGTGTGTGTGTGTGTGTGTGTTTACTATTGCTTCTTATGACACTGTGTCAAAATGAGGTCAATATATTAGATTGACTGTGCTTACTCAAGTGAGGAGAACCCAACTGTCTTGAAAACATGGATTTAAAATTCTGGTGCTTATCCCAACAGTATCTGTAGAAAACAGACAATTGGGTCAGGCGATTGAGACAGGAAGGTTTCTTATAAATAGAAGCAGAATCCATGGAAATTCCACGGTGTAATTAAGAAAGAAAGAAAGAACGAAAGAAAGAAAGAAAGAACGAAAGAAAGAAAGAACTGTAAAGTATTGGTAAAGGAATGTAAAGAAAAAGGAAAGGCAGTAAATATACAAGGTGTGTCAAAAACGATTTTCGGTATTTTTGACACACCTTGTATTCGGAAAAATTAACGTTCCATTCATTCTTCATTTCTATCTTGGTAAATACAGATTTAAAATCTGTACTTTTTGACACACCTTGTATTCTGAAAAAATCAAGGTTACATTTATTGTTCATTCCTATCTGGTTAAATACAGCTTCAATCTCAATACTTTTCGACACACATTGTATAAGGAATGAAAGAAAAAAAAAAGAAAAAAAAGGAAGACGTTAAAAATACGTGGAGGAATAAAAAGAAGACTGTAAAAGATAGAAAGAATAAAGAAAGAAAGAACGAAAGAAAGAAAAACGTTAAAAGATAGTTGAAAGAAAGAGAATAAGAAATAAAAAGAAAAGAAAGACTTTAAAAGATGAAATGAAATGAACAAATCCAATTCGATAATGTTTTGTTATATGTTCAGGGGACGTTAGCGTTGTCGGTTGGTATTTTCCTTGGTAATAGCAAGATTCCGAGTTCGATATCAGTCCTCAACAAGTCAGCCCATGAGTAGCATAACTTAGTTAATCTGATCTATGCGGTTACGCATCTGGGAGCTGGTGGTAGGTGTTGTGCTCTACCTATACAAAACAATATCCCTAGTATAGTGCAATTGAGAACGACTGATACCGAGTATAGGCTACTCCGCAGATCTTTTACTAAATATACGTACAATACAACAAAATCGATTGAATTAATGAAACACAAGCTATAATAATAAGAAAAAAATTATTGATGGAGTCGATTTAAAATCTAAAAATGAACAATATTTTTTAAAAAGCTAATTCCATTTTTTACTATCCTGATGTTTTAATATTTTCGATTGTAGTAATTTCCTTTTAAGATTAAAAATCTATGAAAATAATATTTAAAAATTGATCTATAGAAAACATTGTTTATACCAAGAAACAGAGGCGCTTGTAATGTAATGGTTGGAGATGGAGATGGAGATGGACATAGGGACCTTAGTTCAAATCCTGGATTCAAATTTTTCATTTCAAATTGTGCTAATATTTTTCGGAAAGGTAGTTATTTACCCAAACCGGTAAATATTTACCTGACGACAGAGAAGATAAGACACAAGACCGCAAGTACTGGGCATAAAAAATTAAAATTAAAATTAAAAAAAACAAGTCTAGCTTAGAATTGACACAAGGCCGCAACAAATGGATATCCATTCAGAATTGAACTTACTGTTCCTTATTAATTCATATGCAAGCTGAGCCTGCTTACTATTACGCCTTACTCGTAAAAAGATATGAATTCAACCATTTTCACTCCAGCAATGGGTAAAACAGTAGAGCAGAGAGGGCTCTTTAACTTTGTTAGTGCAACCAATTTAAGAGAAGGAAAACTTTTAATTCAATCTTATTAAAAATTGATCTTGCGTCGCATCCTGCTCGTGCGGAGGGGTTAGGTAAATACATATAAATACTTACCACGAGCAGGATACGATGCAAGGTCAATTTATAAGCGGAGTTAAGAAGAATTGTAATCAGAGTTTTCATTATCCCAGGCTGTTTGCCTAAACAAGGTTAAAGAGACCATTCTATACTTCTGTTTACCCATAGCTGGAGGGAGAAAATTTGGAGGCATATATTTCCCTAGTGTATTAGCGCTACATGAAATGCAAATAGCCTCGTCCAGATTAGAACTTGTGGTGTCCGTTTCCCTACCACGGTAACATTACACCAACAGCCTCAGTAAATACACACACACACACACACACACACACACACACACACACACACACATATATATATATATATATATATATAATATATACTATATATATATATTGTTATCCACAGACACTGTGTTTCGACGTATCACGTCTCTTCAGTGTAACTAGACATTTGCAGGCTACCTCCAAGAAGATGAATAACCGATCGACTCATCATCAGTCAGGCTCCTTAACTACTCGGTCATCGTCATCTACAAACTGGAAGGAGGAATTTAACTGATAAATACACACATTTGTATGCATGTAAAGGCCGCCAGAGAGTGCTCCATCCCTTTTATATATCAAGAGACTGTTTCAGAAAATGTTCACAACTAAACGTCTAGAATTCATTGAGACAAGTCAATCCCGGTTTGAACCCGCTCCACCCTCTCTCTCTCTCTCTCACTCTCTCTCTCTCTCTCACTCTCTCTCTAACTCTCTCTCTCTCTCTCTCTTCACATTATAGACTATTTCAGGAAGCTTAGATAAAGTGTCTAACTCTCACAAATGATTAGGAGAATTAGACACTTTGTCTAAGATTCCTGAAATAGACTATAATGCGAAAATTCTATGTCTTTTGTTACATTTTTACTTATAAATATGAGACCAGTCTTGATTATTTTTTAACGATTTCTTTTGCGAAACACAAGATTGTGCAAGGGCAGTATACTCACAAGGCCTAGCTCCATGCAACTTTTACTTCCACAATAAATTGAAAATTTATCTCAAGGGTAAAATCTGATTACGCTTAGAACATCAAAGAAAATCTGACTACACAGCTTCACGCCACATCAAAAGAGACAATTCACAAGTGCGTCTACCAATGAGAATATCGATGAAATAAACGTGGTGAATGCCAAAGGGAATAATTTAGTTGGTTGGGTGGTTGGTTGATTGGATTTTACGGCATGTCAACCCTTGTTGGGTTATTTTATTGTTTTATTTATTTTTGGTGGGTATTCATTTTTTTTAAATCAAGTTTTCTAAACAATTTTTTAAAACCTATTTTTTCTATTTAACCCATAGATGGAGGCCTAGTAGATATTGTAACTCCGCGGCAGAGTAGACCTGGGAGTAATAGGGATGAAGGTGTACTCCACACTCCTCAGAGCTCCAGAAATGGAATTTCACCATAATATGCAGTTTATCTCCGTAACCAGGACACCAAGGCCCTCAGTCATCGCCTTTTAGCACATGTTGTGGGTTTACCAGAAGGGCGATAGGGTTGGGACAGTCATATGGATCCTAGCACTGGATGTGATCAGCAGATTGGTCGGAGGGGGCCACTCCGACCGCCCGTCAAGAGAAATGAGGGTGTTTATACCTTTCCTAAAGGTTATAATCTGAAAGTAACGGTAATAGAAAGTCTGGAGTTCGAACTCGCTCACTACAAAGCAGCAGTCCAATATAATATCCACTATATCACCGGGATGTTTTTTGTTTCCGTCATAAGAACTACATATACAGTTTATTTTTTCGCAACTAAACTGATTAAAATTCAAACGAAATTCAATGATTTTTTTTTTACCTTCTCTTTTCATTTATTTCAAAAACTTAATGTTTTGAATGTAATCAAAAAGATATCCTAAGTAAATCATACAAGTATCACTTTTGTTCATCCAAAATCAAAATAATGAAAAACTGCATGGGATATTGTCAGCGTATTAACTCTTTGCTCATTCAAACCAATCACAGCGCCTCTTCCACCAAACCCAATCCAATTACAAAAACAATGGATAGTTCATTTAAACTGAGCAGAAGGACTCATATTGAAATAGTATTTGTATTTTATTTGAATAGAATGAGTTCTGAAGTGAATAGATAGCGACCTCTTGAATATCCTTACATACGGGTAAAAAATACCAAGAAATATGGTACAGCCGTGAGGGAAATTTGGTAGGCAAATATTTAAGTGCGTCCCATTGTGTTGAAATGTTTTTGCAAGCTACTCTCGCAGATCCATTCCTACTGAATCGTGAATTCGATCCCAGCTAGATGTCCCATACTTGTGACCTCGTGTCACCTCCGACCCGTGACGAACGAGTAGTGTAAATTAGGAGTCCTATGGTAGTGTAATGGTTTTGCAAGCTACTCTCTCATATTGTTACAACGGAATAGCGAGTTCGATCTTCACTAGATGCCCCATACTTCTGGTCTTGTGTCACCTCCAACCCATGGCGAACGGGTAGGGTAAATAACTACCGTCAGCCTATTCTAAGCACCACCGACAGGGCGGTGGTGAATAATTTGAAAAATAAAATCGCATTTTCTTCCTTTTTCATTGTTGTCTTTGTAAAAACAGCTTCAGTCTCGATACTCTTTGAACGTATCTCTTATATCAAAATGGAAATTAAAATGGAATTTAAATAAATGGATTTCGGTTTGAGGGAGTTTTCTTTTCTAAGTCATTGAGTTCTTGTCTTAAATTGTTCCCTCTTGTTCTGAACGGAATCTATCTTAAACTGTTTTTAATGTCATGAGAACTTTTCCTTGCATTAAGCCAGTTGTTGTACACATAAAACATTCATTTAGATATAAATATTTCTATAAAGAAAAGATTATAAGTAAGCAAGATAAAATAAAACATTACATTAAATGCAATAGACCTAGAGAAAAAATGATAAATAATAAAAATGAATAAGAGAAAACGAAATAGGCTTCTGAAAATATATATCAAAGTTTAAGAAGGCACGTGATGTGATAGCTATCGTCGTAGGAAATGGACTCGGTGACCCTAGTTCAAATCCCTGACGAGGTTATTCATATTTCACATAGCTGTGAGACGAGCATCCAAGTATTCTCCCTCAAACTATGGGTAAATAGCAAAGGCAATAGTTTGGCAACCAGTCTCTCAGTAGGAAAACTCTGGATCCAAACATGGTAAACTCAGCCTAAGAAATTGTTCTCGTGTCACATCATACTCGTGTGAAGGGGTTGATGATTTTATATTCAAGCATGCATTTAAAAAAACGATAACACGCGAGAGATTGTTTGGTAAATATCTCTATGCAGGGTCAGTTTTACGCTTGTTAGCGTCAATAAGGACATGAAAAACATAGCGTAAATAAGGGCAGGAAAAACATAGCGTAAATAAGGGCAGGAATCTGCGACGATAAACTATTTACAGAAGAAATAAGTCCATCGCTCTAGTAGAAGGAACATTTTGAATTCAAACCAGCTTCATGACGCTAAAAATATTGACCTTGTGTCACATCCTTTGCTTGCTTTAATATACAGTGACCAAACCCTTCGCAGGAGCTAACGATTCATGCATTGGCTGTTTACTCTGCATACACTAATACACTTGATAGTTAACAAAATAATAAGAAACAGAAAATAAAATGCATACAAGCTGTAATGTAACATAACATTATAAATCTAACCTGCATAAAAATAAATAATAAAATTCAAACCAGCTTTATGAAGCTAAAAATATCGACCTTGTTTCACATCCTTTGGTTGCTTTAATATACAGTGACCAAACCCTTCGCAGGAGTATGGCTGTATTGGCTGTTTACCCTGCATATACCAATACACTTGCTAGTTAACAAAATAAGAAGAAACAGAAAATAAAATCCATGCAAGCTGTAATGTAACATAACATTATAAATCTAACCTGCATAAAAATAAATAATAAAATTTAATTATTAGAATTATCTAACAAAAGAAAATGACAGGGAAACGATATAATGGGTGAAAATAGCAAATAAAATGTTGCATTATTACTTGATTAAATTACCTTATTAATCTTTTTTTTTATTCGTGTTGCTTTGTAAGATTCTTGAATGGCATTTTCTGCAAAATGGCGTTTTTCATAGAGAAAATGTCTATAATAAAGAGAGATACTCCATTTTCTTGTTAGTAAATTGACAGATAAAAAGAAGTCCAAAGTAATGTCGCAAAAAAAAAAAAAAAATAGAACAATAACAAGAGCAACAGCAAAATCTTAATTTTAAAAAAAGAAAAAAAAAAAACATAAATTATTCATCACCATCATCATGTTCCACAGACAGCACGGATACTCGTAATCCCCCCCTCTCTCTCTCTCTCTCTCTCTCTCTCTCTCTCTCTCTCTATATATATATATATATATATATATATATATATATATATCTGTCTCTGTCTCTGTCTCTGTCTCTTTCTCTCTCTCTCTACACGAACCTATCGGTCATCGCCCTAGGCAGGTCTTCTACACAGCATCCAGAATCCTCACAGAGTTAATTGTTATAGGACAGATATATTAAATGACCATAGATCCAGGTACCCATCTTCTCTACATCCACACCATCGTATTAAAAGAGTAAGATCAATTTCATTGACTAACGCCTGAGGTGCCGCATGACAAGAGATAAAAAATAATATTGGCAGCCATCCACAAAATGCGGGAAGGTTTCAGCTTTTAAAAAATGAACTTGTTTTGAACCTAGCCAAAGCGAAGAGGTCAGGTAAACTTACACACACAGAAAACGTGCGAATATATATATATATATATATATATATATATAATATATATATATATATATATATATATATATAAACACGTACCAGACTGAAGGAAGAAACAGGAAAACAGATCAAAGAAATCCGCCAGAAGGAAAGCAGACAAACTGAACACTACAAGCCAGTGTGAATATCTTTTGACCACCTTGACATCCGGAAAATATTTATATATGGGCAATTCCATGTCAAATCATCCAGAAAAAAATAAAATTGTCACCCATCCCCTTCAATTTTTCTGAAATTTTGTACAGATGTAGACTAAGTTAAAATTAGACAATCCCCCAAATTTGAGCTTCCAATTCGAAATATTCGCCGAGTTATATCGATTTTAAACTCGAAATTTTTTTGGGGGGTGGGGTGGGAGAAAAATGGCGACATTTTGTAATCTATTTTTGTCTATAAAATGTGTTCTATAGCTCCCCTACTCCTAAAAATTGGTTTATATAAATTTTTAGGCCCGAGGAATCCAACATTTTTATCAAAATAGGCATAAAGTTAACCCTTTTCACGTTATTAATGATTTCTGATTTTTTCAACGCAAGATCAATAAGTGAAAAAATCACAATGTTGTACAACATATAATTTATTTTTTTTCTTTGAATTATTATTCTACATATATTGGACATTATTTGTACCAAAATGGAGTTTGGTTTTTGCTCACAAGCGAAGTTACAACATCATTTAAGATTTGGCAATTTTACGTACAGCCATTAAATAAGTAATATATGGAGCAAAATAACTGTTAGAGTTCGATAGAAATTATCAGGATTATGTTCATATATATATATATAATATATAATATATATATATATATATATGTTGTGTGTGTGTGGTGTGTGTGTGTGTGTGTGTGTGTGTGTGTGAATAAAAACACAGATCATATAAGCTTGTAAAGGATTTTTAAAAAATCCGAAAGAAGTGCAGTGCCCAGTAAAATAGTTTTTAAAAACAGGATTCAAACCATTTTGCGGACATTATATATATATGTGTGTGTGTGTGTGTGCGTATTATATATATATATATATATATATATATATATATTATATATATATTGCTTAATTGGAGTCGTACCTAATTTTGAAAATTAATTAATTAATAATGAATTAGGCGGGAATACCTATTAAATGTATGGCTAAACAAATCGAGAAAAATCAATCTCTGTTTTTTGATTGATTTTTCTCGATTTGTTTAGCCATACATTTAATAGGTATTCCCGCCTAATTCATTATTAATTAATTAATTTTCAAAATTAGGTACGACTCCAATTAAGCACTTATTCTCCAAAAAATTATCGGCAAAAAGCCATTCTAAACAAACCTTGTTTACAACTTATCATATCGTCCGTCGTGTAATAAAAGTCACTAGAAGAGGAATGTTAACCTACTCTAAAAACAAATCATAAAAAATCTAAGAAGTTCGTTTGGTGTTGGGGTTATGGGATCGGCCTGTCAGCTTGGCAGTCCGGTTTCAAATCACGCACAGGGCGGTCTTCCGATCTATAGCTCTGCTGATGAGGCCTAATAGGCCGAAATGTACATACAGAGATTGATTTTTCTCGATTTGTTTAGCCATACATTTAATAGGTATTCCCGCCTAATTCATTATTAATTAATTAATTTTTCAAAATTAGGTACGACTCCAATTAAGCACTTATTCTCCAAAAAAATTATCGGCAAAAAGCCATTCTAAACAACCTTGTTTACAACTTATCATATCGTCCGTCGTGTAATAAAAGTCACTAGAAGAGGAATGTTAACCTACTCTAAAAAAAAATCATAAAAAATCTAAGAAGTTCGTTTGGTGTTGGGGTTATGGGATCGGCCTGTCAGCTTGTTAGTCCGGTTTCAAATCACGCACAGGGCGGTCTTCCGATCTATAGCTCTGCTGATGAGGCCTAATAGGCCGAAATGTACATACAGAGATTGATTTTCTCGATTTGTTTAGCCCATACATTTAATAGGTATTCCCGCCTAATTCATTATTAATTAATTAATTTTCAAATTAGGTACGACTCCAATTAAGCACTTATTCTCCAAAAAATTATCGGCAAAAAGCCATTCTAAACAAACCTTGTTCATATATATATATATATATATATATATATATATATATTATATATTTATTTTATTTATTTATTTATTTAAGTCACCAATACATTGGTGTATTGGTGACTTAGATAGATAAATAATTAAATA
>CM042138.1:132927436-132942436 GCA_023376005.1 Doryteuthis pealeii | reverse complement strand
AAAGAAATAAGAATTTTATTCATTGAAAAAAATAAATATAATTTTATTTAAATTTATTTCTAGCTGTGTTACCAATATTTAATTTAACAAAAAAAAAAAAAAAAAGAATTAAAAATCAAAAAACAAAATAAAGAAAAACAAGGTAATTTATTTCAAGTTAATGTTATTCAATTATGAATACTAGCAAATATATGCACCCTCCGGGTGCAAGTATTTAAGTTTTAATATAATAAAATATCATTAAATTAGAAAGGCTAATGAAACTGAATAAGAATGTAGATAAAAAGATTTGGAACAGAGGGAGTAAGATTGAAAAATAGAACAGCTTTGAAACTATTCCATCATTTTCCCTTACTCCCGTCTTTCATTGTTAAATTTTCCTAATTTAAACTGTTTAGTTAAAATAGGAAGTAAAGAATAATATTAGTTATTTCCTCTTGTTAAGGGATTTCTTTTAAGATTTATTGAAGAGATTTTTTGCTCATATTCATTAAGATAAAACCAAAAAATTAGAAATCAATAATACTAAGCATATATTTATTAAAATCAAATTTTTAATATCAATATGCAAATTAACTTTCCCATTCACACTACAAACCGCTATTTTGTTGTATATATAAATACAACTGCATATTGCTAGTATGTTGATATGGTCAACAGTGGCTTCGGCCTCTGGACCATTGATATAATTAATAGCGTCGATCCCAGGGGGCCATCCCCCCAGGCAACACCTGCCCCCTTGATTTAAAGGGGCAGGGCTGGGTTTATTGCCCAGCGCCTGAGGCGCCCCCCTTGAGGGGGAATGCCGACGGGATCGACGCAATTTTTCACCTGCCACTCCATGGGCTTCGGCTCGTGGGTGGTCCCACGTTAATAGGGACTTTGTGCCTGACCCGTACAAGTGGGGTACGCGGTAAATATCATGTAGATATGGTCAACAGTATTAATAATCTAAAAACAATTTTATTAATAATTGAGGTTTAAATGAAAATAAAATCATGGAGAATGTGACGTAAATAACAAAGGGAATTGTTACTTGAGTAGTAATATAGTTTCGGTTACAGACAGAAAAACACACAATCTCCATTATAATAAGATATTTCACTTTCATCAATCAATTTATTTATAGATTAATCTTAACGGCATTTCAACCCGTCTAGAGTTATTTCATGCCTAAAGTTTAAAGAACCACATATATTGTACATTCATATTTACGTTTTGTGTACTTATTTCTTTTTGTATACGCTCTTAAATTCTAACCTCTATTTTAAAAATGTTTTTTTTCTTTATAAAAACGCTTTATATATAGTATACGTAAATATGTATAGAGGGAAACGTAGATATTTATTACATAGACTTGTATGTGTGTGCGAGTGGAGGTTTGTGCCGTCAAAAGCCAATCAAACAGACTTATGGAGGAAACAACAAGAACGAGTAGAACGGAGAAAACCTTAACGAGGCCGTCGAGGCTGAAAATCTACCATAAAACTCCAATAGATTAACGCAACGGTGGAAGGCACTAATAGGTTCTCGGTATTGACACTCGGCCAAAAAGAAGCATCTTGACCCTAGTTTCGCATTCTCTGCCGTTTAGGAGAAAGTGATTTCGAAAAAGTGACGAGGGACAGGGATTTTGAAAATCCACAGAGGACACCAATCGAAATGAAATACATTAAATAGCTCTTCATCATCAAACCAGCGAGGATTCGCTAATCGAAAGGCTGTTCTTTGTGGAAAATTCGCCGATATATTCTAATTCCAGTCGGCCGAATTTCGATTCTGTCATTCTCTCTATATATTTATCTGCTTATCAATCTATGTTTTCTAGCCTATCACGTGGCATTTTGGGAGAGAGAGAGAGAGAGAGAGAGAGAGAGAGAGAGAGAGAGAGAGAGAGAGAGAGAGAGAGAGAGAGAGAGAGAGAGAGAGAGACGTGGGGGAGTGGGGTTAAGGGGGAGGGGTAGAGGATATATGGGGGTACCCGCTGTAGAAAACTCGCTTATATATTCTAAATTCCATCTCCCGGATTTTCGAATCATCATTTCTCCTATGTATATATTATCCGTTCATCAATCTTAAGTTTCTAGCTTGTCACGTGACATATCTTGAGTGTGTGTATGTGTGTGTGTGTAGGTGTGTGTGTGTGTGTAGGTGTGTGTTGTGTGTATGTATTAATATATATAATATATATATATATTATATATTATGGTGGGAAATTAATCGGACAATATGAGAAGAAAATATTCGTGTATCTGATATATATATATAAATATATATATATATATATATATATATATATATAGAGAGAGAGAGGAGAGAGAGAGAGAGAAATAATAATATTAGAGAGAGAAATATATGTGTGTGGGTGGAAGAGTACTGTGTGAGGGAGTGGGTGTATTTGTTTGAATGTGGGAGTGAGAAATAAAGAGCGCGTGCGCGCGCGTATGTGTATGTGTGTGTGCGTGCGTGTGTGCGTGCGTGAGTGAGAAAGAGAGAGAAAGAGTGAGTGAGTGAGTGAATGAGAGCGAGAGAGAGAGAGAAAGAGAGAGAAAAGAGAGAGAGGGAGAGAGAGTTTGATATATATATATATATATATATATATATTAGTTATATTATATATATATATATATAGAAAATATGTGTGTGGGTGGAGAGTACTGTGTGAGGGAGTGGGTGTATGTTTGAAAGTGTGTGAGTGAGAAATAAGAAGCGTGTGTGTGTGTGTGTCTGTGCATGTAAGTGTCAGTGAGAGAGAAAGAGGTGAAGTGAGTGAGTGAGTGAGTTAGAGAGAGAGAGAGAGAGAGAGAAAGAAAGAGGGGTGTGAAGAGAGAGTTTGTGTGCGTGTGAGAGAGAAAGGAGAGAAGAGAGTCGAGGAGGGTGTATCCATAGACGTATTACTTGGAGTAAACGCACAGATTTTATGGGGTATATATTTTCAAAGTACTTAATGTCTCTGTGTAAGCCGATGTAGATAAAAAAAAAAAGTAATGATAATGCCATGAAATGCGGCTATTTTTCTTTCTATATAGAGTTTGGGATTTTTATGCTTCCCGTTTATCTCTCTCCCCCCCTCTCTCTCTCTCTCTCTCTCTCTTCTCTATATATATAATATTATATATATATATATATATATATATATATATATATATATATATATATATATCCACAGACCCGTGTTTCGACGTTTACGTCTCTAAAGTCTGGCTTAGACTTAAAAAAAATAAAATCTCACTTTTTTTCTCTTGATATCAAGTAAAACTTGAAAACGATCATTAGGTCGATATATGTATGTAATGTATATATGTATGCATGTATCTATCTATCTATCTATCTATCTATCTATCTATTGTGGATTTTGAATTTTTCCTACTTCAATCAATTTATCTATCTATTGCAAACAAATTTCTTTCGGGTATTCAGTAAAATTTTGAACCGTTTCTGTTAGAATACGCAATCATCTATCTATCTATCTATCTATCTATCTATCTATCTATCACAATCTGTTCATATCTATCTGTCTGTATATGTATCTATCTATCTCTGTTCATATCTATCTATCTATCTATCTATCTCAGTTTGTTTATATCTATCTATATATCTATCTATCTATCTACAGTTTGTTTAATATCTATCTATCTATTATCTATCTATCTATCTATCTGTCTGTCTCTGTCTGTCTCTCTGTCTGTCTGTTTGTATGTCTGTCTGTGTTTTGGAATTTTTCCTACTTCAATCAATTTATCTCTCTATTGCAAACAATTCCCTTTCTTTTCCCCAGGTATACAGTAAAATTTTGAACAGTTTCTGTTGGAATACTCAATTATCTATCTATCTATCTATCTATCTATCTATCCCCATTCTCTTGCTCCCACTTGCTAGCAATATAACAAACGAAATTCCCTGTGGTGTGAAACGTATTGGGCAAACGCCAAAATCTCTGCTGGCGTGAAGCGTTGTCGTTCAGTTTCCAATCTTATATCAGCGCTGAGCGCGCTTTTACTTTCTAATGATTCTCAGCGGGTGGGGTGGGGGTGGGTGGAAGAGGAGTGCGCGGCAAAGGTCAAGCAAAGACGAATACTCCCGTCTCACCCCGTTCGAGAATTGGTCCAGATCACCGCAAGCCCACACGACATTTCGAAAATTGATTCTCCCCCCCCCCCCACACACACTTTTAAGCCACCCATAACACTTGTTCAAGTCACCTCTTTACCTTGGAATTTTCCTTGGACTCTTTTACTGCCGAAACTCCCTCCAGGAAAGTCTGACATACACTGCATCCTCATCATCATCCTCATCATCATCATCATCATCGTTTATGTTTGTCTTCCTTGATAAAACCGATAAAACTGTTTTATGTAAAGGTTTGGGATTCATCAAAATCCTCTGGAATAGTTTTTCTAATAATTATTTTGTGCGGTGTTGATAATGTTTGGTTGGCAGCCTTCCGTCTACGAGAGACGATGGAGTAGTGTCAAAATTTAAAAAAAATATATTTTTCTTCTTTTTTTTTCTTTTCTTCTTTCTTTGAACTACATAGCCTGGGTGGGTTCATATGGAGGATAAGCTGTAGCCCATGCAGCAAATCTCCCCTCTCCACACTGCCGCTTTGATTGACAATGTTTACGTTTATAAATTCGCTCATCTTTCCGCACACACACACACACACACACACACATACACACACGCGCACGCGCGTAAATACAAATTCTATACATAAATACACTGCATGATCATCATCATCATCATCGTTTAGGTTTGTCTTCGTTGACAAAACCAATAAAACTGTTTTATGTGAAGGTTTGGGGTTTCTTTGTTGGCACATGGTTGGTGAAAACTTGTGAACCCCCCAAAAACTTTACCATTTTAAAAGTCACAAATCATTAAAAAAAAACCTACTAGCTCAAAAATAAATAGCAATTGATTGGTTGTTTTTTAACGGCACGTCAACTCATCGGGTGTTATTCTATGCCTAAAGAGTACGGAATCACGCACCTTGCACTTTTATATTTAATAATCAAGTGATTAAGAGGGTTATAGTGATTTTTTAAAAATCAATATTTCTTTTTGACAATTAATCAAAATCCTCTGGAATAGTTTTCTAATAATTATTTTGTGCGGTGTTGATAATGTTTGGTTGGCAGCCTTCCGTCTACGAGAGACGATGTAGTAGTGTCAAAATTTAAAAAAAAATATTGTTATTCTTTTTTTTCTTTTCTTCTTTCTTTGAACTACATAGCCTGGGTGGGTTCATATGGCGAATAAACTGTAGCCCATGCAGCAAATCTCCCCTCTCACACTGCCGCTTTGATTGACAATGTTTAACGTTTATAAATTCGCTCATCTTTCCACACACACCACAGACACACACACACAACACACACACACACACCACACACACACACATACACGCGTGCGTAAATACAAATTCTATACATAAATACACTGCATCATCATCATCATCATCATCATCATCGTTTAGGTTTTGCCTTCGTTGACAAAGCCGATAAAACTGTTTTATGTGAAGGTTGGGGGTTTTCTTTGTTGGCACATGGTTGGTGAAAACTTGTGAACAAAAAAAAAAAAAAAAAAAAAAAACTTTACCATTTTTAAAAGTCACAAATCATTAGAAAAAAACTACTAGCTCAAAAATAAATAGCAATTGATTGGTTGACTTTAACGGCACGTCAACCCATCGGGTGTTATTCTATGCCTAAAGAGTACGGAATCACGCACCTTGCACTTTTATATTTAATAATCAAGTGATTAAGAGGGTTATAGTGATTTTTTTAAAAATCAATATTTCTTTTTGACAATTGATCAAAATCCTCTTGAATGGTTTTCTAATAATTATTTTGTGCGGTATTGACAATGTTTGGTTGGCAGCCTTCCGTCTACGAGGGACGATGGAGTAGTGTCAAAATTTAAAAAAATATATTTTTTCTTCTTTTTTTTCTTTTCTTCTTTCTTTGAACTACATACCCTGGGTGGGTTCATATGGAGGATAAGCTGTAGCCCATGCAGCAAATCTCCCCTCTCCACACTGCCGCTTTGATTGACAATGTTTACGTTTATAAATTCGCTCATCTTTCCACACACACACACGCACACACACACATACACGCGTGCGTAAATACAAATTCTATACATAAATACACTGCATCATCATCATCATCATCATCGTTTAGGTTTGCCTTCGTTGATAAAACCGATAAAACTGTTTTATGTGAAGGTTTGGGGTTTCTTTGCTGGCACATGGTTGGTGAAAACTTGTGAACCCCCCCAAAAAAAACTTTACCATTTTAAAAGTCACAAATCATTAAAAAAAAACTTTTAGCTCAGAAATAAAACGATGGAGTAGTGTCAAAATTTAAAAACAAATATTTTTCTTCTTTTTTTTTCTTTTCTTCTTTCTTTGAACTACATAGCCTGGGTGGGTTCATATGGAGGATAAGCTGTAGCCCATGCAGCAAATCTCCCCTCTCCACACTGCCGCTTTGATTGACAATGTTTACGTTTATAAATTCGCTCATCTTTCCACACACACACACACATACGCGCGCGCGTAAATACAAATTCTTCTTCTTCTTCTTCTTCTTCTTCTTCTTCTTCTTATTATTATTATTATTATTATTATTATTATTATTATTATTATTATTATTATTATTATTTGAGTTTTCACATCAGTGTTAGCTGATGGTCTTTCACTGGATTCTGAGTGACAGCAAGTATCCTCAGGTCTCCAGGACTCTTCTGAGTATTCTGGCAGATTGCAGAAGTGCGGTGTTCTGAATGGTTTCAATCCTTCCTCTGATATCCAAACTTTCCAAACCCTTTTCTAATCCTTTTGGGACTGTTCCAAGTGCACCAACTACAATTGGTATAAACTTTCACTTTCATATTCCATAACTTTTTCAGTTCTCTGGCAAGGTCCAGATATTTTGTCAATTTTTTCATTTTCCTTTAACTTCACCCTGTGATCCGCTGGCACTGCAAAATCCACCAGTTTGACAAGTTCTTTCTTTTTTTGTTAATCAACACTAGGTCTGGTCTTCTTGCTGGGATAAGGTGATCCGTTTTAATTTCAAAGTCCCAGAGAATTTTGTGCGTTTCGTTCTCAAGAACAGATTCTGGTTTATGCATATACCATTTGTTGTGTGGTCAAAATTTAATTTCTTTGCAAAATTCCCAGTGGATTACCTTCCCAACCCAGTCGTGTCTAGTTTTGTGTATTCTCGTTGTGCTAGTTTGCTACATTCGCAGAGTATATGGTTAACAGTCTCATCTCTATTACCGCAAAGTCTACATTTACTATTTTGTTGGGTCTTATCAATTTTCGCTTTGATGTAGTTTGTCCTTATGGCATTATTTTGTGCAGCAATTATAAGTGATTCTGTTTCTCTTTTGAGGTTTCCCTTTCTTAAACCATGTCCAAGTCTTTCCATGTGCAACCTCATCTATTTGCCGTTTGAAGCGTCCATATAATTGTTTTTCTTCCCATTTTTGTTTTCTAGTCTTTGTCGTTTTTCTGTTTGTCCATCTGCCGTTTCTACTATTGTTGGTCGCCATAAGTAATTTGTCTTTGCTCTTCCTTGTGTAATCTTCAAGTTGTTGGATTGTGGTTTCTACGCATTCCTCTATGTTGGCAAGACCTCTTCCCCCTTCCTTTCTTGACACATACAATCTATCTCTATCATCTCTAGGGTGGAGAGCCTTGTGCATGGTCATTAATTTTCTCGTCCTTTGGTCTATCTGTCTGAGTTCTTCTTTTGTCCATTTTAAGTATCTTATAATGGGGACAGCCCAGGTATTAATTCCTTTGATCAGATTTCTGCTGTTAAGTTTCGTTTCTAGAAGTTTTCTAGTTCTCCTGAGATATTCTTTTTTAACTTTTCCTTTCATTTCTGCTTGCATGATATTGTCCGCTTCTAAAATTCCTAAGTATTATTATTATTATTATTATTATTATTGTTTTTCTTGTTTTGTTATTTTTATCATTCTTATTATTATTATGAGTTTTTCATACCAGCGTTAGCTGATGGCCTTTCACTGGTCTCTGAGGGACAACAAGTCACCTCAGGTTTACAGAACTCTTCTGAGTATTCTAGCCGATTTCAACAATGTTGTTGTCTTGATGGTCTCAATTCTTCCTCTAATTTCCAATTCCTCCTGTCTTTTTTCTAACCCTTTGAAGACCGTTCCTAGTTCCACAACTAACATTGGTATCACATTCACCATCATATTCCACAGTTCTTTCAATTCTCTAGCAAGGTCCAGGTATTTGTATATCTCTTCGTTTTATATTCACCCTGTGATCAGCTGGAACAGCAAAATCTACCAGTTGACAAGTTCTCTTTTTCTTGTTAATCAATATTAAATCTTATCTTCTGAGTGGGAGAAGACGATCCATCTCAATCTCAAAGTCTATTATCCGTTTTATTCTCAAGAACAGATTCTGGTTTATGCATATACCATTTTTGTGTATGGTCAAAATTCAGTTTTCTGGCCTAATTCCCAGTGAATCACTTTTGTAACCCAGTCGGACCTAGCCTTGTATACTCGTTGTGCTAGTTTGCAGCTTTCACTTATATTTGCTGTTCTGTTGTGTCTATCATTTTTTCCTTTGATATAATTTGTTCTCATGACATTTAGTATAGTAATTATTATTAACTTGGTTTCTTTCTTGAATTTTCCTCTTCTTAACTATGTCTATGTCTTTTCATCTCCCCAATTTTTTGTTTGAAGTATCCATATAATTGTTTTTCTTTCTGTTTCTGTTTTCTTGACCTTGTTATTTTTCTGCTTGTCCTCACGATGCAGCGGCTGTTATTGGCTGCTGTAATTAATCTTTCCTTGCTCCTTTCTTGTGAATTCTTTGAGTCATTGGATTAAGGTATCAAAGCAATGCTCTACTTATTATAGCAGGAGTAAACAAAATTATATTAGTTAAAAATATAAAGGTGCTCAATGTTTAAAGAGTGAGACGTAGTAAGAATTAAGGTATTGAAAGAGTAACACATAATTCCTCACACTGTAACTTAAGCCACAGGAATTGAGGATTATTCTTTCTGTTTATTGGCAACCCCCTGTATTTCTGCAGGGATGGTCCCTTTCATATAACGGATGGAAAATTACTGACAGTTGAAGTCTCGCACGTCACGTGATTTTGAATTGGTTACTCAGTTCGAGCCGATATTTAGAGCAGGGAAGACGTCCCGTTTGCTTCGGCCGACTCACTCAGCTGCACTGTGTGTTAGTAAAGAAAAAAAAGAACTTAGTTAAAGAATTAAAAGTTTTAAAAAAAGAAACATGGCGTTGTTGGTTGATGCATGTTTTTAGCAAGAAGACTGACCAAAAAGAAAATGAATCAGAAATGAAGAACCAACAAGATGGCAGTCAACATGGTGACCATGACGAGAAAAAATAGAAGCTAGACGATCAAATGGCCTAACAAGCGAAGAAGAAAGAAAGTAATTTATGCATCTCTATCTGTCTACCTCTCTCCTTTCTCTCTCTGACACAAAAGAACACTTGTGTATATACTCAACATGTGTGTATATAACATTTAAATGTTGTAGTCCTTTATTTCTGATCATAAGTTTTTATTGTGTATGGTTATATTCATACGACCTTATTCATTTATAAATGCTTGGTGTTACACAGTTTGATTATGGACTTAAAACAATAAACAGAGGTGTAGTGAAATGAGGGATCTTTAGAGCAAACCTTCTTCACAGGTAAATTATTGGCAAAAAATGTGAACGAAACCAAAGCAAAAGTCATAACCTTAGGAAAGAGACGAGAAAATATCGAAAAGTGATTCACAGTTCAGAAAGAGGGTGTTAAAATATTATAGGAAATACCTACATATGCGATAAGAAATCATCCAAATTATAACGAAAAGTAAACCACTAATGTGAAATGAATACATTATATGATTTTCAACTCACGTGCACTTGGCTAGAAAAATCGCATTGGCAAGAAACTATCAGTAACCAAGAGCCCGTTGAATTTATACCCACGCTACTCTAACTTAGATATACACATTCTATCCACGATATTGAGCACTATTTATTAAGGAATTTAACACTATCATCAATATATATATATATATATATATATATATATATATATATATATAGAGAGAGAGAGAGAGAGAGAAAGTTTTTTAGAAAAAACAAGATGTTATTAGTTAGCTGACAGATCTGTTTCGACTTATAAAGCGGTCTTTTTCAAATTAAACTTATATTTATAAAGACCGCTTTATAAGGTCGAAACAGATCTGTCAGCAAACTAATAACATCTTGTTTTTTCTAAAACTTTCGATACATACTGTCGGATTCACTTCTATTTTACTTTCATATATATATATATATATATATATATATATATATATGCTATGATTTTGTCAACTACAATTAATCTATTTATCTATTACATTTTTAAATGTGGTTTAGTTTGGGTTTTTTTGTTTTTATTTAATGGCATATCAAACGTCGGTTATTTAACGCTAAAGCCACCCATGAACAAGGGTAATGGGACTATTCAACCCGTAGCTAGCGTATGAGGGAGTCCAACCTTTACCAAGAGCCTTAATCCTGACATTAACGCAATAGTAAGACAGGAGTTTGAACTGGCTTACTACGATTCCGCAGTCTAGTATGATAGCTACTATACCACGGGGACTTCCAAGAACATTATTAAGACTTTAAATGAACAATTACGAGAAGCATCTAATGGGAAAACACACTAACAAACTCATGTGTCTCACTTAACGTCAAATGATATTTTAAAAAACATGTGGCGTCTTTTATAAATTTAGATTCTGTGGGATTATCTATGTCTTGGAACAACATGAGTTCCGACTAAAATTTCCTCTCGTGAGAGCTCTACTCACCCTAAGAGGGAGCTATTTTACATACTTATCTTCCTCTGTGTGCAATAAATATGAACGCAATATTGCTCAGACAACCGGCAAAACATTTGGCCATCTCCAGAGTACTGGTAAACAAATATATATTTACCAACCCCTCCTCACAAGCAGGATGCGACTGAATGTTAATTTCTTAAGCGGAGTTCAACATGTTTGAATTCGGAGTTTTCCTTCTCCTAGAGCGGTTGCCTAACCAAGGTTAAAGAGCCCAGTCTGCCCTACTATTTATCCATTGCTGGAGGGAGAGTAGGATTCATACCTTTTCCAAGGGTATTAGCGCTAAGTGAAACACAATTACCACATCCAGGATTTTAACTCAGGATGATGAGTTTATTTCCCATGACTTTAAACATTACACCACGCGCTTTCTGGTGAACAAATATATATTTACCAATCATTCTGTATGAGCAGGATGCGACTCAATGTAAATTTCTTAAGCGGAGTTTAACAGGTTTGAATTCAGTGTTTTCCTTCTCCTAAACTTTTTACTTAGCCATGTTTAAAGACACCAGTCTGCCCTGTTATTTACCCATACCTTTCTCAAGGGTATAAGCACAATGGGAAATGCAAGCAGCTTTGTCCAAAAATTGAACTCGGGTCGATGAGTCCATTTCCTACGACTCTAACCATTAGACCACGCGCCTGGTAAAAATACTTTCTAATTAATAATCTAGACTGGTTGTATTGTTTTGCATAAATCCTTAATAACAATTTTCAAAGCCGTTTGAAATATGAGGCCAAATTCTTGGAGATCTCCCTGTACCATCGAGTCCCTCTCGAATTCAACCCCCCTTGTGTATTGCCTCTATCTTTTTCAATGTAAGAGATTTCATGACAGCACCGAAGTCCTTAAAAACAGGCATTGCAACAAGCATTGCAGCTATGCTGCAAACGTTGCATCTGCGCTAGGCAACTCATGTGTCGAAGATGAAAGATTATCGCCTACCAAAGACATTTATGTTCTGTGAACTTGCCTCTGGTCAGATTAAGAGAATCGCGCAGTAAAAGAAATACAATGACTCGGTAAAAGAAAGACCCAGTATCTCCTGTATAGTCGACTAGCAGACAAAATGGTCAGCAGTGGGAAAAACAGAAAAAGGCAACACCAGAAAAGCCGGTTTCAAAACTTATCCTGGAAACACATTGGTTAAAAAAAACGAATATAACGGAATAATCAGTTCTTCCCGGTTTCAGTCTTATTTACCTTCCACGGATTCCACTTGCAGAAAGTTCGCCTTCTATGAACTTAACCGATTTTATCTATTCTAACTTATCATCTTTTTTGTTCTTATTAACATGATCGCCAACAATTACGCAGTGGACCAGTTATATTACCCCTAAAAAAACTAAAAAAAAACGACTCCTAACTAGTAATCTATTTCAATACCTGCATCTTAATCATTTCAAAGTTCACTATCTATTTACCTCAGAACTTATTCTATTCAACTAAATTCCAATTATTGTTGTAATCTGAGTCCATCTGTTCGGTTATAATGAACGATCAATCAGTTTTTGTAGTTTTCTCGCATCGGTGGGAGTAACGCTATGAGCGGTTTAAAGTAGGCTAAGAGGTAAGTAAAAACTACAGAAAAATGTAAATGTACAATGAACACAATTCCCTAAGCCTAACTATTAGTCATAAAATAGTCCAAGATGGGTCGACATCTTTTTATTAATGATGGAAATTGGTTGTCTTTCTGCCTGTAACCAAAACTACATCACAGCTTACCACACAATATTCTCTAATTGTGTAAGTCTATTAATCAGTATTTAATTGTTAATACATAGAATAAAGAATAACCCTGTGTTATATACAGTCAAAATTTAAGTAAGCAATTCTAAAAATTATTTTTTACTTTAGCTCTTTTTTTTTCATTAACAAGAAGTTAACTAAAAAGTTAAAAATTTCGTGTAAAATGTATGTGGAAAATATTCAAAATAATTATTTAATTAGTTATTAACAGACAGACGCAACATTTTATTTGCAAAGGACAGAACTAAGTTTCCATTTCAAATTGTTTTATTTTTGTACTCTGTTAATAAGTTTGATTATTTTACTTACTTATGATACAAACCTCTGACATTGAATTTTTAACTCCCACTCCCCTTAAGAATTGTCTTTCAAAAAATAATTTTTACACTGGCCGGATGGTGTTATTTCTTTTGGGTACTTCAGTTAAAACTAATCAATCAATCATATCATTATTTTATTTCACTTTTAAGAGCGTAATTCTTTTTAAAATGTTAAATTAAAAAAAATAATCATTCAATATTTGTCTAGACCATTAAAACTTTGGATAAAAGAAGTTAACAAATTAATTTAGAACCAAATACATAAAATATGTAAACGTACAATGAGTGCAATTCCTTAAAATCTTGGCATAAAATATCCCTAGACGAGTTGATATCCCAGTAAATAAATCAATCACTCAATCAAGTACAAACGGTAATTTATGAGGAAGCGCGTTCCGGTCTCCTGCCTCAAAAATTGCTACCCGGTGACTATCAAAATAACAACCCCAGCTCGTCGTAATTCTTGTTTATTTATCGTAATTTGTCTTAATTCTTGTTTAGATATGAAGATGGATATATAGTTTGGAATAGACTGAGATAGACAGATAGATAAACAAACAAAATAATATAGATAGATATGAACAAATGGAGATAGATAGATATTTTCGACAAGTAAATGTATTGGGGGTGGGGTTCGCATTATCGCATGATCGCATTATTTAAACTAAAAACAAGACATTAAACAAACATGAATAAAAGAAAATCTTAGTATTTAAAGTAATATAGATAAATATGAACAAATTGAGATAGATAGATAGATAGATAGATAGATATGAAGATGGATAGTTTTGAATAGACTGAGCTGGGTCGTTATTTTAATAGTCACCGGGTAGCAATTTTTGAGGCAGGAGACCGGGACGCACTTCCTCATAAATTACCGTTCACACATAGAATACCCTCGTTGAAGTAAAAAAATATGAAACCCTTGATATTTTATTGCTCGAATATTGTAATCGTGACTTCCATCCACCCTGTCGGCTTGGGATCAACAATATGTGGATTGCAACTTTGTAGAGGGATAACTCCACCTTATGGGACCATCTGTTAGCCGTGAGTGGCGACCTGTTATCCATGCGAACAGGATTGTAGTGGCTGAACGGTCCTCGACTCGGATACTAAGTGGTTCCGTTCCATGCAACACTCCAATTCGGACCTTACATCGGCTAGACTGGTAGTCAGTGAGGCACCACCCAATCAATCAACTGGTCATAGTCAAACTATACTACTTAGATGACTATCACGAACGTATTTTTCAACTTGCACTTATAGCAAACTTCCACCCATTATTATCATGAGTGCAAAAGGGGCGAGACTGAAGGTCATCTACCAGTATTTATTATTATTATTATTCATTTTATTATCATTATTATCATTATTCATTTTATTTACTCCTTTTGAGTTTTCACATCAGTGTTAGCTGATGGTCTTTCACTGGAGTGAGCGACAGCAAGTCTCCTCAGGTCTCCAGGACTCTTCTGAGTATTCTGGCAGATTGCAGCAGTGTAGTGTTCTGAATGGTTTCAATTCTTCCTCTGATTTCAAAAACTTTCCAAACCCTTTTCCAATCCTTTTGGGACCGTTCCAAGTGCACCAACTACAATTGGTATAACTTTCACTTTCATATTCCATAACTTTGTCAGTTCTCTAGCAAGGTCCAGATATTTTTCCATTTTTTTTTTTTTCATTTTCCTTTAGCTTTACCCTGTGATCTGCTGGAACTGCAAAATCCACCAGTTGACAAGTTCTTTCTTTTTTGTTAATTTCCATACACATGAAGTTAATGAAAATTATTTCTATAAACAAATAATATATATATGTGTGTGTGTGCACGCGCGCGTGTGTGTATGGTAATTGCCACTTCTTCCCAGAAGAAGGCCATTTCTACCAAAATATATATATATATATATATATAATATATATATAATATATATGTATTTGAGGAAATTATTATTTGGTTTAATGGTATATCAATCCTTGTGGAATATTCAATACAAAAT
>CM042138.1:132914936-132924936 GCA_023376005.1 Doryteuthis pealeii | reverse complement strand
AGAGCGTCCTGCTAGGAATAACAATGTTCCTGGTTCGATACCGGCCCTCACAAACTCAGCGTATGAGTAGCACAGCGCTCTGTACGGTAAAGTCAGGAGCTGATGGTAGGTGTGTCACTCCACCACAGATGCTTGAATAATCTCCTTGGACTAGCGCCAGTGAGCAAGGGATAAACTCTCTTGCTGTCTGGCTGATGCGACATTAGGATGTCCCGACGAATTTACTTATATATATATATATATATATATATATATATATATATTATATATATATATATATTGAAGTGTTGATTTTACGTATGTTCTGTATATATAATAGACAATCAAATGGCCTATGAATTACATTAATATAAATGAAAGAAAGTGTTAAAAAAATAAAATTGATATTTTCTTACTATTAAAGGCCGTGGAAGATGTAGCATAAAAATAAAAGGATATCAATTTTTCAGAACGAACCCTACTTTTTCACAGCGAAAAAAAATTATCGCCCTATAAAAGAGTGAGGTTTACTCCGAAATATAGTATCGATATGCTCTTATCTTTCCATATTTTACTAGCATAGATATATAGATAGATAGGGGGAAAATATAAAATGAAACGTAGATAGATACATAGATGACGCTGAGATAGACTGAAGGCTTGAAAATGTCTTAAAAATGATATGATGACACGTCATCAAGAACAATATAAACCTTTTAAACAATTCAAAAGAGTACAGGAATAGTGATGAGGCTCACTATTAGTTCATCTACTGCAGATGCTACTGGGCTTTCTCTAAATCTTAATTTCATTCAGCAAATAGAATCTTTGCCCATCTGTCTGTTCATTCAAGGTCAGCTAAATTAATGGCCATTATTCATGAGGCCCACAGCATCTTTTTATCGCATTAGGTTTTTAAAATGTAAAAACGTTTTAAGTTTTTAGTGATGGTTCGCTTTGCTGGGCCACTCTAATGCGAAACGAAAAACTTACTTACATCTATGGACATTTGCTTATTTTCTTAGCTTCTTCTATTCTGTATCTAGGTGTGTTGTCTGACACCGTCTGACTGTTATTGTGGTCTTGTTCTGCTATCTGAATCTGTGTAGCTGAATAGCTGGTTTCTCAGTTCTTTTCCTTGGGCATTTCATCTTGTCTTGAGATTTCTTGTCTCTTGGTTCGTTGGTTGCTTTTATATTAACGAACACAAGACTACTTTATTTTTAATAGACGCCTTAATTCATTTATTAAACCCAAATCAGATAATTACGTGTTGAGAATTTGGCTTTGAACGGAAGAGACGCCAACATAATTCCGTCCCGTTTAGCGCCCAGCAAAAACTAACTTTCTAAACTAAGTTTCTTACGTTGGCTCTGTCCAATGAGAGACGGGGTCAATCACAGGTTAAAATCTGTCGATCCACTAACTTCGTACTTTTCAAGGAGACCGTTATTTTAATGTTACTACTCTACTGTACATAACTGATAAGTAAGTCGACGGGGCGGCCTAATGTCGGTATCAGCCGAACAGCGAGGGAGGGTATCCTCTTTCAATAGCAATAGACCAAGGAGATTATTTTAGCATCTGAGGTGGACCGCCACACTTACCATCGGCTCCTCACTTTACCGCACAATTCCCTGTGCTACTCATACGCTGAGTTGGCAAGGGCTGGTATCGAACCAGGAACCTTGTGATTCCTAGTTGGACATACTACCGACTGAGGTAAGCGGACATTTTAATAGGCAACTTATAAATTATGTAATGGTTGTATTCGCCAGGCTAGCTAAAACGAAATTTTATCTTTGAGTATGCCCTGTGTGTGGTGGATGCTGATTGTATCCTCCGCAGAGGGTTAAGACCACAATCCCTAAAATTTGTCCTGGGTTTTTGTTTGGTTTTGTTTCGTTTGATATAACGGCATATAAACCTTGTACGTTATTTAATGCTAAACCATTTTTGACATTATGATTTTTATGAGAATAGTTTGGATGTAAATGATTTTTTAAAAACAAATTTTTATAGTCTGAGACAAAAGTTGGTAATACATCTTGCTTTACATGTGTATTTTTGAGTCGGTTTTAATCTATTTAACCCATAGATGGGACTCGAACAAGTACTACCGCTCCGGGTCAGAATGGACCTGGGAGTAATGACGAGGGAAAAGTAATCCATACTCCTCAGAGCTCCAGGTTTTGAACTTCACCACTAGATGCATTTTACCGCCATACTCTGAGGTATAACCTGTGTATGACACTAAACTACATCTGAATGAACCTAGAAGGTTTGACATGCCGTTAAAATCGACCCATCATTATTTTTCGTTTGACGTAAAGTTCTAGTTGATAATTTCTTAGCCAGAGACCAAATTTAGTTTTTTTTTCCTCCTATTTTGTATGTATATTTTCCCGCTCAATGGGAAATCAAGACAAAGGTTGTGTTGTTTCCTTTGTATTTGCATTATGAACATTGACTACAAGGGAACAAGGAACGTTACCCCATGAGGACGTTTATCAACTTATGTGTCCTCTTCAATAACACAAGAATAACAATGTTCGGTGGTATTCCTGTTTTATTGCTGAAACAGAAAGCAGAGACGGTTAGATTTATGGTTATTTTATCTAACTTTCAAATGACAATCCTAAGACGCTTTTTAGCTAGTAATAATAATTTATTATTGATCAATTATAATAATAATTTATTATTGATAATTATGGATCAGAGGAAGGATCGAGACCATCCAGAACACATCACTATTAAAATCAGCTAGAATACTTTAAAGATTCATGAAGACACGAACTGATTTACTGTCACTCAGACTTCAGTGAAAAACTGGTGTGAAAAACTCACAAGGAAATTAAAAGTTACTACTACTACTACTACTACTACTACTACTACTACTACTACTACTACTAAAATAACAATGATGATAATAAAAATGATAATAATAATATTGATAATAATAATATAATAATAATAATAATATGATAAATAATAATATAATAAATAATAATAATAATAATAATAATAATAATAATAATTATTATTATTATTATTATTATTATTATTATTATTATTATTATTATAAATACCTGAAAAATAACTGTAATAGAAAAAAATGAAGCAAATATGAAATATGAAATATAAAATAGCAACAAAAAAAAATTATAAGCAAGAGAAAATGAGTAGGGATAATGGCTTAAATGAAAACGAAAGAAAAAAATGCGGAAGCCATGTGAGAATGTGTGGAATCAAAAACTAAATTCAAGGAGCAAAAAAGAAAAGAAAAAAATTAAACGCACTGCGTCTTGGCTGAGCAGAGCGGGAATTTTGAGACGCTGTAAGTGAATAATAGAAGGTCATTGTCGAATATTTGCGGCCAACTTAAAGAATGAGTGACGCCAGACAGAATGGTCGGTGACCGGCCTCGGTGCCACTCGGCGCAATAACTTGATAAACTGTGGTCTGTGTCAAGGAGAAATGCATGGCAAAGAAAAAGCCATTTTCCCAAATTTCGGAGCTTTTAAAAAATACCCAATTAAGAAAAAGTTTATCGAATAAGGTTGTGGCGAGAAATCTCCAGTGTCTTTTGAATGGCACTCGAAGTTGAAGAAGAAATAAAGTGGTGGAGTAGGGTTGCTCGTGGATAAGAGCAAGGATTGCAATGGGAGTACATAGTTTCATGGAGGGGCGAAGATAGAAACGAAGAATTTTTAAAAAAATATAAAGAAGAGGAGATAGGGACTGAGATATTGAAAAATCAATGATGAAAGAGGGACACTTTTTGGATGGAAAGAAAGAAAAAAATTGGAAAAATAGAAAAGAAAATAAACAAAAGAAAATAGAAACATATACGAATATTAAAGATAGAGTAAAGCAAACGGATGAATGAAACTATTACGAATGAGGCAAAGAGGAACAGAGCGAACTAAAAGTGAAAAATAAAACTACATTAAAAGGAAAATAATTATGAAAACGGGACCTTTTACGATGGAAAGAAAAGAAAAAATGAATGAGAAATAAAAGAAATAGCTGAATACAAATATTAAAGATAGGGTAAAACAGACGGATGAATGAAACTATTACGAATGAGGCTAAGAGGAACGAGCGAACTAAAAGTGAAAAATAAAACTTCATCAAAAGAAAAATTAATTATGAAAACGGACCCTTTTACGATGGAAAGAAAAGAAAAAAATTGGATGAGAATAAAAGAAATATATTAATAAAAAATTAAAGTTCGAGTTAAGCAGACAGATGAATGAAAACTATTACGAATGAGGCTGAGAGGAACGAGTGAACTAAAAGTGAAAAATAAAACTTCATCAAAAAGAAAATAATTATGAAAACGGACCCTTTTACGATGGAAAGAAAAGAAAAAAAATGAATGAGAAATAAAAGAAATATATTAATAAAAAATTAAAGTTAGAGTAAAGCAGACGGATGAATGAAACTATAGCAAATGAGGAAAAGGGGAATAAAACTTCATTTAAAGGAAAAGAAGAAAATGTAGAATAAATGACAAATGAAAAAAGAAAGAAGAGAGAAGGAAGAAACAAAAAAAAGAAGAATGTATGAATGAAGTGCGGATTGAAAAAAGGCAAAAGTAAAAGAGTGAAAAAGTATTTAAAAAAAGAAAAAAAAGAATGAATGAATGAAAGGAAAAAAATAAAAGAGAAAAAAAAAAAAAAAATACGAAAAGTGAAACGAATTGGTTGGGAATGTCAGATGAAAAAAGAGGAAAGATGAGAAAAGTGGAGAGACAAAGAAAGAAAGAAAAGATAAAGGAAGGGTGAGTAGAAAAACGCAAATGAAATGAGATGAGAAATTACGTAAAAAAATGAATGAATGAATGAAAAACAATTAATAAAGAAGAAATATGAAAGGAGAGGAAAAAAAATTTTTTGAAAAAGTATTAGTCGGGAAATGATGAATGAAAACAAAAAAAGGAAGAAAGAATAGAGAGACAAAATAAAAGAAGAATGTATGAATGAAGTGCGGTTTGAAAAGAGCAAAACAAAAGAGATTAAAGATGATTAAAAAAATGAATTAATGAATGAATAAAATAATTAATGAAAGGAGGAAAAATATAAAAAAGAAAAGAAATAAAAAAAGAATGAAATATTTTAAAATAGATAGAAAGGAAAAATAAAAATAACAAGAGATAATTAAAAAGGGTAAATAATGAAGCAAATACAAATAAATACGAAGAAGAAAGAAAGAATAGAATAAATTAAAAAATAACAAATGAATAATTACAGAATGAAGCTGATAGAAAAATAAGAAAATAAAAATTAGTAAAAGAGAGTAATAAAAAAGAAAAGGATAGGACAAAGGAAAGGAAAAAAGGAAAGGAAAAAAAAAAGAAAGGAAGGGAAAAAGAAAAAGAAAATAGTAAGTAAAGAATGATAGAACAATACATAAAAAAAAAACCAATGGAAATATGAAAAAAAAAATGAAATGAACAAATAAATTAAAAAATGTATAATGAATGAGGCAGATAAAAAAAGAGAAAGAAAGAATGATTAAAAGAGAGGAATAAGAAAAGTAAAGAAGAGAAAGAAGGAAAAGGATGAAAGAACAATGAATGAAAAAGGAACAAAAATAAAAAAGAAAAATAAAAAGAAGAGGCTGGTAAATAGAGGAAATAAGGAAATAATTATGTAATAACAAAAGACAAAAATAAATATGAATAATTGAATATATGAATAAATAAATAAATAACAAAATTAAATAAATAAATAATAAAGTAATGAAGTAATAAGAAAAGTAAAAAGAAACATGAGTAAACGAATGAAAATTGGAAAAAGAAAGAAAAAAGGAAGATAGAAACTAAGAGGGTGTAAAAGAGAAAAACTCAAAATGAATAAGTAAAAAATAAGAAAAAAAAGTATTAAAAATATAAAAGAAAAAAGAAATAGATAGATAATAAGAAATGAAGCAGATAGAAAAAAAGTCGGAGGAAAAAATGAGTTACAGAAAAAAAAGAAAGAAAAAAAAGAAAGAAAGAAGAAAAAAAAGAAAGAAAGAAAAGAAAGAAAGAAAGGAAAAAGAAAAAAGAAGGGAAAAAAGAAGACAGTGGGAACAAAGCGAAAAATAAATAAAATCAAAGAAAGATATTAAAAATACCAAAGGATATATGAAAATGAACCAATAAATAAACAGCGAAACAAAAAGAAACAGACGAAATAAAAGTATTGAATAAAGAAAGAAAGAAAGAAAGAAAGAAAAAGAAAGAACGAAACCGAAATGAAAGAGAAAAAAGAAAGTAAGAGAGAAACACAAACAATGCGAAAATAAAATTAAGAAAGAAAGACTGAAAGAAAAAAAATAAAAAGAACGAAAGAAAAAACGAACAGGAAAAGAAAGATAAACAAAGAGGTGAAAGAGAAGGATAAATAAACTAAATAAGCAAAGAATGAAAGAAAGAAGTATTAAAAACATAGAAGAAATAAGATAAATAGATGAAGAAAGAAAAAAAGAAATAAAGAAGAAGAGGAAAGACTGAATGAATGAATTATTAATCAAAGTAGGAAAAAGACAACAAAAAAAAAAAGAAAGAAAAGAAAAAGAAAGAAAGAAAGAATGAAAAGAAGTTGGAAGAAAGAGATACATATTTTTTAAAAAAGAAGTTAAATAAGGGAAAAAAAATGTAAGTTTGAAATGAAAGAGAATAAAAATCTACAGACATAAATAAGCCGAAAAAGACAATTGTAAGAAAGACGTAATTAACTGAAAAAACATGCAAATAGTTTCTGATAAAATCTTTTATGGGTTGGGGAACATATTAAGAGAAGGAGGAATAATAAGATTGCAATGGCAAGAAATTGAGGAAGAGTAAAATAAAAGACTGTATTGAAAAGGGACGAAAACATTCTAAAAGATGAATTAAATAAACAAACAAAAAAAGTCATTGTTCAAACTTTCTTCGACGGGATAGAAAGTAAATGGAATGTGCACCATATAAACTTATGCGTCATAAATCCAAAAGAAACGTACTGTAAAATGGATAAAACAGCAAAGGGCTAAAACGTCACTTAGTCCGCAGGTGAAATTTCTTTATTGTTTTTATTTATCTAGGCCAATATTTTCCATTCCATTCGTTTTAGGCACTTCTCTTCTTCTCCAAAGATCTATTCATTCTTTTTTATTTTCCTATTTTTAAATCATATCTACATGCTGCTTCTTTTATTATTTTTTTATTATCTTTCTCCTCTCTATATTACAATGGTGTCAAAAATTTCGAGATTTTTTGTTCTTTTTTGGACCACACTTGTATTCTTGAAAAAATAAACATTAACGTTCGCATTCATTATTTTCTTTCAGAATACAAGGTGTATGAAGGAAAGTAGCAAGTTTAATGAATGGAACATTATTTTTTTAGAATATAAGGCTAAGTTCAACAAAGTACAAACAAATCTCATACTTTTTGACATAACATCCATGTTTCAAAAACTTTTCTTTATGCTTCCTTGATTCTCTTTTTCTAAATTACCCAATTTTATGGCCGTTTATCTTTTTATGTACTAGTCGTGTAGAACATCCGCCGAGGCTACCAGAAGGTTTGTGTTCGATTACCCGCACTGGCCAACTCACTCCATGAGTAGCCACAATTTGGCATCTTGCGTAAATGAGGAGTTATATTATTATACTATAAATATATACATATATAATATATATATATATATATATATATATATACGTTATATATGGTATATATAATATAATATATATATATATATATATATATATTTATTTTACAATTTTCAATTTATTAAACAAATATTAGCTCTTAGCCAATTTGTGATTGCAGCACGTATTTTCTTTGTTTCATCACAAAAAAAAATTTGTTTTTACATTATACCTATAATTATATATATATATATAATATATATAATATTATATATAGTATATATATAATATATATATTTATATATATATTATATTCATAAAAATGGGTCAAGAGATAACCTACTCGAAGGACTTGATTAATTGGCAGGTCATCACACATATTTTGCAGCTCCAACCATCCTAATTTATTTTCCTGAATTTGCACCTCCCAACCATCGTGCCCATATTCACTGGTAAGTCACCCCCAAACATTTTTCCATACTCTTTATAGCATACACACACCACACACACAACAACACACAACACACACCACACACACATATTATATATATATAATATATTTATATATAATATATATATAATGTTGTTTATGGGGTCCACATATGCTTCTCTGCTGAGTATATCTGATGAGTATCATATCTTCATCAACATTACACAACACACACACACACACACCACAACACACACACATATATATATATATATATATATGTATATATTAACGAAAAATGCTTCTTGGTTGTTTAGCATGAAACAGTAGAGACAAGAGAAGGAACAAGGTCAGTTTATCTTAAACCTTGAGGTAGAGGATGACCCTCAAATATTGGAAATAAAAAATATTTAAGAACACAATATTAATCATTTTGTTTCTCTCTTCATTTTTTCATGCTTCCTATAAAACACACCAATATTTTTTCCCTTTACTACGATGTCGCAGGTCAAACACTTAATTCCAGTACCTCATGGGCAACCTCCCCCAAAATTGACATTCCAAACTTTCTGTTAACCATTATAGAAAAGATTCTATTTACCTAACCCCTTTTCCACGTCAATCTTTAAAATGGAGTTACTGCTCATTGATCAGACTTTCCTCTCTAGAATGGTTGCCTTATCTAGGCTAAAGAACGCTGTATCCGTACATTTACTGGCTGAGGAACGTGGATCCATACCTTCTTCAACAGTCTTCATGCATGCATTTGAAACTCGAGTGGCCGATTTCACTCCCGGAGATGCAAAACGTAGTCTTCATGATATAAGTTAGAGTAGTATGCGAATATACTGTGAAAAAAGAATAGAGTAAAGACTCAAGAAAATGTACTTAAGTTATCATTATGTTTTATTCTCGCCTTGATACTGTTCAATTAGCTACTGTCTTGGGGAAACGATGTCATTAAACTTACTAGATGTCTAGTGAAATCCACTTATAGATTAGAGATGCCTGATAAAACAACTATCCTGTGTAACAAATTACCGGGGATGCAAAACCATTAAGAATGATTCAGAGCATAAATAAATATTAGTTTTCTTTTTCTTCTTTTATTATTTATTATTTTATTTATTATTATTTATTCTTTAAAAAAATTTTTTTTTTTTGCGATTCTCCACAATTTCGCGTTTATAATTCAAAAGTAAATACCCATTGAAAGTTTCTGAAAATTATTACCACTGTCTTTGTTGGATTATTTTGGTATATAAGGTGTGCGCATACACAATTTAAAATTATAGACTAAGCGAGGCACATGCGTTAAACCTCAGCCAAACAACAGCCCTAATACGTGGTTTGCTTAACTACTTAATTGCTGATACTGGCATACGTCCATTACAATCATTTGCACGAGAACTTGCAAAACAGAGACCACAATGAACAACAAAAGGATTTCATTGACGGATCGCGCATCTAACTTAACACAAAGGATATCCGCCGACAAGCGCTCTTGCTTGAAGCTTAAAGGATAGCCCAAAAATCGTAACGTTCTTGTTTGTCTGTCAAAATTTGACCAATGGTAGCGATTTCCAATGAAGTGAGGTAATTAAAAATGTCATTTAAAATTATAGCATTGAAAATAAATATTTAAAAAAATATTTCTTGAATCTTACTGTTTTTCTTAAGACAATATTAACTAACTTGTTTCTGTTAACTGTCCAAGTTTCTGCTTAATCGCGATTTCAATTCTTATTCCTTCGTTGAAAATCGACTTAGCGAGAAAACTGACTGGTTAATATGCGTCGTGCTTAATGCTCTCGCTAACCTACCTTAATATAATAGCAGGCTTTATCAATGATACTAAGCACTCATTTATCTGCAAATATAGCAAACTAATATCAATATCAGTATCCAAATTTATACATATATTTACAAATATATATAGTATATATATATAATAATACAGATTAA
>CM042138.1:132899696-132914836 GCA_023376005.1 Doryteuthis pealeii | reverse complement strand
AGAGGGAGAACGAGAATTGCTTAGATAATGACTGGATTGTAATTAAGACTTTAGAAGGGATCATTTTTGTTTTAATGTTTCTTTTTGTTTTTGTTTTCCTGATTTTTTTTTTCAACCAAGTGTTTCCAGGATAAGTTTGAAACCTGCTTTAGGCGTTGCCTTTTTCGTTTTTCCACTGATGACACTTTGTCGCTGTGGCGACTATACAGAGATACTGGGTCTTTCTTTTACCAGAGTCATTGTATTTATCTTTATGGCGTCGATTCTTCTTAAGTCTGACAGAGCAAGTTCACAGAACATAAAGTCTTTGGTAGGGACGAATAATCTTTCATCTTCGACACATAGTTGCCTAAGAGATGCAACGTTTGCCAGCAATAGTGCAAGCTTTATGGCAATGGTTGTTAAAGGTTCGGTGCTGCAGAAATCTCATCATTGAAAAAGATCGAGCAATAACCAAGTGGGTGTGAACATCGAGAGGGATCGAGGTACAGAGGGAGACTCCAAGAATTTTGGCTCATATTTAAGAAGCTTTGAAAACTGTTGTTAAGGTATTTAGGCAAAACAATACAACAGTCTAGATATTAATTAAGAGTATTTTTCCAGATGCGGCCTAATGTTAGAGTCGTATGAAATGGACTCGTGCGACCGTTTCAATTGTGGACAAGCTGCTGGCATTTCACATGCACTTATACCGCTTGAGAAAGGTATGATCCAGGTATGGGTAAATAACAGGGCAGACGGCGGTCTTAACCTGGCTAAGTAAACAAAAAGTTAGGAGAAAGAAACTTGAATCAAACCTGTTAAAAAACTCCGCTAAGAATTTAGATTCATGCATCCTGCTCAGCGGGTATGATAGTAAATATATATTGTTTACCAGGAAGCGCGTGTGTTAATGGTTAAATCCTGAAAATGAACTCATCGCCGATTCAAATTCTGGATGGTAATGCATTTACTTAGCGCTAGATACCCGTAGGAAAGGTATGAATCTACTCCCCTCAGCAATGATAATGGGGTGGCAGACTGGCTCTAACGGTTAGGTCAACCGCTCTAGGAGAAGAAAACTCGTGGAATTGCAACCTGTTGAACTCGCTTAGAAATGGACCTTGTTTCACATACTCTCGTGTGGAAAGGTTTTTATTATATATACTAAGTAGTTAATAATATAATGATATAATAGTATATATATATTTGTTTACCAGCTTGCGGATGACCGGAATGGTTTGCCGGGTGGTCTGAGCAATATTGCGTTCATATTTTGACATAGAGAGTTATGTAAAATAGCTCCTCTTAGGGTGAGTAAGAGCTCTCATGAGAGGAAATTTAGTGGGATACTGTTGTTCCAAGACAAGAAATCCACAGAATCTAAATTTTATAAAAGGACGCACATGTTAAAGATCACATGATTGGTTAGTGGTGTTTCCATTAGATCTCTCGTAATTGTTCATAGAAAAGCTTAATAATTTCTTGGAAAGTCCGGGTGTATAGCCTATCAACTAGACTGCGAATCGTAGTAACAGTTCAAACTTACGTTCACTATGGGTTAATGTTTAGGATTAAGGATTTGGTAAAGATAGACTCCCACGTAGCACGGTTAATAGTCCATTAAACCTGTTGTTCATGGGTAGCTTTTAGCTTAGTAAACGATCGGGTGAAGTTTGATACGGGTGCGCATCAATAAAAATTAAAAAACACAACCCTTAAAATGTAATAATAAATAGATTAACTGTAGTTGGACAAAACATAGCAATTATATATATATATGATAATTATTATTAATATAATATATAATTATAATATATATAAAGTATATGAGAAACAAGAAGTGATCGACAATATGGTATAAGAAAGTTTAGAAAAAACAAGATGTTAGTAGTTGCGACAGATGTTTCGACTATAAAGCGTCTTTAGTAATATAAAGTAAGTTTGAAAAGACCGCTTTATAAAGATCCGAAAAGGATATCGTCAGCTAACTATAATCTGGTTTTTTCATAAAACCTCTCCCTCCTCTCTCTCTCTATATATATATATATTAATAGATATATATGGATATAATATAATATATATATATAATATAATGATTATTGATGATAGTGTAATTCCTCGTAAATAGTGATCAAATTGGTGGATAGAATGTTTATCTAAGATACTGAGTATAAAGTGCAACCGGCTCTTGTTACTGATAGTCTCTGCATGCGAGTTTTTAGCCAAGTGACTTGTAATGAAGAATGCGTATAATTTTCTCTATTCGACATTATTGTTTACTTCGTTATAGAATTATTAATTTGAAAATTCTTATCGTATATGTAGGATATATCCTATAAGATATTTAACCACTCTTTGAACTTGAATCACTTATTTCGATATTTCTCGGTCTCTTTCCTAAAGTATATTTTGCTTGTTCGTTCAATTTATGTCCAAATTACCTGTGAAGAAAGGTTTGCCTAAAGATCCTCATTTCACATAGATTTATTGTTTAAGCCATAATCAAACTGTGTAACACCGTAGCATTTATACTACAAGGTCGTATGATATACCAGACACAGAACAAGTATGCTCAGAAATAAAGGACTAATGACAATATGAAAGTTATATGACCCAAGTTGGTATAACAGAAATGTTCTTTTTGTGTCAGAAGAGAGGAGAGAACGAAGGAGAAGAGAGAGGAGAGAGAGAGAGAGAGAGTGAGAGGAGGTGAGGGGAAGATAGAGATGCAATAACTTTCTTCTTCTGCCTTGGTTTGGCATTTAATCGTTAGCCTTCTGATCTTTTCGTCATGGTCGCCATATTTGATGCCACGTTGTGTGGTTCTCATCTTGATCATGTTCTTTCTTGTCAGGCTCTCTGTGCATAAGACGATGCATCAACGAACAACGCTGTCTTTTTAAAACTTTAATTCCTGTAACATAGTTCTTTTTTTCTTACTAACACACAGTGCGCTGGAGTTACGGCCGAAGCAAACGGGAACGTCTTCCCTGCTCTATATATCGGCTCGAACGAGGACCATTTCACAAATCAACGTGACTGCGAGAGCTTAAACGTCCAGTAATTTTCCTCCGGATATGAATTAAGGGGTTGCGAAAATCTATGCATCACAAGATATCAGCAGAAAGAATATCTGTATTCTGTGAGCTTATGTTACGTGATGGAGAATAGTGTTACTCTCAACTTAATTCTTTATACGCCTAGTTGTAAACTGAGCACTTTAATTTTAGCAATATAATTTTTTACTGTTATAACAATAACGATGCTTGATACCTTAATCCAATACTAAAGAAACACAAAAAGGACAAGGAAAGATTATATACAGCGCCAAATAAACGGTGCATCGTGAGGTAAAGCAAATACCAAAGGTCAAGTAAAACAGAACAGAAAGAAAACAATTGCTAGATAGCTTAGACAACAAGGGGATTGCATATGAAAGACCATGGACAATGGTAGAGAGAAAGTCAAGAAGGAAAACGGTTAAATAATAATTGCCGGATCTAAACAATTGATGAGAGACAATATGTATCAAAGCAAGAAGGAGTAAACAACAGAACAGGCAAATATAAGTGAAAGCCAGCAATAAATAACGAGAATAAAGGTAGGTCGACTGGGCCAAAACTGATATCCACTGGGAATAGGAGAAAACTGATTGACGCATAACGAAAATGGATAGCATAAACAAATCTGTTCTGAGAATAACACGATATCTAGCTCTGCGATTGATATTGGGACTATCGCTTTAATCAGTCAGAAGATCAGAATCTAATATTGATTAACAAAAAAGAGAATTGTCACTGGTTAGTTTTGCTGTCCAGTTAATCACAGGTGAATATAAGAAAACGAAGGATATACAAATACGGTGACTTGCTAGAGATTGAAAAAACTGTGGAATAGAAATGGTGAAGTGATACAAATTTTAGTTGCGAACAGAACGGTCTTCAAAGGATTAGAAAAAAGACGGAAGGAATTGAATGAGGGAAGATGAGACCATTAGACACAACATTGTTGAATCGGCTAGATACTCAGAAGAGTCTGTAAAAACGAGTGACCTTGTGCCCAAACCTGAAAGACATCACTAACGCTGTAGAAAAGCTACATAATAATAATAAGAAGAAGAATAAATAAATTACAAAACACCAGAACAACAATAATAATAAACAAATTAATAGAAGAAGAAGAAGAAGAAAAGAAGAAGAATTGTATGTACGCCAGCGCGGGCGGTTGTTGTGGGTGTTGAAAGATGAGCGATTTAAAGGTAAACAGATCAATCAAAGCGCAGGGAGAGGGGGGATTTCTGGCATTGGGCAACACTTTCCTCCATATGAACAGCCCGCTAGTAGTCAAAGACAATAGAGAAGAAAAAAAAGAAAAAAATATGTAAATGTTTGACACTACCATGTCCCGTAGACGAAGCTGACAACAAACTTCAATAACGCAAAATAATATAGAAATATTCAAGAGGATTTGATCAATGTCCAAATAAAATAGTGATTTAAAAAATCACTTAACGCTTATACTTGAGTATTAAATATAAAAGGTGCAAGTGTGAGTCAGTACCTTTAGGACATAGAAATACACCATGAATTACGTGCGTTAAAAAACAACAAATCAACTGCTATTTATGTCTGAGCTATAGGTTTCTTCTATGATTGGATTTTAAAAATGTAAAGTTTTTTGGGGGGGTACAACAAGTTTCACCACCATGTGCCACAAAGAAAACCCCAAACCTTACACATAAACAGTTTTTGGTTTGTCAACGAAGAAAACCTAAACGATGATGATGAGATGGATCATGCAGTGATTTATTATAGAATGTATTAAGGCGCGTGCCGTGTGTGTATTGTGTGGTGTGTGTGTGTGGTGTGTGTGTGCGGAAAGATGAGCGGAATTATAAAGTAACATGCAATCAAGCGCAGTGTTGAGAGGGGAGATTTGCTGCATGGGCTACAGTAATCCTCCAATGAACCACCAAGGCGTAATGTATGTTCAAAAGAAGAAAGAAAAAATAGAAGTAAACAGTATTTTTTAAACAATTTGGAACTACTGCATCGTCCTCGTAGCGGAAGGCTGCCACGCAAAATTGTCAATACGGCACAAAATAATATATTAGAAAACCATCCAAGAGAGGAATTTTGATCAATTGCTAAAAGGAATTGATTAAAAATCCCAATAACCTCTATGACACATGTGATATAAATAAGAAAGTGCAATGTGCGTGATTCCGTACCTTTAAGGACATAAAATAACACCCGAATGAGTTGACGTGCCGTTAAACAAACAACCAATCAATTCCTATTAGTGTTGACAGTAGTTTTTGTTTCAATGATTTGTGACTTTTAAAGTAAAGTTTTTGGGGGGTTCACAAAGTTCACCAACCATGTGCAGCTAAGAAACCCCAAACTTCAATAAAACAGTTTAATCGGGTTTACAACGAAGACAAACCTACGAGATGCATGAGATGATGATGATGATGAGGATAGGAGTGTATTCAGACTTCCCTGGAGGGGGTCGGCAAGTAAAAGAGTCCAACGAAAATTCGAAGTAAAGGAGTACTTGAACAATGGTGGTTATGGTGTCTATAAAGTGTGTGTCGTGGTGGGGGGGAATCAATTTTCGAATGTCGTTGGGCTGCGTGGAAGGGTCTGGACCAATTCTCGAACGGGGATGAAGACGGAGATATTCGTGCTTAGGCCTTACGCTTTGCCAGGGCACTTAGGGCCCTTCCATGCTCGAACCCCCATCCCCACCCGCTGAGAATCAATTAGAAAGTAAGCGGCGCTCAGCGCGTGATTTAGATGGGAAATGAACGAACGACTTCACGGCAGCAGAGATTTTTGGCGTTTTGCCCAATAGTTCACACCACAAGGGTAATTTTCGAAAAATTGATTCCCCCCCCCCACAGCACACCAGCTTTATAGCCACCCATAACTGTTTCAAGTCACCTTCTTTACCTTGGAATTTCCTTGGACTCTTTTAGCTGCCAAACCCTCCAGGAAGATCTGACAACATCTGCAATCGCTCATATCACTCCATCAACATCATCATCATGCGTTTAGGTTGTCTTCGTTGATAAACCGATTAAACTGTTTTATGTAAGGTTTGGGGTTTCTTTGCTGGCACATGGGTTGGTAAACTTGTGAACCCCCCAAAAAAACTTTAC
Source organism: Doryteuthis pealeii (assembly GCA_023376005.1). Lineage (NCBI taxonomy): Eukaryota > Metazoa > Mollusca > Cephalopoda > Myopsida > Loliginidae > Doryteuthis > Doryteuthis pealeii. The sequence continues at coordinate 132,908,691 of CM042138.1, read as the reverse complement.
CATTTTAAAAGTCACAAATCATTAAAAAAAACCTACTAGCTCAAAAATAAATAGCAATTGATTGGTTGTTTTTAACGGCACGTCAACATCGGGTTATTCTATGTCTAAAGAGTACGGAATCACGCACATTGCACTTTTATATTAATACTCAAGTGATTAGAGGGGTTATTGTGATTTTAATCAATATTTTCTTTAGCAATTGATCAAAATCCTCTGGAATGGTTTCTAATAATATTTTGTGCGGTATTGACAATGGTTGGCAGCCTTCCGTCTACGAGGACGATGGAGTAGTGTCAACATTTTTTAAAAAAAATATTTTTATTCTATTTTTCTTTTCTTCTTTCTTTGAACTACAAAGCCTGGGTGGGTTCATATGGAGGATAAGCTGTAGCCCATGCAGCAAATCTCCCTCTCCAACTGCCGTTTGATTGACAATGTTTACGTTATAAATTCGCTCATCTTTCCGCACACACACACACACACACACACACATACACACACGCGCACGCGCGTAAATACAAATTCTATACATAATACACTGCAATCATCCATCATCATCATCGTTTAGGTTTGCTTCGTTGACAAAACCAATAAAACTGTTTATGTAAGGTTTGGGTTCTTTGTTGGCACATGGTTGGTGAAAACTTGTGAACCCCCAAAAACTTTACCATTTTAAAAGTCACAAATCATTAGAAAAAAACCTACTAGCTCAGAAATAAATAGCAATGATTGTTGTTTTTTAACGGCACGTCAACTCATCGGTGTTATTCTATGCCTAAAGAGTACGGAATCACGCACCTTGCACTTTATATTTAATACTCAAGTGATTAAGAGGGTTATAGTGATTTTTAAAACAATATTCTTTTGACAATTGATCAAATCCTCTTTGAATAGTTTTTCAATAATTATTTTGTGCGGTATTGACAATGTTTGGTTGTCAGCCTTCCGTCTACGAGAGACGATGGAGTAGTGTCAAACATTTTTTACATATTTTTTTCTTTTTTTTTCTTTTCTCTTTCTTTGAACTACATAGCCTGGGTGGTTTTCATATGGAGGAAAAGTGTTGCCCATGCAGCAAATCCCCCTCTCCCCACTGCCGCTTTGATTGACAATGTTTACGTTTATAAATTCGCTCATCTTTCCACACACCCACACACACACGCCCGCGCGTGCGCGTAAATACAAATTCTTCTTCTTCTTCTTCTTCTTCTTCTTCTTATTATTATTATTATTATTATTATTGTTGTTTTTCTTGTTGTTTTGTTAATATTTATCATTCTTCTTCTTATTATTATTATGAGTTTTTCATACCAGCGTTAGCTGATGGTCTTTCACTGGTCTCTGAGGGACAACAAGTCACCTCAGTTTTACAGAACTCTTCTGAGTATTCTAGCCGATTTCAACAATGTTGTTGTCTTGATGGTCTCAATTCTTCCTCTCATTTCCAATTCCTCCTGTCTTTTTTCTAACCCTTTGAAGACCGTTCCTAGTTCCCCAACTAAAATTGGTATCACATTCACCATCATATTCCACAGTTTTTTCAATTCTCTAGCAAGGTCCAGGTATTTGTATATCTCTTCGTTTTCTTTTATATTCACCCTGTGATCAACTGGAACAGCAAAATCTACCAGTTGACAAGTTCTCTTTTTCTTGTTAATCAATATTAGATCTGATCTTCTGACTGGGATAAGACGATACGTCTCAATATCAAAGTCGCAGAGATAGATATCCGTTTTATTCTCAAGAACAGATTCTGGTTTATGCATATACCATTTTTGTGTATGGTCAAAATTCAGTTTTCTGGCCTAATTCCCAGTGAATCAGTTTTGCAGCCCAGTCGGACCTAGCCTTGTATTCTCGTTATGTTAGTTTGCTGCTTTCACTTATATTTGCTGTTCTGTTGTGTCTATCATTCTTTGCTTTGATAACATTTGTTCTCATGACATTGTTTAGTATGGCAATTATTATTAACTCGTTTTCCTTCTTGAACTTTCCTCTTCTTAACCATGTCCATGTCTTTCATATGCAATCTCCCCATTTGTTTGTCTAAAGTATCATATAAGTTTTTCTTTCTGTTTCTGTTTTCTTGACCTGTTATTTTCGCTTGTCCTCACGATGCACCGGCTGTTATTGGCTGCTGTAATTAATCTTTCCTTGCTCCTTTTTTGTGTATTCTTTGAGTCATTGGATTAAGGTATCAAAGCAATCCTCTACTTGTTATAACAAGAGTAAAACAATTATATTAGTTAAAAATATAAAGGTGCTCAATGTTTAAAAACTGAGGCGTAGTAAGAATTAAGGTATTGAAAGAGTAACACATAATTCCTCACACTGTAACATAAGTCACAGGAATTGAAGATTATTCTTTCTGTTGCATAATCTATGTGATGGCATAGATTATTGGCAACCCCCTGTATTTCATATCACGGATGGAAAATTACTGACAGTTGAAGTCTCGCACGTCACGTGATTTTGAAATGGTTACTCAGTTCGAGCCGATATTTAGAGCAGGGAAGACGTCCCGTTTGCTTCGGCCGACTCAACTCAGCGCACTGTGTGTTAGTAAGAAAAAAAAAGAACTTAGTTAAGAATTAAAGTTTTAAAAAGAAACACGGCGTTGTTGGTTGATGCATGTCTTAGCAAGAGGACTGACCAAGAAAGAAAATGAATCAAGAAATGAAGAACCAACAAGATGGCAGTCAACATGGTGACCATGACGAGAAAGTATAGAAGCTAGACGATCAAATGGCCAAACAAGCGAAGAAGAAAGAAAGTTATGCATCTCTATCTGTCCCCCTCACCCTCCTCTCTCTCTCTCTCTCTCTCTCTCTCTCTCTCTCTCTCTCTCTCTCTCTCTCTCTCTCTGACACAAAAGAACAGTTGTGTATATACCCAACATGTGGGTATATAACATTTCAATATTGTAGTCCTTTATTTCTGATCATACATTGTTATTGTGTATGGTTATATTCATACGACCTTATTTAGGTATAAATGCTTGGTGTTACACAGTTTGATTATGGACTTAAAACAATAAACAGAGGTATAGTGAAATGAGGGATCTTTAGAGCAAACCTTCTTCACAGGTAAATTATTGGCAAAAAATGTGAACGAAACCAAAGCAAAAGTCATAACCTTAGGAAAGAGACGAGAAAATATCGAAAAGTGATTCACAGTTCAGAAAGAGGGTGTTAAAATATTATAGGAAATACCTACATATACGATAAGAAATTTTTCAAATTGAATAACTTTATAACGAAAAGTAAACAAATAATGTGAAATGAGAAAATTATACGATTTTCAACTCAAGTACACTTGGCTAGAAAATCGCATTGGCAAGAGACTATCAGTAACCAAGAGCCGTTGACTTTATACTCACGCTACTCTTAGATATACACATTCTATCCACAATATTGATCACTATTTACTAAGGAATTCAACACTATCAATATATATATATAATATATATATATATATATATATATATATATATATATATATATATATAAAAGAGAGAGAGAGAGAGAGAGAGAGAGTTTTTAGAAAAAACAGATGTTATTAGTTAGCTGACATATCTCTTTCGACTTTATAAAGCGGTCTTTTTCAAATTAACTTATATTTATAAAGACCGCTTATAAGGTCGAAACAGATCTGTCAGCAAACTAATAACATCTTTGTTTTTTCTAAAAACTTTCTATAACATATTGTCCGGATTCACTTCTTTTTACTTTCATATATATATATATATATATATATATATAATTATATATATATATTATATATATATATATATTATAGCTATGATTTTGTCAACTACAGTTAATTATTTATCTATTACATTTTAAGTGTTTTTGTTTTTTAATTTTTATTTAATGGCGTATCAAACTTCGTCGGTTATCTAACGCTAAAGCCACCCATGAAGAACAAGGTAATGGGACTATTCAACCCGTAGCTAGCAGATGAGGGAGTCCTATCTTTACCAAGATCCTTAATCCTAACATTAACGCAATAGTGAGACAGGAGTTTGAACTGGCTTACTACGATTTCGCAGTCTAGTATGATAGCTACTACACCACGGGGACTTCCAAGAACATTATTAAGACTTTATATGAACAATTACGAGAAGCATCTAATGGGAAAACACACTAACAAACTCATGTGATCTTTTCAAACATGTGGCGTCTTTTATAAATTTAGATTCTGTGGGATTATCTGTCTTGGAACAACATGAGTTCCCACTAAAATTTCCTCTCATGAGAGCTCTACTCACCCTAAGAGGGAGCTATTTTACATAATCTTCCTCTATGTGCAATAAATATGAACGCAATATTGCTCAGACCACCGGCAAACCATTCGGTCATCCGCAGAGGACTGGTAACAATATATAATTATATATATATATATATATATATATATATATATAAATATACAACCTCTCACGAGCAGGATGTGACAAAAGGTCAATTTCTTAAGCGGAGTTCAACAGGTTTGAATTCAGAGTTTTCCTTCTCCTAGAGCGGTTGCCTAACCAAGGTTAAAGAGCCCAGTCTGCCCTACTATTTATCCATTGCTGGAGGGAGAGTAGGATTCATACCTTTCCCAAGGGTATTAGCGCTAAGTGAAATGCAATTACCACATCCAGAATTTGAACTCGGGGCGATGAGTTCATTTTCCATGAATTTAACCATTACACCACGCGCTTCCTGGTAAACAAATATATATTTACTAATCATCCCGCATGAGCAGGATGCGACTGAATCTAAATTTCTTAAGCGGAGTTTAACAGGTTTGAATTCAGAGTTTTCTTTCTCCTAACTTTTTTTTACTTAGCCATGGTTAAAGACCCCAGTCTGCCCTGTTATTTACCCATACCTGGACTCATACCTTTCTCAAGGGTATAAGTGCAATGTGAAATGCCAGCAGCTTTGTCCAAAAATTGAAATCGGGTCGACGAGTCCATTTCATACGACTCTAACCATTAGACCACGCATCTGGTAAAAATACTTTCTAATTAATAATCTAGACTGGTTGTATTGTTTTGCATAAATACTTAACAACAGTTTTCAAAGCCGTTTTAAATATGAGGCCAAATTCTTGGAGATCTCCCTGTACCATCGAGTCCCTCTCGAATTCAACCCACCTTGTGTATTGCCTCTATCTTTTTTCAATGTAGGAGATTTCATGACAGCACCGAAGTCCTTAAACAACCATTGCAACAACATTGCAGCTATGCTGCAAACGTTGCATCTGCGCTAGGCAACTCATGTGTCGAAGATGAAAGATTATCGCCTACCAAAGACATTTATGTTCTGTGAACTTGCCTCTGGTCAGATTAAGAAATGGCGCAATAAAATAAATACAATGACTCGGTAAAAAAAGACCAGTATCTCCTGTATAGTCGACTAGCAGACAAAGTGGTCAGCAGTGGAAAAACAGAAAAAGGCAACGCCATAAAAGCAGGTTCCAAACTTATCCTGGAAACACATTGGTTGAAAAAAAAAACGAAAACAAAACACAAAAAGAAACATAAAAACAAACAATGGAATCCTTCCTAAAAGTATAATTCACTAATCCAAGTCATAATATCTAGCCAATTCTCGTTCCTCTCTCTCTCTCTCCCTCTTTCTCTCTCTCTCTCTACTGTGATATTATATATAAATATATATATTATATATATATATATATAAGAACACATGCTTATATATATATGAGACACACACCTTACATATTGAGTATATATATCAACTATATATATATATATATATATATATATATATAAGTGTATTTTGGCAGCATTTTTTCTTTTATACAAGTTTCGTTAAACTGTACAGACAATTCTTGTCGACATTTTTCGTTGATCCGTTCCAATTTTCGGCCATCTTTCTGGTGTCGGTGTAACTGGTATAACGTCCCCAAAGGTTTCAAAACGAGCGCTTTCGGTAACAATTTGCCATCCTCAGGTGTGAAAACGATGTTATGATTTTGTGTCTCGTTTTTAACGAAAGAGTAGTAGCAAGGAATTAGAAGTGGGAGGTAATAACCATAGGTAAAAGATGTTTTGGAATGGTAGTGGTTCGAGCGAGCTTTGCAGTGATTTTATGTGGGAGGGGGGACACAAGTTGTGAGAAGGGGAGGGTATAGTGGAAGGAGGATAGGCGGGAAATTATAAACATTTGAGAATATGTTGTCTTATTTCAAAGTTTATTTTGTTTAAGGTAGGTTTTTTTTTGTTTGATATATAAAGCTTCCATTATATGAAGTTTTTGTTTGTTTTTTTCTTTATGTAGTGTGCGTGTATTTTGGTTAGAATTTGCGGTAGGTAGAGGGCATGAATGTGTTTTAAGCTGTTGATTAATGGAGCTGGAATCGGATAAGTAAGTCTGCGGGATAATGTGACGTCGTGTGGCCAATATGTGTAACACACACACAAGCACCCTTTTCATATACTCGCACACACGCACACACATCTATCTATCTATCTATCTATATTCTATATATATATATATATATATATATATATATGAGAATGGAAATAAATTCGATACTGTGTAAGTATAAAATATGAAAAAACTTATCTACAAAGAATGTATTTAGATAGGAATTAATAATTCTACGTCCACGCGTTTTTTATATGAAATTTTAACGTACGCAAGATAGTCATCCTTTTATAATGAATACATTCTATGCATATTTATTCACACACACACACACACACACACACACACACACACACACACACACATATATAATATATATATATATTATATGTCCAAGCCGATTTAACTGTTAGAAATATGGTTCTGTGCATTCGAAAAGGAATACTTATGTCATATAACTGTGAATTAATTGTACTAGGTAGTCGTACGATACATCTTATGGATGCGTACTGGGTGGTCGTCAGTGATTCCCTATCTTCATCGCCGATTATGGATTATTGTGCATCATATCGCCTCCGATAGCAACCCTACCTTGAATCCGGCATCTTCAAGTTGCCACCCTGTGACCTACGTGCTGCCAGTATTGACATTTTTTTACGAATGAACTACACAAGAAAATTCGACCTCTTAAATCGAAAAACCACAATCATTGTAAACCAATGAGAAATTCCGGTCCCTTTACAACGGAATAATCAGTTCTTCTCGGTTTCAGTCTTATTTACCTTCCACGGATTCCGCTTGCAGTAAGTTCGCCTTCTATGAACCTAATTGATTTTATCTATTCTAACTTATCACCTTTTATTAATACAAACATCGTTTATCCCAGGGGGCCATCCCTCCAGGCAACACCTGCCTCCTCGATTTAAAGAGGCAGGGCTGGGTTTATTGCCCAGTGCCTAAGGCACCTCACTTGAGGGGTAATGCTGATGGGATCAAAACATTTTTTGCATCTGCCACCTATGAGTCACGGCTAATGGGTGGTCAAACATTAACCCGTAGACATGGTGTATATGGTAAATATCTAGTATGTAGATATGGTCAACAGTATTAATAATGTAAAACAATTTTATTAATAATTGAGATTTAAATAAAAATAAAATCATGGAGAATGTGACATAAATAACCAAGGGAATTGTGACTTGAGTTGTAATATAGTTTTGGTTACAGTTAGACAAACACACAATCTCCATTATAATAAGATTAGTTACTTGAATCCATATAACTGTGTGCAAACCAGCGATTATTATAAAATAGAAATACGTATTGAAGGCATATAATTATTATTATTCGTTAGGAATTCTTGAAATAATTCGACTGTGTGCAAACTGTTAGTGTTAGATATGAATACTTGATACCATATAAATGTGTGGAAAAAACGCCCTTTTAACACCTTACCTACCAAATTTCCCCCATGGCTGTACCAAATCCTCTTGGTATTTCTTACCTGTATGTTGGGATATTTCAAAGTTCACAATCTATTTACCTCAGAACTCATTCTATTCAACTAAATTCCAATTATTGTTGTAATCTGAGTCCTTCTGTTCGGTTATAATGAACGATCAATCAGTTTTTGTAGTTTTCTCGCAGTGGTGGGAGTAACGCTATGAGCGGTTTAAAGTAGGCAAAGAGTTAAGTAAAAACTACACAAAAATGTAAATGTACAATGAACACAATTCCCTAACTATTAGTCATAAAATAGTCCAAGACGGGTCGACATCTATTCATTAATGATGGAAATTGGTTGTCTTTCTGTCTGTAACCAAAACTACATCACAGCTTACCACACATTATTCTCTAATTGTGTAAGTCTATTAATCAGTATTAAATTGTTAATACATAGAATAAAGAATAACCCTGTATTATATACAGTCAAAATTTGAGTAAGCAATTCTAAATATTATTTTTTACTTTAGCTCTTTTTTTTTTCATTAACAACAAGTTAACCAAAAAGTTTACAAGTAGATAAATACCTACGATTTTGTGGAACATTTATGTGGAAAATATTCAAAATAATTATTTAATTAGTAATTAACAGACAGACGCAACATTTTATTTGCAAAGGACAGAACTAAGTTTCCATTTCAAATTGTTTTATTTTTGTACTCCGTTAATAATTTTGATTATTTTACTTACTTATGATACAAACCTCTGACATTGAATTTTTAACTCCCACTCCCCTCAAGAATTGTCTTTCAAAAATATTTTTTACACCGCCCGGATGGTGTTCTTTCTTTTGTGTACTTCAGTTAAAACTAATCAATCAATCATATCATTATTTTATTTCAATTTTAAGAGCGTAATTCTTTTAAAAAATTTAATTAAAAAATATAATAATTCAATATTTGTCTAGACCATTAAAATTTTGGATAAAAGAAATTAACAAATTAATTTAGAAACTAATACATAAAATATGTAAACGTACAATGAGTGCAATTGCTTAAAATCTTGGCATAAAATATCCCTAGACGAGTTGATATCCCAGTAAATAAATCAACCACTCAAGTACAAACATAGAATACCCTCGTTGAAGTAAAAAAAATATGAGATCCTTGATATTT
>CM042138.1:132869696-132894696 GCA_023376005.1 Doryteuthis pealeii | reverse complement strand
TGTTTGGTTTTGTTTCGTTTGATATAACGGCATATAAACCTTGTACATTATTTAATGCTAAACCATTTTTTGACATTTATGATTTTTATGAGAATAGTTTGGATGTAAATGATTTTTTAAAACAAATTTTTATAGTCTGAGACAAAAGTTGGTAATACATCTTGCTTTACATGTGTATTTTGAGTCGGTTTTAATCTATTTAACCCATAGATGGGACTCGAACAAGTACTACCGCTCCGGGTCAGAATGGACCTGGGAGTAATGACGAGGGAAAAGTAATCCATACTCCTCAGAGCTCCAGGTTTTGAACTTCACCACTAGATGCATTTTACCGCCATACTCTGTGGTATAACCTGTGTATGACACTAAACTACATCTGAATGAACCTAGAAGGTTTGACATGCCGTTAAAATCGTCCCATCATTATTTTTCGTTTGACGTAAAGTTCTAGTTGATAATTTCTTAGCCAGAGACCAAATTTAGTTTTTTTTCCTCCTATTTTGTATGTATATTTTCCCGCTCAATGGGAAATCAAGACAAAAGGTTTGTGTTGTTTCCTTTGTATTTGCATTATGAACATTGACTACAAGGGAACAAGGAACGTTACCCCATGAGGACGTTTATCAACTTATGTGTCCTCTTCATAAACACAAGAATAACAATGTTCGGTGTATTCCTGTTTTTATTGCTGAAACAGAAAGCAGAGACAGTTACATTTATGGTTATTTTATCTAACTTTCAAATGACAATCCTAAGACGCTTTTTAGCTAGTAATAATAATTTATTATTGATCAATTATAATAATAATTTATTATTGATAATTAAGGATCAGAGGAAGGATCGAGACCATCCAGAACACATCACTATTAAAATCAGCTAGAATACTTTAAAGATTCATGAAGACACGAACTGATTTACTGTCACTCAGACTTCAGTGAAAAACTGGTGTGAAAAACTCACAAGGAAATTAAAAGTTACTACTACTACTACTACTACTACTACTACTACTACTACTACTAAAATAACAATGATGATAATAAAAATGATAATAATAATATTGATAATAATAATAATATAATTATAATAATAATAATGATGATAATAATAATAATAATGATAAAATAATTAATATTATTATTATTATTATTATTATTATTATTATTATTATTATTATTATTATAAATACCTGAAAAATAACTGTAATAGAAAAAAATGAAGCAAATATGAAATATGAAATATAAAATAGCAACAAAAAAAAATTATAAGCAAGAGAAAATGAGTAGGGATAATGGCTTAAATGAAAACGAAAGAAAAAAAATGCGGAAGCCATGTGAGAATGTGTGGAATCAAAAACTAAATTCAAGGAGCAAAAAAGAAAAGAAAAAAATTAAACGCACTGCGTCTTGGCTGAGCAGAGCGGGAATTGTTGAGACGCTGTAAGTGAATAATAGAAGGTCATTGTCGAATATTTGCGGCCAACTTAAAGAATGAGTGACGCCAGACAGAATGGTCGGTGACCGGCCTCGGTGCCACTCGGCGCAATAACTTGATAAACTGTGGTCTGTGTCAAGGAGAAATGCATGGGCAAAGAAAAAGCCATTTTCCCAATATTTCGGAGCTTTTAAAAATACCCAATTAAGAAAAAGTTTATCGAATAAGGTTGTGGCGAGAAATCTCCAGTGTCTTTGAATGGCACTCGAAGTTGAAGAAGAAATAAAGTGGTGGAGGTAGGGTTGCTCGTGGATAAGAGCAAGGATTGCAATGGGAGTACATAGTTTCATGGAGGGGCGAAGATAGAAACGAAGAATTTTTTAAAAAAATATAAAGAAGAGGAGATAGGGACTGAGATATTGAAAAATCAATGATGAAAGAGGGACACTTTTTGGATGGAAAGAAAAGAAAAAAATTGGAAAAAATAGAAAAGAAAATAAACAAAAGAAAATAGAAACATATACGAATATTAAAGATAGAGTAAAGCAAACGGATGAATGAAACTATTACGAATGAGGCAAAGAGGAACGAGCGAACTAAAAGTGAAAAATAAAACTACATTAAAAGGAAAATAATTATGAAAACGGGACCCTTTTACGATGGAAAGAAAAGAAAAAAAATGAATGAGAAATAAAAGAAATAGCTGAATAAAATATTAAAGATAGGGTAAAACAGACGGATGAATGAAACTATTACGAATGAGGCTAAGAGGAACGAGCGAACTAAAAGTGAAAAATAAAACTTCATCAAAAAGAAAATAATTATGAAAACGGGACCCTTTTACGATGGAAAGAAAAGAAAAAAATGGATGAAATAAAAGAAATATATTAATAAAAAATTAAAGTTCGAGTTAAGCAGACAGATGAATGAAACTATTACGAATGAGGCTGAGAGGAACGAGTGAACTAAAAGTGAAAAATAAAACTTCATCAAAAAGAAAATAATTATGAAAACGGGACCCTTTTACGATGGAAAGAAAAGAAAAAAAATGAATGAGAAATAAAAGAAATATATTAATAAAAAATTAAAGTTAGAGTAAAGCAGACGGATGAATGAAACTATAGCAAATGAGGAAAAGGGAATAAAACTTCATTAAAGGAAAAGAAGAAAATGTAAATAAATGACAAATGAAAAAAAGAAAGAAGAGAGAAGGGAAGAAACAAAAGAAAAGAAGAATGTATGAATGAAGTGCGGATTGAAAAAAGGCAAAAGTAAAAGAGTGAAAAATTATTTCAAAAAAGAAAAAAAGAATGAATGAATGAAAGGAAAAAATAAAAAGAGAAAAAAATACAAAAAATACAAAAAGTGAAACGAATTGGTTGGGAAATATCAGATGAAAAAAGAGGAAAGATGAGAAAAGTGGAGAGACAAAAGAAAAGAAGAAAAGATAAAGGAAGGGTGAGTAGAAAAACGCAAATGAAATGAGATGAGAAATTACGTAAAAAAGAATGAATGAATGAATGAAACAATTAATTAAAGAAGAAATATGAAAGGAGAGGAAAAAAAATTTTTTGAAAAGTATTAGTCGGGAAATGATGAATGAAAACAAAAAAAGGAAGAAAGAATAGAAGAGACAAAATAAAAGAAGAATGTATGAATGAAGTGCGGTTTGAAAAGAGCAAAACAAAAGAGATTAAAGATGATTAAAAAAATGAATTAATGAATGAATAAAATAATTAATGAAAGGAAAAATATAAAAGAAGAAGAAATAAAAAAAGAATGAAATATTTTTAAAGGATAGATAGGGAAAGGAAAAATAAAATAACAAGAGATAATTAAAAAAGGGTTAAATAATGAAGCAAATACAAATAAATACGAAGAAGAAAGAAAGAATAGAATAAATTAAAAAATAACAAATGAATTAATACAGAATGAAGCTGATAGAAAAATAAGAAAATAAAAATTAGTAAAAGAGAGTAATAAAAAAGAAAAGGATAGGACAAAGGGAAAGGAAAAAAGGAAAGAAAAAAAGAAAGAAAGGGAAGGGAAAAAGAAAAAGAAAAATAGTAAGTAAAGAATGATAGAACAATACATAAAAAAACAATGGAAATATGAAGAAAAAAAATGAATGAACAAATAAATTAAAAAATGTATAATGAATGAGGCAGATAAAAAAAGAGGAAAGAAAGAATGATTAAAAGAGAGGAATAAGAAAGTAAAGAAGAGAAAGGAAGGAAAAGGATGAAAGAACAAATGAATGAAAAAGGAACAAAAATTAAAAAAGAAAGATAAAAAGAAGAGGCTGGTAAAATAGAGGAAATAAGGAAATAATTATGTAATAACAAAAAGACAAAATAAATATGAAAATAATTGAATATATGAATAAATAAATAAATAACAAATAAATAAATAAATAAATAAAGTAATGAAGTAGATAAGAAAAGTAAAAAAGAAACATGAGTAAACGAATGAAATAATTTGGAAAAAGAAAGAAAAAAGGAAGATAGAACTAAGAGGGTGTAAAAAGAGAAACTCAAAATGAAATAAGTAAAAAATAAAAGAAAAAAGTATTAAAAATATAAAAGAAAAAAGAAAATAGATAGATAAATAAGGAATGAAGCAGATAGAAAAAAAGTCGGAAGGAAAAAATGAGTTACAGAAAAAAAGAAAGAAAGAAAGAAAGAAAGAAAAAAAAAAGAAAGAAAGAAAGAAAGAAGAAAGGAAAAAGAAGGGAAAAAAGAAGACAGTGGGAACAAAGGCGAAAATAAATAAGAATCAAAGAAAAGATATTAAAAATACAATGGATATATGAAAATGAACCAATAAATAAACAGCGAAACAAAAAGGAAACAGACGAAATAAAAGTATGAATAAAGAAAGAAAGAAAGAAAGAAAGAAAGAAAGAAACGAACCGAAATGAAAAGAGAAAAAGAAAGTAGAGAGAAAACAAAACAATGCGAAAATAAAATAAGAAAGAAAGACTGAAAGAAAAAAAATAAGAAAGAACGAAAGAAGAAAACGAACAGGAAAAGAAAGATAAAACAAAGAGGGTTGGAAAAGAGAAGGATAAAATAAACTAAATAAGCAAAGAATGAAAGAAAGAAGTATTAAAAACATAGAAGAAATATAAAGATAAATAGATGAAGAAAGAAAAAAAGAAATAAAGAAGAAGAGGAAAGACTGAATGAATGAATTATTAATCAAAGTAGGAAAAAGACAACAAAAAAAAAAGAAAGAAAGAAAGAAAGAAAGAAAGAATGAAAGGAGTTGGAAAGAAAGAGATACATATTTTTTTAAAAAGAAGTTAAATAAGGGAAATAAAAATGTAAGTTTGAATGAAAGGGAGAATAAAAATCTACAGACATAAATAAGCGAAAATAGACAATTGTAAGGAAAGACGTAATTAACTGAAAACATGCAAATAGTTTCTGATAAAATCTTTTATGGGGTTGGGGGAACATATTAAGAGAAGGAGGAATATAGAGATTGCAATGGCAAGAAATTGAGGAAGAGTAAAATAAAAGATGTATTGAAAAGGACGAAGAACATTCTAAAAGATGGAATTAATAAACAAACAAAAAAAGTCATTGTTCAAACTTTTCGACGGGATAGAAAGTAAATGGAATGTGCACCATATAAACTTATGCGTCATAAATCCAAAGAACGTAACTGTAAATGGATAAAACAGCAAAGGGCTAAACGTCACTTAGTCCGAGGTGAAATTTTTTATTGTTTTTATTTATCTAGGCCAATATTTTCCATTCCATTCGTTTTAGGACTTCTGTCTTCTCCAAAGATCTATTCATTCTTTTTTATTTCCTATTTTTAAATCATATCTACATGCTGGCTTCTTTTATTATTTTTTTTATTTATTTCTCCTCTCTATATACAATGTGTGTCAAAAATTTTCGAGATTTTTTGTACTTTTTGACACACCTTGTATTCTGAAAATAAATAACGTTCCATTCATTATTTTCTTTCAGAATACAAGGTGTATGAAGAAAGTAGCAAGTTTAATGAATGGAACATTATTTTTTTAGAATATAAGGTGTGTCAAAAAGTACAACAAATCTCGATACTTTTTTGACATAACATCCATGTCAAAACTTTTCTTTATTTTCCTTTATTCTCTTTTCTAAATACCAATTTTATGCCGTTTATCTTTTTATGTACTAGTCGGTAGAACATCCGCCGGGTAACCAGAAGGTTTGTGTTCGATACCCGCACTGGCCAACTCACTCCATGAGTAGCACAATTTGGATCTGTGCTGTAAAGTGAGGAGTTATATATATATATATATATATATACATATATATATATATATATATATATATATATATATATATATATATATATATATATATATATATATATATATATATATATATATATTTATTTTACAAAGTTTTCATATTATTAAACAAATATTAGCTCTTACAATTTGTGATTGAGCACTGTATTTTCTTTGTTTCATCACAAAAAAAAATTTGTTTTTACATATACCTATATATATATATATATATATATATATATATATATATATATATATATATATATATATATATATATATATAATATATAATAAAATGGGTACAAGAGATAACCTACTCGAGGTACTGATTAATTGCAGTCGATCACACATATTTGCAGCTCCCAACCATCCTAATTTTATTTTCCTGAATTTTGCACCTCCCAACCATCGTGCCCATATTCACTGGTAAGTCACTTTTTATCTTTATAGATACACACACACACACACACACACACACACACACACACACACATATATATATATATATATATATATATATATATATATATATAATGTTGTTATGGGGTCCACATATGCTTCTCTGTGAGTATATCTGATGAGTATATATCTTCATCAATATTACACACACACACACACACACACACACACACACACATATATATATATATATATATATGTATATATTAAGGAAAATGTCTTGGTTGTTTTAGCATGAAAACAGTAGAGACAAGAGAAGGAACAGTCAGTTTATCTTAAACCTTTAGGTAGGAGGGATGACCCTCGAAATATTGGTAAATAAAAAATATTAAGAACACAATATTTATCATTTTGTTTCTCATCTTCATTTTTTCATGCTTCTAAAACAACCAATTTTTTTCCCTTTACTACGATGTCGCAGTCCAACACGTTATCCAGTACCTCATGGGAACCTCCCCAAAATTGAATTTTCAACTTTCTGTTTAACCATATATAAAGATTCTATTTACCTAACCCCTTTTCCACGGTCAATCTTTAAATGGAGTACTGCTCATTTGAATTCAGACTTTTCCTTCTCTTAGAATGGTTGCCTTATCTAGGCTAAAGAACGCTGTATCTCGTACTATTTACTGGCTGAGGAACGTGGATCCATACCTTTCTTCAACAGTCTCATGCATGATTTGAACTCGAGTTGCCGATTTCACTCCCGGAGATGAAAACGTATCTTCATGAGTATAAGTGTATAGTAGTATGAATATCTTGAAAAAGAATAAGAGTAAAAGACTCAAGAAATGTACTTAAGTTATCATTAGTGTTTTATCTCAGCTTGATACTGTTTCAATTGCTACTGTCTTGGAGAACGATGTCATTAAACTTACTAGATTCTAGGAACCCACTTATAAGATTAGAGATGCCTGATAAAACAACTAATCTGTGTAACAAGATTTACGCGGGAAAACATTAAGAATGATTCGAGAGATAAATAAATATTAGTTTTCTTTTTCTTTTTTTATTATTTTATTATTTTATTTATTTATTTATTTATTCTTTAAAAAATTTTTTTTTTTTTGCAGTTTCTCACAATTTCGGTTTGATATATTCAAAAGTAAATTACCCATTGAAGTTTCTGAAAATTATGTACCAGCTGTCTTTGTTGGATTATTTTGGTATATAAGGTGTGCTGCAATACACAATTTAAATTTATAGACTAAGCGAGGTCACATGGTTTAAACCTCAGCCAAACAACAGCCCTAATACGTGGTTTGTTAACTACTTAATTGGTGATACTGGCATACGTCCATTTACAATCATTGACGAAGGACTTGCAAAACAGAGGAGCCACAATGAACAACAAAAGGATTCTTCATTGAGGATCGCGCTCTACTTAACACAAAGGATATCCGCCGGACAAGCGCTCTTGCTTGAAGCTTAAAGGATAGCCCAAAAATCGTAACGGTCTTTTTGTCTGTCAAAAATTTGACAATGGTAGCGATTTTCCTAATGAAGTGAGGTAATTAAAAATGTCATTTAAAATTATAAGATTGAAAATAAATATTTAAAAAAATATTTCTTGAATCTTACTGTTTTTCTTAAGAAATATTAACTAACTGTTTTCTGTTAACTGTCAGTTTCTCGCTTATGCGATTTTCAATTCTTATTCTTGGTTTGAAAATCGTATAGGCGAGAAACTGACTGTTAATATGCGTCGTTGGCTTAATGTCTTCGCTAACCTAACTTAGATATACAGGCTTTATCAATGATACTGAGCACTCATTTATTGCAAATATAGCAAACTATATTATCAATATCAGTATCAAATTATACATATATATATATATATATATATTATATATATTATATATATATATATATGAATAAACACACAAACACATATATATGTATACATATAAATATATGTGTGAGTGTACCAAGATTTTTTGAAGTTTTTGACATAGCCTATAAAAAAAAACGTTCCATTCATTACTTTTTTCCGAATACAAGGTGTGTCAAAAAGTACCTAATTGAAAGCTGTATTTTTTCAGAATACAAGGTATGTCAAAAAGTCCCCCAAAACTCGATACTTTTTTGACACACCTTATATATATATATATATATATATATATATATATATATATATATATAAGTTAAAAGAAAGAAAATGAATCCGACAGTATGAGTATGAAAAGGTGGAATGAAAACATCACACAATGCTGTTAAAGAGAAGACAATTTATAATATAATCATAGCTGATATTGATCAATATTTTGATTTTACAAAAATCATCATCAGAACTCATTTACCCCGTGGTGTTTGTGATCGGAGATAAATGTCAAATCAAACATTTATTATTAGTTTTTAGAGTATATATATTTACCAATCCCTCCACAGGAGCAGGATGTGACAGAAGGTAAATTTCTTAAGCGGAGTTCAACGGGTTTGAATTCAGAGTTTTCCTTCTCCTAGACCGGTTGCCTAACCAAGGTTAAAGAGCCCAGTCTGCCCTACTATTTATCCATAGCTGGAAGGAGAGTAGGATTCATACTTTTCCCAAGGGTATTAGCTCTAAGTGAAATACAATTACCACGTCCAGGATTTGAACTCGGGGCGAGTCTAAAGATAAAAAATGGTTATAGTCTTAAGAGGAAGAAGAAGAAAAAAGAAAAGAAAGAAGGAAAGAAAGAAGGAGAAAAAATTGTGATAAAAACAAGAAATAAAAAACAGAATTAAAATATACAATGCAGTAAATGAGACTCAAAAATAATGAAAAAGGTTACAATTAAAAATGTAAAAAGAAGAAAAAAAATGTTTGACTGCAAATAATATTACTTTTGGATACGAGTAAGAAAGGCAAAAATTGGCTAAATGTATTGACAATGAGTATATGAACATTTCAAATGGGCCAGGCGGTCTACGGGTCGAGAAGCATGATGGCCAGGTGATCGCCAGTCATTGTCGTGTTGATATGACACAAGGCAGCCATTTTAAAATTAGATTTGCGCTAACAGCACCGTCTTTTAACTGTAGCACCCACTTTTTATTGAGCGTTAAATGCTATCTAGGGAAACAGAGTGAAGTCATCAGCCCGGGTGTAATGGATTATTAGCGCTAGACGTTACAGTAAAGTACGTATATATATATATATATATTCAGGTAGCTGCTGAAAAATAAGTCTAGCTGCACTGATGAGGGGTAAAACCCCGAAACGCGCGTCTGCAGATTACTTTATATACGCGTCCCAATTTTCAGGTTGAGCACTCTGTCTAGAAGGAACTAATTGCGAAAATTCACCGCTTCGGCGAAATGCTAGTCTCACTTGTTTACAAGTTAGAGACCTCTGGTGAGTTTATTTCCGGTTTAGGAAACATAGCGATTATTCTGCCTTCTATTCTAGGTAGCTGCTTGTGGACCCATCGGTAAGAGACTTGACGAGCGAAAGTTCGTTCGGGTCTCGATCCCGACCAGAGGTAGCTGCTGAAAAATAAGTCTAGCTGCACTGATGAGGGGTAAAACCCCGAAACGCGCGTCTGCAGATTACTTTATATATATATATATATATATATATATATATATGTAAAATGAAAATTACTTTATATATAATATATATATATATATATATATATATGTAAAATGAAAATGGAAGTAAATCCGACGGTATGTTGAAAAGAGAAATAAAGGAAAGAACGTATTGAATGGATAGGAAATTTTAATTAATTTAACTTACACGTGTTTCAGTCAGGTGTTTATTCATGTGTACATTATTCAATATATTATTATTTTTAAATAACAAAATGAAATTAAATAATAATAATCAGTATTATCTGTGTTATTCGGACTATTGTCCCCATCTTCATTGCTATTTGTACAACGTTTCGGCCGATATGCCCTCCGGCCTTCTTCAGGTATTTTTTGTCGGACCCGGGAACCTTCTCGGACTCGGGAACCTTCTTTTCGAACTCGGGAACTTTCTTGTCGTAATCGGGAGCCATCACAGAATTTTGAAACTAACCCTTTATTTAGTCCACGGGGGTATCCTGTTCTCATTCCGCTAACCATAGCTGGGGTAAAAGTTGTGTTAATTATTTTTCTATTTTACTGCCTCTACTCAGGATTGAAACCGGAATCTATGTTAAGAAAGGTCTAAGTGACAGTTATATCTGGATTCTGGGTTCAATCCTGAGTAGAGGGTTGTTCCGTGATGGCTCCCGATTACGCCAAGAAAGTTCCCGAGTTCGAAAAGAAGGTTACTGAGTCCGACAAGAAATAGATGAAGAAGGCCGGAGGGCATATCGGCCGAAATGTTGTACAAATAACAATGAAGATGGGGACAATAGTCAGAATAACGCAGATAATAGTTTATTTTATTCTGATATATATTTAAAGTAATCAGAACTAAGTTTCCATTTCAAATTGTTTTTATTTTTTACTCCTTTAATAAATTTTTATGTTTTTACATACTTATAGTAGTGAATTTTTATCTCCCACCCCCTCAGGCAATATGTTTCAGAAATTAATTTTTACAGTGGCCGGTGGCGTTTTTTCTTTTCTTTCTTTCTTTCTTTCTTTTTTTTTGCTAGTTCTAATTAGGATTCTCATGACACTAATTTTTCTTAATTGAGTGATTTTAATGGCATGCCAAACGGTCTAGGCTTAGTCTATACATAAAAGTTAGAGAATCAGGTTCCTTGTACATACATATATATACTTTTGTGTAGTTTTTACTGAAGAGTTTTTTTTCATGATCCTCTCGAATATGAATGATTATATAAAATATATACAAATATAAAAAATAATATAATATATATTAATACACACACACACACACACACACACACATATATATATATACATATAATATACATATAATATAATGTTATATATATAATTTATATATATATATATATATATATATATATATATATATATATATGTGTGTGTAATTGTTCTTTTACACTCTCCTTCTTACTCTTTAATACAGACGTATGCGCACACATACATATATGTACACATAATTTCTCTTCCTCCCTTTTCCTTTATTCTCGATAAAGACCACATGCGCACGTACACATACATGAATAACAACTCGGTCAACAAAAACACTCTTAACAGCGAAACAGCGGCAACAAAACGAGCAAAATGTCCACGACTGAACGATAAAAAAAAACGCGAGGGGAAAATCTGATAAAAGTTGCAAACAAAGGAGTCATAATGGGTGGACAAAAAAAAGAAAAAAAAAAAAAAAAAAAAGAAAAAAAGAAAAAAAGAAGAAGTGAACAACGAGTGACGAGCAATGGGAAGAAGGACACAGGACAACAATAAAAAAGAAATCGCCTGTGTTAACTTAAAAACTATTGCGTTAAGGAGCAATGGATTCTGGAGTGTTAATAATTCTTTTGGCGGGTCATCGGCGAGGTCATTGATTTGAGATAGCAGGATCAATGCATTGCGAAGGAAGGGCTGCCCATTTCAAGAAACAGTTCGAAGAAAATAATGGGACTCACTTGGCCCCCATCGTCGCTGGGGTTTTCATTATGATAATAATCGCCATTATTATTGCAATTGTTCTCATAATCAGCATTATGTTTATCAGCATCGGCTTCAACATGCTCGGCCAACTAGGAAAAAAGCCAGTCCTGTCGGCAGGGCTGAGAATATGCTGACTTGCAGGGTGGGGGGAATCCCACACCCCGTAAAAGGGGGTGTCCTATGTATGGCACTAAACTGTATCTGATGGTGAGGTTCTTGGTTAATATTAAAGTGCCCTTTTATTTCCATTACTCACAGGACCACTCTGACCCGAAATGGTAGGACAAGATCAATTTTTCTGCTGTTTTGAATTCAAAGTTTTCCTTCTCCTAGACTGGTTCCATACCAAAGTTAAAGATCTGAATCTTTCCTACTATTTACCCATACCTAGTTGAGAGAATAGTCAAATACATCACTTTAAGAAATTTTTCTATTCGATGGGACTGAAAACGAAAATAACCTCTTGAGAAATAACTACAGAAAAAAATATAAATATGTTTGTACAATGAACGCAATTCTCTAACTTTTAAGCATTGAATAAACCTAGACGACCCGGCATGCCATTACAGTTACTTGTAAGAAATTAATTCTTATAAAGATAGAAGTAGTAATGATCAGATCACAGTTATTCTGTTTTATTTAGTAATGTGTAAAATTGCTTTTAGTATTTTACATAGAGATATTATCAATTTTTTAAATTTTATAAATTTCCCAACATCTTTGATGGGCAATAAAAAAGGTTTTTTTCTAAACTGTACTGTTTCAGTTTGTGGAACTGGCTGATAAAGCTGATGTATGCTGCCATCTTTAATTTTTTCATCTTACAATGATATCAATTTTCTAAACCCCATTACGTCATGAAAGTTCCCGAGTTTGACGAGAAGGTTCCCGAGTTTAACAAGAAAGTTTCCAAGTTCGACAAGAAACACATGAAAAAGATCAAAAGCCGCATCGACCCCATGTTATGTATATATCAATAAAGATGAGGACACCAGTCCGAAAAATCAAAATAATACAAATCTTATTATACTATTGTCAACTTTTTATAGAGATTTGAACCAAATTTGGTTTTCTTAGACATCCGCTATCAATCACAGGTTTGCTAAAGGATTTGTAGCTGGTATAGAAATCCGTCTTGTTCTTTTCCACAGAATTAGCCAAACCTGCTAGTTTGTCTATATTTAAGGGAAAAGTGGAAACACGCTTTTGCCAAAAGAACTGTTGGATTATCTAAGTATAAGGTGTACGCCAAATTCCCACTCATATTTATGAATTTTCCCAACATCAGAGACAGGCATTTCCGTTAAGAATTGGTCAATAGAAACGATATAGATCGCATTTAAAATCGTTGGTATTTGTCCTGAAATCAAATGCAAATTGAAATTTCTGCGATGAAGGCCTATAAAGGAGGATTACAAGATATACTACCAACTTTGTGTCATAGGGAGTAACTACTGAATCTTCACTTTTTTCTACCTAGGATTTCAAAGAACTGAGGAAAGCTTAACCAACTGAATCCAAACACAATACAGACTTGGATTTACGAAAATAGGAACTAAACACTTAAAATGGTGACCAGAATGATTAATATTTATCTAAAGCACTCCACCACATTAAGGAACATTTACACATGTTAACAGAGGTTTGAATTTATAGTTTTTGCCCTTCCAAAGCTGAAGAGCCCTGTTTGCACTAATATCCATATTTGTAAGAAATTGTGGTTTTATGTCTTTCTCAAGAGCATTGGTTTGAAATGAAACGTAAACAACCCCCCCCCAAAAAAAAAAAAAAACATTTCAACTTGTAATGCTGAGTCTGTTCTTTTTTACGAGGTTAACCATTAAAAATATAATAATAATAATAATAATAATAATAATAATAATAATAATAATAATAATAATAATAATAGCAAATATAGATTACCAACGATAGCAGATGTAATATATGGACAAGCAGAAAAAGAACAAAAACTATAAAACAAAAATGGGAAGAAAAACAACTATATGGACACTTCAAACGACATATTGAAGAGGTTGCACATTAAAAAAAACTTTCTCATGGTTAAGAAAAGGAAACCTCAAAAAGAAACTGAATCACTAATAATTGATGCACAAAATAATACCATACGGTCAAATTATATCAAATAAAAAATTGATTAGACCCAACAAAATAGGAAATGTAGACTATGCGGTGATAGAGATTAGACTGTAAACAATGTACTAAGCGAATGTAGTAAACAAGCACAACTGGAATACAAAACTAGGCAGAACTGGTTTGGAAAAGTGATCCATTGGGAATTATGCAAAAAAAAAAAAAATGCCCATACAACAAAATGTTATATGCATAAACCAGAATCTGTTCTTGAGAATGAAACGCATAAAATTCTCTGGGACTTTGAAATAAAGTCGGATCACCTTATCCCAGCTAGGAGACCAGACCTAGTGCTGATTAAAAAAAAGAACTTGCAACTGGTGGACTTTGCGTTTCCAAAAGATGACAGGGTGAAGATGAAGGAAAACGAAAAAATTGACAAATACTTGGACCTTGCCAGAGAATTAAAAAAGCCATGGACTATGAAAGTCAAAGTCATACCAATTGTAGTTGGTGCACTTGGAACGGTCCCAAAAGGCTTGAAAAAAAGACTGGAGAATCTGGAAATCAGCGGAAGAGTTGGAACCATCCAGACTACTGCATTGCTGCAATTTGCTAGGATACTCAGGAGAGTCCTGGAGACCTGAGAAGACCTGTTGCCACTCAGACTCTAGTGAAATACCACCAGCTAAAGCTGATATGAAAGACTCAATAATAATAATAATAATAATAATTTATAGTAAGTAACTTTCTTTTTCCTGAAAATATCAATGACCTTCGCTTGCACAAGTAGTTGCTATATTTATTGCATGAAAAAAAATCAATAAAAAAGCAGCAAGCCGATGCTTTTATTAACGTATATTAACGTATAATGATTTAATAATCAAAAATATATATTTTATCTAAGACATTTTTGAGAAATGAAACAGTCAATAAAATCATTTATGAATTAATAGAAGGGCTATCTGGCGTTGCCCCGGTGGAAGAAATTACATCACATATAACAGTATAGTAAGAAATATATTCTGTTTATAATATATTTCTTAATCATTAATTAATTAATTCTATTTGTTCATTTTTATTTAGATAACATTTTTAAGGAAATAGAGTTTAGTCTCGTCACTAAAGTAACAAAATGTAAACGAGAAAACAATTTAAATTCTATTTAATTATTTATGTCTATATTTACAAACCCTTCCGCACGAGCAGGATGCGATACAATGTCATTTTTCAGGCGGAGTTTAACAGGTTTGAATTCAGAGTTTTCCTTCTAGACTGGTTTCCTAACCAAGGTTAAAGAGCCATGTCTGTCCTGATATTTATCAATAGCTAGTGGGTGAGCAGGTGGATTCATACCTTTACCATGGGTATTAATGTTATGTGAAATGTAAACAGCCTCGTCTAGGATTTGAACTCGGGTCGACGAGTCCAAGCGCCAATCATTTATGTCATGTAGCAGCATGGCTTCCCGGTGATTATTTCTTCTTTATTATATGAGACCACGTCACATAACGATACCTATCTGTTTTCACTGAGGAATGATTTTTTAAAGATATTTACGATTGATACAATTATTATGCATATCAGACTTGGTAGCTTTTCATCAAACACTCTTGTCATCGATAGATCGATAGATTGGTTTTAAAGGCATGTCAACACGTAGGGGGTTATTTTAAGTCTATGCGCTAGGGAATTGTGTTCCTTGGATGTTCATATTTACATCTTTTGTGCAGCTATTCCTGAGGAGTTTTTTTTACACGTTCCTATCGAATACGAATAATTCTTAAACATATCTATTTGATCCATCAAATACACTTTAACAGGTTTGAATTCAGAGTTTACCTTCTCCTAGACCGGTTACCTAGCCATGGTTAAATAGCCCAACCTGCCCTGCTATGGCTGGGGGGAATAGTTGGATTCATACCTTTGCCAAGGGTATTAGCGCTAATTAATAATTAGCTTAATATTAAGTTATAAGATTAAGAATAAGTGTTGAGGTTTTTTGTGATATAAGGTATGTACTAGATGCCCGCTCCTACTTATAGACTAGGCCGGAATCTAACTCTTGGTCAATCACTGGCAGTTCTCTGAGATTGATACAATACTTAACCGACCATACTGGTCATAATTACGTTGGCATTCTTTGACGACGGACATAGGATTAAAACACTGGAACTTTACCAATACGCAGGATAGGACTTATACGCTTACCAAAGGATTCCATAATACATGACTTTCTTTAAGCCCTTTTCAACTGGCCAAGGATGGCAGTTAAAAACTTTACAATAAGCACATCTTCAACAATAGCCAATATCTGACCTTAGCCCACGGCGATGGCGTTCAAATGCAGGAATCTTCTTAGAATAAAGGGAATTCCAAAATATGGGATGCAAATTCCGAATTCATTATCATTTACTGTATTCTGTCGCTGTAGTAGTTCGGTCCTTCTTCATTTGAAGCCACTCTGTATTTCCATGGTCCTTAGCTAATTCTGACACTTCGCCACGGGAAGGATATGATACAAGGTCACAAGTATGATGCATCCAGCGAGGATCGAACTTGCTATTAAGTAGTACTTTATCTGCGAAACTCATTATCATCATCATCATCATCATGTTGCGTATGCTGTACGGATATCCATGACAATCTCTCGCCAACATTCCCTATCATTCATTGCACCTGGGAGGTCCTCTGCGGAGCAACCCGCATCTTCAGATAGCTGGTCAATGTAGGTCCTTGTTGGGCGCCCTACACTTGCATGTCCATGTGTTCTCCAGCAGTGTCCTGCATGCCTGGTCCGTCTCACTAGTTTGCTAAAATTACGCTTGGATTGGATGCTGTAATATATGGTAGGTATCTCAGAATATTTCTCCCTCTGTGCAATGTTTGGAGTTAGCTAACCCAATTGCCACGGGTAGGTTGTGACACAAGGTCGCAAATATTGGGTGTCCAACGAGAATCGAACTTGCTATTCAGTAGTAATGGATCAGCAGGATAAGCTTTTTAAACATTACTCCACGGCGTGTTGAAGGTATTTATTCAAACCATTCGCCATTGAAAGGCTATTAAACAAGTTCGTAAATATGAGGTATCTAGTGAGAATATTTCTTCGTTTGTAAATTTTTTGGAGTTACCCAACCCGTTCGTCACGGATAGGTTATGACAAGTTTACAAGTATGGGGCATCCAGTGGTGAGCTAACTCGCTATTCAGTAGGGATGGGTCTGCGAAACTAGATTTTTAACCGTTACTCTATGACGTGTCGGAGGTAATTAATACAATCCGTATGCTACGGGTCACATGTGACACAAGGTCACAAGTATGGGTTATTTCGTGAGAATATTTCTTTATCTGAGAAATATGTGGAGTTACGAACGCTGACCGCGAAAAACAAAAACAAAAACAAAGAATACAGCCAAATCATAATTTTTTGGGGGTTAAAGATATGATAACCATCTATTAATAATGGAGATCGGGTTTATTTCTGCCCGTAACAAAAACTACGTCAAAGCTTACGTCTCTATATTCTTGTATTATATACACTCAAAATTTGAGTAAGCAATTTTGATAATTGTTTTTACTCTCACTCTTACATATACAAATAAATAAATAACTACGATTTAATAGAAAATTTATGTGCAAAATATTCAAAATAATTATTTGATTAATATCATTTGAGGGGATAGGACTAAGTTTCCATTCCAAATTGTCCTATTTTTTTTTACTCTTTTAATAAATTATATATTTTTGCTTACTTATGATACAAGCCCTCTGACATTGAATTCCCCCCCCCCCCCCAGGTAATATCTTTCAAAAATTAACTTTTACACTGCTCGGAGGGTGTTTTTTGTTGCTAGTTTATATAACTGTATTTTCTGCTTATTTTCCAACAGATTTACTTCTTCCATGGAAAATTAAGTACTTTCACGGGAGAATCGTTATTTTTGTACTTTTCTTAGCGTACAGCTTTCAGAGAATTCTGTAATTGTTATTTACTTCTGACAGAATGACCAAGAGTTTAAGCCGGCTTGTTCTATGGAATCAGTGATATTAGCATACTGTCTAAAATTAGAGGACAAAAATAGAATGTCTAATCTCTTTGCTGGCCATTTTGGAATTCACCAAACAAAATACATTTGCATCATATCTCAAAGTTCTTAAGTATTCACATACACACACATATATACACACATGAATACATACATACGCACAGGGGGTCCTCGTGGCGCAGTAGCTAACGTGCCGGACTGCGACATCATAGTATGTCGTGTATATAGTTACCTAACCACTCCGTACGAGCAGGATGAGACACAAGGTTATTTTTATGCGTAGTTTAACGTCTCAATTCAGAGTTTTCCATCTCCCAGACTGGTCGTTTAGCCAAGGTTAAAGAGCTCAGTCTGCACTACTATTTACTCATAGCTGGAGAGAGAATAGTTGAATGCATACCTTTCTCTAAGGTATAAGTGCTATGTGAAATGCAAGCAGTCTCGCTCAGGATTTGAACTAGCTTACTAGGATGCAGAAAAATAAAACATCTTAAGAGCCAACTATTTTATATGTTACGTGATATTAGCATGTCTCGTTGTAGAACAATCCCAAAATTTCCTTTTTTCCCCTTATTCATACACAAACACACACACACACGTGTGTGTGTGTGTGTGTGTGTGTGTGTGTGTGTGTGTGTGTGTGTGTATGAATAAGGGAAAAAAAAGGAAATTTTGGGATTGTTCTACAACGAGACATGCTAATATCACGTAAAATATAAAACGTATTTTATTGACTGATTGGTTAATTTTAACTGCACTTCAACCCGCCTACGTGTTCATAGTACCTTTTTATTTACATTTGATTATATTGGGAAACACATCAAACATCTTACACGGTTGAACACATCCTCATAAAAAGTGGTACTTTTGCTCTCATCAGAAACTGCTTTTTAATGCAAATAACATGAAATATCTATTTGAAACAGTCAACATAGATGATATTCTATCCTTTTTGAGAGAAATAAAATTATACCAAAAATATAAACAAAAACCCGATGAATACCATTCAGAAGTAATTCCTTAACACGATCCCCAACGATGCTAACATATCGTTAAAACGATTGACTACAAAATTGCAAGTATAGATGTACAAAATATATCCCCTTCTAATATCTAGGCATGAAATAACACAAGACGGTTTAATAAGCCATTAAAATCCATCAATCAACCCATTGAAAATAATTTACCATAAAGAAATACATGCGACTTATCTAATGAATCCATTACTCGACTTGACATTTATAGCACAACAGAATATCCTTAATGACCATAAATAAGTGGTAAGTGTAAATTTAAATAGCGTGTTATTTAAATATTACGCCATAATACTTATATAAATGCTGAATGGTATGCGTGTCATGTAAATAAATAATCATCAGTTGAAATTATTAAACTGTATCCTATAACAGTGGATTCTTTTGTTTCAGTGGGCATAAAAGTTGTACAAGTGCCACTCATGACCAGTAGTGTCTATGTAGCTTATCAGTTTATCAGTTCATATGAGGGTCACGGGAGTTTAGAAAAGAAATAAGATCCAATTCAGCTGGGTAGCTGTTGTTCCAAAGTTGAAATGACACATTCACATATATGTTTTGATTATACCCACAGATTTCTTAACAGAAGGTCTGACACCCCCCACACACACACACACTCACACACACACACTCGCGCGTATGCACCAACAAACACACACCCATATATATATATTTATATGGAGGCGCGTGGTGTAATAGTTAAAGTTGAAGGAAATGGACTCGTCAATCCGCGTTCAATTCCTGAACGAAGCTGATTGCATTTCACATGGCGCTAATACCATTGGGAAATCTATGAATCCAATCCTTTCTCAGCTATGGGCAAATAGCAGGGAAAACTGGGCTCTTTAACCATGGATAAGTAACCCGCCTAGAAGTAAAACTCTGAATTAAAACCTGTTAAACTCCGCTTAAGAAATTGACCTTGTGTCACATCCTGCTCTTGCAAGGGGGTTGGTAAATATATATATATATATATATATATATATATATATATATATTTACCAACCCCTCCGCGCACAAGTAGGATGTGACAGAAGGTCATTTTCTTAAGTTTGACAGGTTTAAATTCAGAGTTGTCCTTCTCCTAAACTGGTTGCCTCACCAAGGTTAAAGACCCTAGTCTGCCCTACTATTTACCCATTGCTGGGGGTGAATAGTTGGATTCATCCCCCAAGGGTGTTAGCGCTATGTCAGATGCAACCAGCTTCGTCCAGCATCTGAACTCGTCTTGTCGTGTTCATTTCCTACAACCGGTAACCAATATATCTCGCGTCTCCACACACAAACATACACACACACACACACACACACGCATATATATATATTATATATATATATATATATATATATATATAATATATACCCCAATATATGTGGACCCCCAATCCCGATCATAAGACAAGACCTCGTGTTAATTATCAATATATATATATATATATATATATATATATATATATATATATATGAGAATTAACACGAGATCTTGTCTGATCGGGATTGAGGCTCCGTTTGTACCTCAAAATCCTACATAAATCTTTTCGTCTCGGACGGATTCCTGTTTTTGAGTATACCATTTGAAAGGTCAAATTTCAATCTCTTGCACAAATCCCAGTGGATTATCTTTTCTACCCAATTGTGCCAAGTCTTATATTCATTTATATGGTAAAATAAGGAATGAATGAACAAAACTCAGACAAAAATGTGTAGTATATTTCGCTGGAAATTAGCTTCTTCTGCTTTATTGCAGAAGAAGCTGAGGTCAAACCTCCAGCGAAATGTATTACACATTTTTGTTTGAGTTTTGTACTTTCATTCCTTATTTTACCTCATTCTGTCGGATTCATTGCAACCCCCTTTTCCTCATTCATTGATGTGGCAATTTGCTACATGCACTTATCACCTGATTACCTGTTTCGTATCTGTCTCCACACCACCTACACTTGATATTGCGTATTATCTGTTTAAACCATAAATATTTCAATTTTTGAGAGTTTTTTTTACATCCGTATTAGCTGGCGGTCTATTACTTGAGACTGAATTACAGCAAGTCTCCTCAGGTTTCCAGGACTCTTCTGGGTATTCTAGCCGAACTTAACAATGATGTTGCTTTGATGGTCTTGATTCTTCCTTTGATTTTCAATTTTTTTCAAACCCTTGGGCACCGTTCCTAAGGCACCAATTATCTTCATGTTCCACAGTTTTACAGTTCATGTTTTTCTGACTGCATCTAGTGGTGAGGTTCCAGTTCTGGAGTTCTGGGGAGTGTGGAGTAGGCATTTATTGTCATTACTCCCCGGTCCATTCCACTGATCCAGAGTGGTATTACCTATTAGAGTCCCATCATTGGGTTAAATAGTTTTTAATAAATAGATAAATAAAAAAGTTAATACCTAACAATAATGAATAAAACAAAAAATGTTTTCAGCATAAGATAACCGAGGGGTTGACATAATGTAAATACCAACCAACAAACCAACTAAAGGAGTCAGGTTGCTAGCAGTACCTGCTGTTACTTAAATGGTCACCCAATTAAGTATTGAACAAGCTCATCACTGCTCAACTTTTATTTTCTGTATCTGATTCGTCGGGACGGCA
This sequence comes from Doryteuthis pealeii, assembly GCA_023376005.1. NCBI lineage: Eukaryota > Metazoa > Mollusca > Cephalopoda > Myopsida > Loliginidae > Doryteuthis > Doryteuthis pealeii. The sequence goes on along the minus strand of CM042138.1, from coordinate 132,873,224 downwards.
AAATACCACGAGATGACATGTTGTCTTTTTCTTCTCCATTAAAGCAAGGTCTAGTCTCCAAGATAGGATTAAGTAATCTATCTGTATCTCAGAGTCCGAGAGAAGTTTATCTGAGACAGATTCCAATTTGTGCATATACAATTTAGTGTCATGGTAAAAAAAAATAATTTCTTGCACAATTCCCAGTGGATTAGCTTTCCCACCTACGCTTGCCTAGTCTTGCATTCCCTTTATGCTAGTTTGCTGTATTCGCTTATTATATGATTAAACGTTCGGTCTTTGTCTCCACACGTTCTATACATGCTATTCTGTAATCATTGTTATTATTATTGTTCGTATTATCATTGTAGCAACAATAAATTATGTATTAATGTATTAACATTAAATTTCTTATATATCAATATTTTGCTCCATTAAAGTTTTTCATATCAGCCTTAGCCGGTGGTTTGCTGTAGGCTAAGTGACAGCAAGTATCCTCAGGTATCCAGGACTCTTCAGAGCATTCTAGCCAATCTTAACAATGACGAAGTTTGGATATTCCCGATTCTTCATCTAAGGAACAATTCACCTAGACTCTTTTGCAGACCATTAGGGACCGTTCCAAGGGCACCAATTATTATTATTATTATTTTGTTTTTCCCACATGCCGTAAGTGGTGGTTCACTGGAGGCTGAGTGACAGCAAGTCACATCAGGTCTCCAGGACTCTTCTGAGTATTCTAGCCAATCCCAACAGGGCCGTAGTTTGGATGGTTTCGATTCTTACTCTGATTTCTATTTCACCCAAATTCCTTTCCAGTGCTTTAGAGATCGTTCCAAATCCACCAATTACAATTGGTACGACCTTCACCTTCATGTTCTACAGTTTCTTCAGTCTCTGGCAAGGTCAAAGTATTTGTTTATCTTTTCGCTTTCCTTCATTTTCACTCGGTGATCAGCTAGGACAGCAAAATCTACGAGATGGCAGGTTGTCTCTTTCTTGTCAATTAATACTAGTCCGGTCTCCTGGCCGGATTAGGTGATCCGTCTGTACTCAAATCACAGCGAATTTTTTGTGTCTCATTCTCTAGGATAGGTTTAGGCTTGTGCATATACCATTTGGTTATATGGGAAAATTGAATTTCTTGCACAGCTCCCAGTGGATCACCTTTCCCACAGAGTCTTGCCTAGTTTTGTATCCTCTTTGTGCTAGTTTGCTGCATCGCTTATTATTATTTCACTCAATTCGAGATAATCACATCCGCCTTAGCCGGTTGTTCCAGGAAGGCTGAGTGACAGCAAGTCTCCTCAGGTCTCCAGGACTATTCTGACTATTCTAGCCGATCTCAATAGTGCTGCATTCTTCTTCTGATTTCCAGTCCATTCAGACTCTTTTCCAGGCCATTGGGGATCGTTCCAAGGACAACACTTCTTCTTCTTCTTCTTCTTCTTCTTCTTCTTCTTCTTCTTATTAATTATTATTATTATTATTATTATTATTAATTATTATTATATTAATTATTGTTGTTGTTGTTATATTAGTGTTAAATTTCTTATATTCTAATTATTTTCCAGTTTTCCATTCCTCTTGGGTTGGCCACGAAATGCTATACATAACAAAATGTGCCTTTTCTCTTTAATGTTTTCTCTTACTACTCGCTTTATCAGGCTCGAATATATAAATTAGGTAAATCATTATTTAGAATACATTCTTCGCTCAAGGGAATTTTTATTAAATTAATATTTTTGTCGGAAAAATGAAAACTACACAATTTATAGGAATTCTCATACTGTTATTTATGTACGAAAACAGACACATTAAAATAATAGAATTGGAAGCAACCAATCTAGTAACTTGTCTCACCTATCCCTCTTTCTCTCCTCTCCCTTTTTTCATCTTGGTGGTCAAGAAGTCCGTTGCTGCTATTCGTTCGATTATGAATTTTACGACCGCTGCTCTGCCACAGTTCGAAAATGGTATGTGAGTTAGGGTTGGCTGGCAACGGTAATGGAACTATCAGAGATACGATCATCTGGTTTCTACCCGTGTTCCTATCGCAGAGGCGTAGTTGTATATTGAGATATTGCCCCAACACGGTCCGTGTGACAGGACAGGGGTCATCACTCATCAGTAACGGTCAGAACTTGTCATTAGAACTGGTCCATCCATCTATCTCGTTATCGTCCACACTTTGACACTGACGGCCATTCAGAGTCGTGACAATGATGGATGGGACGGCCAAAACCCCCCCTTACTTCCACTTGTTAGCCTGCACTAACTCACACACTACATGTGCCCTTCTCTAATCTTGCTCATATCACCCCCTCGCCCACCCTCGTCTCAATCTCTGCTTCTCACCTCACACCGTTTTGTTCCTTTTGCTGATCGTCTTTCTACGACTGTTCAATATTTTAACGCTGACCACTGTCGCCGCACATTTCATTATTCTTCGCTCCATTCTCCTTTACTTAGAGTTCGTCGTCATCGTTCTTATTATTCCCGCGTTTTTATTTATTTATTTATTATTTATCTAGTTATTTTTATTTCTTTATCTCCGTTTTCTTTTCTGTCTCTTTTTAATGCTCTTATTTCTCTTCAGACTGAAGAAGCTGCCTCTCGCACGGGATGTTTTGTCTTCGTTTTTCTATTATTTATTCACTTTTATCTCTTTTATATTTCAAGTACTAAGTACGAATTCAACATTAATTCCTCTACATCTGATTCCCAAAATGACTCATGTTCAATCATAATCCTTATTCCGTCACGGCCCTGTCGGTGTGGCATAGAATATGACGACTATAACACCTACGGAGGGGTAAGACCCCACCATAAAAAAAATAGTGTCCTGGATATGCTGCTTAAGTGAATCTGATAGAGAGGGTCCAGTTCTGGGAATCTGGAAGTGTGAAGTACCACTTCATTACAATTACTCCCAAATACACTCTGAACTAGAGTGGTAGTACCGGTTAAGGTATCTTTCTAGGGTTCAAATAGACATGTTTTAAAAAAAACAATTCGCATTCCATATGACAGTTTGCAAAAAAAAAAAAAAAAAATCTTAAGAAATCGGAATAAACAATGTAGAAATGAGCGTAACAATGACGCGTTTCCTTAACCTCTATGACGACTTTATTCTCTGTGGAGGGGTAATAATCCATATTAAAAAAAAGTGTGTTTTGGGGATGACGCTAAACTGCATCTGGTGAAATACGAACTAGCTTCAGATACGCTTATTTTAGTTTTAGTTAGGAGGGAAGAGTAGGGGTCAAAGTAGTTTTGACTAATGAGAAGGACAACCTTTGGTTGAATTCAGAGTTTTCCTTCTCCTAGACCGGTTGCGATACCAAGGTTAAAGAACACAGTCTGCCCTACTATTTACTCATAACTGGAAGGATAATAGTTGGATTCGTACACTTCCCAAGGATGTTAGTGTCATATGAAATGAAAACAGCCTAGTCCAGGATTTGAATTTGTCTCGCCGTGTCTATTTCCAACAATGGTAAGCATTACACGACGCGCTTCCAAGTAAGGTTCCAATTCTGAGTATCT
>CM042138.1:132852196-132862196 GCA_023376005.1 Doryteuthis pealeii | reverse complement strand
ACGCTTTTCGTACGATGATAGGACGTCATGACGCAGGCTCGAACGCCATCTTTTATTTTTGTATTCTTTTATTTTTATTTATTCATTTTTTCGTTTAGCCTTCCATTTTCTTGCATGATGATTGAATGTCATTCTTGATGGTTCCCTCTCGACACACAGGAGTCACTCACAATGGAACGGTAAACAGCGACTAGAAAACCCATTTTCGGTGCCCACTTTTGCAATGTCCCCTTACAATAAACTGATTGTACTTTATCGGGAAAAAAAGTCATCATAGGTTTATGTTTGATTTGCTTTGCTTTTCTTTTTTTTTTGTGTATATTCATTTTATTTATTTATCTATTTGCTTATTTTTTTATTTTTTTTTGCTTTTTCAATCTTTTCATTCGTAGTTATTATTTCCCATATTTATTTCTCACTGATATTTATTTTTTAAACGATATCTTTCCCTATTTCTGTCTTTTCTACCACTCCCTTTAGTTTTATGATTGCACTCATTCCCCCCCCTCTCTCTCTCTCTCTCTCTCTCTCTCTCTCTCTCGTTCTGTTTCTCTTTTTCTCTCTGTTTAATACATTCGTTTTCTAAAATTGTTTTAAAAGTTTTATGGTAAATCTTTTTTACTTCATATTAAATATATTTTGAAAGTTATTCCACTTTTGCTGTTATTGATAAATTTATCTCCCTTTTAAATAGAGTTACATAGAAAACACAATTTAAATTCATATATATGTAAAATTATATATTATATATATATATATATTATATATATATATATATATATATATATATATATATAGTTGATTCTATTTACGTTGTTAGTAAGTTGTTTAATAGATAGAAATTACAATCATAGTTTCTAAATTCCTTTAAAATTATTTTTTTAATAAAATTTAAGGACATTGTAATTAACAATTTCATTAATGATAGAAATGTTAAATATTTCAATATTTTTAAACGCAAAATTAAATGTATAATAAATAGAAAATAATATTTATCCATTTATTCCTTTTAATGTATTTTTAAACAACAAATATTGACGGTGGGGAAAACCTGTTGTTTCGCGCGACACAACAAGGTTTAAATATTTACCTGACTTTATATTACGTGTTCATTATCATTTCACAAAATCTCTATTAATAATGGAGATTCGCTTCCGTTTTTTGTCTGTAACAAAAACTACGTCACTGCTTACATCACTATACCCGTCATAACATAGAATAAACACACTCAAAATTTGAACATGCAACATTAGACAGTCCTCATTGTTTTTTAAAACAATATAATTTGAAAGTTATTCTATTTTTGCTGTTATTGATAAATTTATCTCCCTTTTAAATAGAGTTACATAGAAAACACAATTTAATTTCATATATATGTAAAATTATATATATATATATATATTAATATATATATATATATATATATATATATAAGTTGAAAATGGAAGCGAATCCGACGGTATGTTGAAACGAAAAATAAAGGAAAGGAAAAGTTGAATGGATAAAATAGGATGTATTTTATTTTATTTATACTGACACGGGTTTCGGCCACGAGCTTATCCGTGCATACATGTATTCTATCTATTATTATTTCAAATACAAAATAAAATAACAATAACTCTAATAGAAAAATAATATGTGTGCGTGCGTGTATGTGTGTGTGTGTGTGTGTGTATGTGTGTGTGTGTGTGTGTGTGTGTGTGTGAGAGAGTGTGTGTATGTTGTTTTTGCACTTTCTCTCCCTCTCAGATAATCGAAAACTGTATTATAAATTTAGCACCCCCCTTTTAAACGGAGCAAATATTGATTTCTATTTTTCTTCTTTTATGGAATAATAGCTAATTAAATAATTATCTCCAAGAATTATTTTTTTAGTTTTTATTTTCGTTTTACTTTCCGATTTTCGGTACTTATTTACTATCCAAGCAGATTCTTTAAAACAAACTTTTTTTCTTCTATTCAGACCTTTGGTCTTTTGTCTTTTTATTCATGCAGAAATTAGTATGAATCACATATATACCACGCCTATATTTTGCGCCCCCAAAACAAGGAGGTCAAAATTAAGGGACCTGGAAAGAGATCAGAAAGTTTTGAAATAAAACTATGCATTATAAAATTAATTCATTGATATATCAACACTGAGAATTTCATTAAAATCGAATAATTCCTGATTTTTTTTTCAAAATTGTATTGAAAAAAAAAAAAAAAAACACGAATTTTGTACGAATTGGGTATACCTAGGTTGACCTAATTTAAATTGAAATGGATCAGGGAATTTTATTACATCTGGGTTCTTCGCTGCTGGTGTGAATCTTAACACACACATGTGTCTCTCTTAATCACTCTCCCTTTTACTCTCTAGATAAACTAACATATTTAACGAGGGCGTAATCAAGGGAGAGATAGAGAGGAAACGAGTTATAGGTTGAATGTTGAGACAGAGACGGGTCAGTTTTTGATTTAATTGAAAATTACGACTAATTAAAACTAATTAAAATGGATTTTTTTTTCAAATATAATGCAATCCTAAAAACTAAGGAATAATTTAGTATTACTTTCGTGTAATTAAAAAAAGCCCTTAGGGGATAAAAGTTGATTTTCACAGCTTTAGTATAATAATAAATAGATATTGATGAATTGAAAAATAAAGGTAGTACGGATGAAATATCTAATATATATATATATTAATGTTGGATATTTCATGTATATCTATCTTTATGTAAGTAATATATATATATATATATATATATATTATATAATATATATATATATATATATATATATAAAGAGAGAGAGAGAGAGAGGGAGGGGAAAGAGAAAAACAATATATCCAATATCTTATTATAATGGAGATTGTGTGTTTTTCTGTCTGTAACCGAAACTATATTATTATTCAAGTCACAATTCCCTTAGTTATTTACATCACATTCTCCATGATTTTATTTTTATCTAAACCTCAATTATTAATAAAATTGTCTTACATTTTTAATACTGTTAACTATGTCTACATACTGACAACATGCAATTATATTTATATATACAACAAAATAGCGGTTTACAGTGTAAACGGGAAGGCTAATTTGCATATTGATATTAAAAAATCGAATTTAATAAATATGTGCTTAGTATTATTGATTTCTAATTGTTTGGTTTTATTTTAATGAATATAAGCAAAAATCTCCTCAATGAATCTTAAATGAAATCCATTAACAAGATAAAGTAACTGTCATTTTATTCTTTACTTCCTCTTATAACTAAATACGTAAATTAGAAAAAATAACAATGAAAGACGAGAGTGATGGAAGAGTAAGTTTCAGTTGTTCCATTTTTTATTATACTCCCTCTGTTTCAAATCTTTTATTATACTCCCTCTGTTTCAAATCTTTTTATCTGTATTCTTATTTAGTTTCATTAGCCTTTCTAATTTAATACAATATTTTTATTACATTAAAACTTAAATACTTGCGCCCGGAGGGTACATATATTTGCTAGTATATATATATTTATATATATATATATATATATATATACTGGATATTGTATCATTTTCTCCGGCAAGTTCCAGTTGTTGTTGTTGTTGTTGTTATTATTATTATTATTATTATTATTATTATTATTATTATTACAATCCTTCCTCGTTTATTTCTTCTTATTATTTAAGGCTAGATCTGACTTTCTGGTCGGGATCGGGTGATCCATTCGTATATGAAAATCCCAAAGAATTTTATGAATCTCATTTATGTAGGACTGATTCTGGGTTGTGCATATACCATTTGTTTATATGATCAAATTTTAATCTCTTGTAAAAGTTCAAGTGGACCACTTTTTCGACCAAGTCATGTCAAGTTTTCCACTTATTTTCTGCTAGTTTGTTTGATTTCGTTATTATATGATTAACAGTTTCATCTGTATCTCCACATGACTTCCACTTGTTTGTTGCTTATTATCAATTTTCGAAATGTTCTTTTCTTAGACCAGTTTGTTAAAAAAAAAAATAAGACCATCCAGTATTTTACATTTCCTAGAAGAAGTTGGATTTTACTAAAAAATATGAGTAATTGAACAATTGTTAAAATCTATACATAAATACATTTGTTTTCTACCAAAATATTGCTACGAATCCAAAACTTAGTCAGCATTAAATGATCCACCGAGGTTGATATGCCGCAAAACAAAACAAACTAAACCAAACCAAGCTTAGACCAGTTGCCATACCTGGTTAAAGAACCCAGCCTGTCCTACTATTTATCAATAGTTGGAGGGAGAATAGTTGGAATCATACCTTTTTTCAATGATATTAGTGATATGTGTTATGCACACAGTCTCGTCAGGATTTGAACTCGGGTGGTCGAATCAACTTCATATTGTTCAAATTAATCAAATTTCGGAATTAAATAACCCACAAGGAGCTGATATGCCGTTAAACAATAAAAAGCAATCAATAATTGTTCCGTCTACTAAGATTTTATATCTATCGGATTTTTTGTTTTATTGAATAGCAAAAAAAAAAAAAAATAAGCTAGATGGTGCAGCACCAGAAGGCTGTGAGCGGTCCTGAATAAGTCGTGGAAGCAGCACCCCACAAAAAAGCAACTGTATGGCCACCTGCCTCCCATCTCACAAACCATACGAGTAAGACAGACTAGACATGTATGACACTGCTGGAGAAGCAAGGATGAGCTCGTAAGCGACGTATTACTGTGGAAGCCAAGACATGGGCACGCTAATGTGGGGCGCCCAGCCAGGACCTACACTGACCAACTGCGCCGAGGAGCTCACAGAGTCGATGAATGATAGGGAAGTTTGGCGAGAGATCGTCATGGATATCCGTGCAAACTGCGCGACATGATGATGATGATGTATGATATATATTTACCCAACCATTTGCTCGCGCCGGGTGCGACACAAGGTCAATTTTAAGCGGAGTTTAACAGGATTTTATTTAAAGTTTACCTTCCTCTAGGCCAGCTGCCAACCAAAGTCAAAGAGTCAAGTCGGCCCTACTATTATCCCATAGCTGGAGGGAGAATGGTTGGAATCATACCTTTTCCAAGAGTGTTTGAAAATGCAAACTGTCTCGTCCAGGATTGAACTCCAGTAGCCGAATCAACCTCCTACGACGATAACCATTACACTCCGAGTGCCTGATATGTACAATATATGAAAAATATATATCCATACATATTCACGTAAATATTCTAATATAGATACAACCATTGTTCTGTTATTTTACACATCTATCCATTTTGACCTCTTTCTCTGAACAGCATTACGAAAATTTTGGCATCTTTAATATTAAAATATTTTTACTTTTATTTCTACTGTCTTTCCGATTTCTTACTCCCAGCTTGAACGTTTTTCTATGGCGATTGTCACCCGTCTCTTTGCGGTGAATGGCGCTAGAAATTCACGCTGTCATGAACAGGTTAACAAGACTGGCAACATGTCGGACTCTCACGAGAATAGAAGCTGATGTGGCAGGAGGTGCAGCGAGTTTACGAGAGAGTCGAAAAGTAAGTCAAAAGATGGCAGAAGTCAAAGAGCCAATATAGGTGAAGAATTTCATCAGACAGAGGACACTAATTTTAAAAGAAAGAAAGAAAGAAAGAAAAAGAAGAGATTGACGAAAGTATCAAGAGAAGGGTTAAAGAATGAAAATAGAAAGATCGAATAAGGAAAGAAAAGAAGAAAAGAAAGAGTAGATTAAAGAAAGAAAGAGTTGAGTCGAAAAAAGAAAGAGAAGGAACAAAGAAAAATGTAGAAAGATCAAAGAGAGGAGTAGCAAGAAAGAAAGAAAGAAAGAAAGAATAAATAAATTGGGGAATATATTGAAGTTAAGGAGAACTATGTAAAAATGAACAGAGAAAACAAAGAAAGTAAGAAAGGAAAAAAGAAAGAAGGAAAAAAAAGAAAATATAGATAAATTAGATGATATATAGAAGAAAAGAGGAACTATGTAAAAATGAACATAGAAAAAGAAGGAAAGAAAGAAAGAAAGAAAGAAAGAAAGAGAGAATAAATAATTGGGGAATATATTTTGAATTTAAGGAGAACTATTTAAAAATGAACAAAGCAAATAAAGAAAGAAAGGAAAAAAAAGGGAAAAAAATGATAGATAATTGGATGATATATAGAAGAAAAGAAGAACTATGTAAAAATGAACATAGAAAAAGAAAGAAAGAAAGAAAAAAGAAAGAAAGTAAGAAAGTAAAAGGAAAAAAGTAAGAAAGAAGGAATAAATAAATTGGGAAAATATGGAAGAGCATATGAGCTATATAAAAGTGAAGAGAAAGAAAGAAATAAAGGAAGAAAGAAGTAAGAAATGAATTGCGGAAAATATGGAGGAAGAACGAATTTTGAAAAATAAACTGAAAGAAAGAAAGAAAGAAAGAATAAAAAAATTGGGGAAATATTTATGAAAAGACAGTCTATGTAAAAATGAACGGAAAGAAAGAAAGAAAGAAAAAAAAAAGAAAGAAAGAAAGAATGAATAAAAATTTTGGGGAAATATGTATTAGAAGACAAACTATATAAAAATGAACGGAAAGAAAGAAAGAAAGAAAAAAAGAAAGAAAGAAAGAAAGAAAGAAAGAATAAAAACCTATGAAAAAATGAATGGAAAGAAAAATAAAAAGAAAGGAAGAAATTAAACAATAAATTGCGGGAAATATGGAGGAAGATGCGAGACGTAAAAAGGAACAGAGAGAAAGAGATGGCAACTCAAGGGTCAGAAGTTTTCAATCAAAATTTTGTGGTTAATTTCTATGACGCTTCCACAGAATTAACTTAAGTTAAATTTTAGATTTAAATATTACACTTCATTACAAAATGAATAGTCTATCTACCCACTATGTAACATCTCTCTCTCTCTCTCTCTCTCTCTCTCTCTCTCTCTCTCTCTCTCTCTCTCTGGTTCACATACAAACAAACACAGTTAATATGTCTGCCTCGGTCTTGAGATATAATAATGTGGCTTATGGTCGGTATCAGCCAAATAACGAGGGAGTCTATAGCCTTTTCGTTAGCGCTAAACCAGGGAGATTATTCGTGCTGTAGTGGAGCTCCACACATACATCAGATTACCTAAGCTGTGCCACTGGGTTGATGAGGACTCGGACCCTTGCAATTCATAGGCACATGATGTACAGGCTGAGCTAAACCGGCCCTTTCTTGAAATGTAACAATTAAAAAGTTATCTTAATAATGCCACTTTCCGGTCAGAGGTTCAATTATCTATCATTTCCAACCGCACGTGTATTAAGAAAAATGTCATCTACAGATGAATACTGATTAATTGATATCATCAGTGAATCAGCAAATGGGATTTTTTTCCTTTCCTCTCCATTCTGCAGGAACACAATCATGGTTATGTCTGTATTAATTCCTTCTGTGGACGAATAAAGAGCTAACTGTAAATCCTCTTTTGAATGACCCGATTGTTCCGCTGACCCTGTATCGGCCACACGGTTCTGTACACATCAATAAAAGAATAAAACTGAACAGCACTTGGTGCTTGTCAGGTTTGTCAAACCAATTCTCTACCTTTTTAACCGTGTAAATTCGTATATTTATATTTAATATTAATTTTAATATTAATTAATAATTTTAATATTAAAATTGATATTATTATTTTATTTCATTTTTCTATTTTAATGTTAATTATTTTGAAGACAATGTTTTAATGAATTTAATACCAGTAATAGATCTAGCAATTGATTATAAAATATCTAAAGCTTGAATTCACTTATCTATTTTTTATTTTTTATTTGGTTAAGACGAAGTCTGACAAACAGGAAACAATGGTTACAGTTGTATCTTTTTGGCATGTCCTGGCCTGGAATTCCAAATTTGTTGTTTTTGTTATCTTAAAAATGTTTTCTTAAGTGGGCTTGAGAAAAGATTGAATTCTGATGAATATTCTATTCGATTTACCTTGTATTTTGTAAAATGTATCTGAAGAGACTAGACATTTTGAATTTGCGATCGAAATGAATTACATAGTCAAATGAAGGTTTGTTAAGTTTTTTCTTAAACCAAAAACCGGCCCTTTCTGATATTAAAATTAATATTAGTTAATATTAATATTAAAATAAAATAAATAAAAATTACAATACAATAAAATAGAAATGAATCACCACTGTAAGTTAATCATTTAAAATTTCTGAGAATATCATTCATTATTGTCATTGTTATCATCTCCATTATCATCATCATGATCAACACCAAATCAATTTTATTCTTAACTATAATCACATTACAAATATTTAATATTGTAAGAATTAGTTTGTAACAATTCATTTTAAGCACTATAAAATTAGTAGTTGCCAAACAATTTAATATTGATATTAATTAATTTTGTTATACATATTTTCATTGTTATTATAATAATAATAATAATCATTATTTACCGTCATTAATAATTTATTACTATCATCATAATCATCACCATCATCATCATCATCATTATTTTTCACATCAGCGTTAGCTGATGGTATTCCACTGGAGTCTGAGTGACAATAATTCTCCTCAGGTGTCCAGGACTCTTCTGAATATTATAGCCGATTGCAGCAGTGCAGTAATTATTATTATTATTATTATTATTATTATTATTATTATTATTATTATTATTATTATTATTTACCTTCACACACGCACACACACACACACACATATATATATATATATATATATATATATATATATATATATATATATATAGAGAGAAGAGAGAGAGCGAGAGAGAGAGAGAGAGAGAGAGAGGCGGTTTGCATACAAACAAAAAAATGGACATAAATAAAATAGCATTTAACATCCGCAATTATATACTAAACATCTTTAATAATATACACACTAATCTTAGCAACCCGCAAAAAATAAAATAGATCCTCCTAACTGAATGAACCACGAATAAATAAATGAATGATTGAATTCAAATGAACAAAACCGAACACACTACAATTACTACAATCCTGATGACGACCGACGAAATGGTAGAAAATATGGGTCTATTTCTTCACTACCTGACTTCCGATTTTCTAATAATTACAAGAATACTTGAATGACTGCAACTGAAGCTCATAAAGAAGAAATATTTTGTGTTCTTTAACAATACCACTCTGGACAATATATATTATATATATATATATATATATATATATATATATATATATTTGCTTGAAGGCAATTATAAATGCATGTATCGCATAAAATTCGATAATTATAGAAAATAATCTTGACAAGTGAATCCCGGCAAAGGATGGCTCTCTATGCAGAACACCGTACAGACTGTTTCGACTTTATTAAGTCTCTTCAGCGATGTATACTAACGACTCCCCTCCGACAGGAATCGAAACCGGGACTTCACAGGCATAGTCAGAGACCATATCCGTTCGGCCGCCGGTACATAGCGAACAATCCCTGCGAAATTAACCTTGTCAATGATACTATTACACGCCCCTGCCATAGTAGGCAAGTGGACGTTTATTTAGTAAACAAACCCGGCCGTAAGCTCTTCGGCGAAGTGAATAAGATTTTTGGATGTTTGTTTTTATAGAAGCAATGTTGAATAAATTATTATTTATATTTTTGCTTGAAGGCAATTATAAATGCATGTATCGCATAAAATTCGATAATTTATTTATTAGGTGACAAAGGAACATTCACGACCATATTGGTTTCATGCAAGGCAATCATCAGGTAAAGATGTTTCAAATGCAAGGAAAATCGAAAAATTTTCAAAGAAATTCAGAAAATTCAATAGACATGGGATGTGTATGATTGGATAAAATGATGCGTATGTATGTGGTGGTAATTTGAATGTATGATAGTGTTTATATTCAGCATAAAGGTTGTGTACGCGGGGTAACTGGTCACACACATAATACGTGTGTGACCAGTTACCCGATTTTCATTACATTTGAAACATCTTCACCTGATGATTGCCTCACATGAAACCAATATGGTCGTGAATGTTCCTTTGTCACCTAATAAATAGATATGT
>CM042138.1:132839696-132847196 GCA_023376005.1 Doryteuthis pealeii | reverse complement strand
GTCCCACCGGAAGGGATGATCTTCACCAGTCCAGCAAAGCGTGTAATTTTCGTTTGTGCAAAGGGACTGACATCAGCGAACTACTAAGCAAGGAACAAGCCGCCGCTTCGTTACTCCTTTATCGCGAAGGTCTCGCCCGACAAAGTCCTACATCTCGCCAGACTGGCTTCATTGTGCCGTTCATGTGAAGCGCACCGAAGAGATTTCATACAAGGCAAAGAGCGACGTCTCAGTTTGCAGCGTCTGGAAATGCCACACTAAGACGAGGAATGCTCTCTTTTTGGCGCTCTTCTCATCCGTGTTGGCAAAACTACTGCCGCCAGGGACTCCCGTGTCTGTGATCGGTTCTTGCGCAAGGTGAAGGTCTGTTTCAACAGAACCAAAATTTAAAATAAATAGGGAGGAGACGCGTGTGTTTACCTGAGAGAGCTGACTTACTGTTCTAAAAAAAGACTTGTTTTAGTCGAGTGCACAATAAAGCGAAAAGAAACGAAAAGGTCAATTTAATGATCTGAATATGATGGCTTTTTTCTTTTCTTTTCTCTTCACAGAGACACACACATCACACACACACACACACCACACATATATATATATATATATACACTCACTCACACACACACACACACACAACACATATATATATATATATATATATATATATATATATATATATAATATATATATACAGAACAGAGACAGAGGAGTTAGTGAGTGACGCAGAGAGACAGAGAGAGACAATAGAGACAGCAGAGAGAGAGAGAAGAGAGGGAGAGACAGAGAGACAGAGAGAGACAGAGGAGTTAGGGGTGAAAGAGACAGAGAGACAGAGAGAGTTAGTGAAGAGAGAGACAGAGAGAGGAGATTAGACAGAGAGAGAGAGAAGAGTTTGTGAGTGACAGAGAGAGAGAGAGAGAGGTGAGGGAAAGAGAGAGAGAGCACACACACACACACACATACACAGACTCAAGAGAGAGCGAGAGAGAGTTAGTGAAGTGACAGGGAGAGACAGAGACAGAGAGACAGAGAGAGTTAGTGAGTGACAGAGACAGACAGACAGACAGACAGAGAGTTAGTGAGTGACAGAGAGAGAGAGAGTTAGTGAGTGACAGAGAGAGAGAGAGAGAGAGAAGAGAGAGAAAGAGAGAGACAAAGACAGAGAGAGAGAGAGGGAGAGAGTTAGTGAGAGAGAGAGTGAAAGAGAGAGTGAATGAGACATTACATAAGGACATAAATATAGTCTTTCGCTTACCAAAGTATGAAGATATTTAGATACATAAAAACAAAACACAGAATGAACTGTACTAAGCATGAAGCTTCAAAGATTACCTATTTACTAATTTATGACGCGAGAAATGTAATATGACAATCAGTGTTTAAATTGGAATTAGCCAATAATGATTCAGGGAAATAAAATTCAACATTTTATCGCATTATCAAAACAAATCAAAAGACATGGCGAATTTAAGTTACGGTTAAATTAAACCGAACAAAAAAGAAGTTCCTATTAGATTACAAAAGTTAAGCAGCAATGAGCCTGCATATTACCTCCGGCTTTCTTCAGGTGTTTTTTGTTGATTTCGGAAACCTTTTTGATGAACTCAAGGACATGTTTGTCGTAATCAAGAGCCTTCACATAACTTCGAACCGAACCCTTTATTTAATCAAGAGGGAACATCGGTCAAAATGTTGTGTATATAACAATAAAGAAGAGGACAACAGTCCTAAAAATCTCAAAGTACAATTTCTCTGAATCTTTTAGATGAGGCTTGATAATTAGTATTATTTGTATCATTCGGATTATTGGCCTCATCTTCATTGTTATCTGTACAACGTTTCGGCCGATGTGCCCTCCAGCCTCCTTCAGGAATTTCTTGTTGGACTTGGGAACCTTCTCGGACTCGTGAACCTTCTTGTCGTAATCGGGAACTTTCTTGTCGTAATCGGGAGCCACCACAGAACTTTGAACCTAAACCTTTATTCAATTCACGGGTGTATCTTGTTCTCATTCCACTAACCATAGCTGGGGTACAGGTGTTAAGCTGTGTTAATTATTATTCTATATAATACAAATAATACTAAAAAATACAAATAATCAAGCCTCATCTAAAAAATTGATATCAAGTATTTTCATCAAATACAAATAATTTGCAAATTATATATTCGAGTAATAGAGGGATTCTTACGTACTATCACTCCTGGTCAGATTGGACCTAGGAATAATGGCAATGGAGGGGTACTCCACATTCACCAGAGGTCCAGCAGATGTTGTTTCTTATCATACCCAGGAAAAGATTTTGGGGGGTCTTACCCGTCTTTACAGGATACGGTATCTTCTAAGCCCTACCAATTTGATTGATTGATTGATTTTAACCGTAATTCAACCCGTCTGGGCTTATTTTATACATAGAGGTTTGGGAAGTGCCTACATTGTTGTTATTTGATAACTAAATCACAAAACTAAGGGGCTTAACAAGAGCGATATCCTATATGGACAGAGAGAGAGAGAGAGAGAGAGAGAGAGAGAGAGAGAGAGGGGGGAAGCCCTGCTATCTTTATGCCTTGATGATGATTACATAACGTCAGCATGGTGATGTTTCGTACAATAGTCGATCATGTCATTTTCTCTGAATTTCTTTAGATGAGGCTTGATAATTCGTATTATTTGAACTAGTCCTCGTTTTTTATTGTTATCTCATGGCTGCAGGTTCAATCCTGGCCAAGGGCGATAGTAACATAGAATAATTAACACAGCTTAAAACCTGTACCCGATCATGGTTAACAGAATAAGAACAGTCTACACCCGTGGATTGAATAAAGATTTCGCCTCCCAAGTTCGACAAGGAGGTTCCCAAGTTCGAAGAGAAGATTCCCTAGTTCGCGAAGGTTCCGAGATTGACTAGTAACACTTGAAGAAGACCGGAGGGTACATCGGCCGAAACGTTGTGTAGATAACAATAAAGATGAGGATAATAGTCCGAATGATCCAAATAATACAGATCAGGCCATTCTTTTTATATAAGCAAAATTTCAGTCGATTTGTTATTCAACTTGTAAAGTTTATTTTAAAAAATCAGTTGATTCAGTCGTTTTGTTATTCAACTTGTAAAATTTATGGTTATTTCCTAGTTGAGTAACATGAGTGACCCAGAAAAAACAGAACCCAAATTATCTATTTATTTTCCCATTAAACTAACCCTAAACCCTAACCCTAACCCTAAACCCTAAACCCCTTGTTGGACTTAAACTTAAAAAAAATTAAAACGAACAGTTTTATTACAAAATTTGTGGGTTCTTTATTTTTCTGGGTCACCCTGTAATATTATGTTACTCACCTAGGGGTGGTTAGGGTTGGGGTTAGGGTTTAGCGTTAGGGTTAGGGCTTGGGTTAGGGTTAGGGTCTAAGATTAGAGTTAGGGTCCAAGGTTAGGGTTAGGGTTTAGGGTTAAGACAAGGGTTAGGGTTAGGGTTGTGGTTTAGGGTTAGTTTAATGGGAAAATAAATAATTTGGGTTCTGGTTTTTTTCTGGGTCACCCTGTAATATCATGTTACTCAACTCGAAAATAAATTTATTTTAAAAAATCAGTCGTTTCAGTCGTTTTGTTATTCAACTTTTAAAATTTATTTTCAAAAATTTTATTTTCAAAAATCTATAATTATACTAAACCAGTAAACCGTAAGACACAAATCATAAACGTTGACATTTTTTCTCGAAAGTATCCTATTCGGCTTTTCTTTTTGCCATTAGTTTTTGTGATAAAAGCCATAGTAAAAGGAACCCACCTTCGCCGTTTCGATGACAAACTGATAAGTTCACACAGCGAGACACAGCGTGACTTCCGCGTGATCTCATCACACCACACCCCTCCACCCGATTTCATATCAGCAAAAACATATTTTCTTTTCTTTTTCTTTCGAGCTCTTTTATCGTATCCTTTTCTTTTGAGTCAGTCTTCTTTATATCTTCATTGCTGATCTCTCTCTCTCTCTCTCTCTCTCTCTCTCTCTCTCTCTCTCTCTCTCTCTCTCTCTCTCTCTCTCTCACACACACACACACATACATACACACGAAGATACACACACTTTCTCTAACTCTTTTTCTTTTCATATTCCTCCTTTTCGAGTTGACTTCATTGTCTTATTATTCTACTTCGTCATTTATTATTATCTTCTAAGTTTTCTACTTTCTCTCTTTTTTCTTTTCTTCTTTATCCCATGTCTATACTTTCTTTATATTCTTTCTATTATTTGATCAGAGATGGAAGCATTCAACATGGATTCTTATGTATATATAATATATATATATAATATATATATATATATATATATAGAGATTTATCCAAAACTTGATAGTAAGGGATGATTCTATATGTGATTTCTAAGATCCACTGTACTAATATTGATGATCCAGTATGTATAAATACAGTGAATCATTAAATCACTAAAGAGAGCTCAATGTAAAATAACCTTTTAGATTATATACAGACCAATATTTATCAATAAAGGAAGGAAGAACTCAATACAGTAATCCCATAATAAATTTATTTCGACGAAAATTGGGGCCCATATAAATCTAAGTTGATTTAAACCGGCTCCCCAAATTTTCGCCTCATCAGATGGGTCTCAGTGAATTGAGACACATCTGATGAGGCGAAAATTTGGGAGCCGGTTTAAATCAACTTAGATTTATATGGGCCCCAATTTTCGTCGAAATAAATTTATTATGGGATTACTGTATTGAGTTCTTCCTTCCTTTATTGATATATATATATATATATATATATATATATATATATATATATATATATGTGTGTGTGTGTGTGTGGTGTGTGTGTGTGTGTGTGTAAAATGAGAATGGAAATGAATCCGACGGTATGTTGAAAAGAGAAAAAAGGAAAGAAAGTATAGAATGGATAAAATAGGATATTTTAATCAATTTTACTGACACGTGTTTCGATCAATTAGTAGTTTCCATAGAGCATCTTCACCAAGCTCCTCGTTAAAGTCCAAGTGGTTCATCAATACAATACTTTTGATACGGCAACAGCTTGGAAGAAAAGCATATAAAATGTTTTTAGAAATTTTCAAAATGCTATTATTATCTAAGGCTTCTGTGATATACACTAGCAAATATATGCACCCTCTGGGTACAACTATTTAAATTTTAATCTAATAAAATATTATATGAAATTAGAAAGTCTAATGAGACTAAATAAGAATGTAAATAATAAGATTTGAAACATAGGGGGGTATAATCGAAAAATAGAACAACTGAATCTTTATCTTCCATCATTTTCCATTACTTCAGTCTTTCATTGCTAAATTCTCCTAATGTAACTGTTTTGTTAAATACATCACCATCGGGCGCTCTTTTTTACCCAACCCATTCTCCATGAATAGGATTTGACACAAGGGTCATCCAGAGAGGATCGAACTTGCTATTCAGTTGTACTGGATCTACGACTCTAGCATTCTAACCATTACAGCACGATGTGACGCACAAGATGAGCAAAAGGATGGAAAAACTAATAATGAAAATATAAAGCTTGTGTATACGAAATACCCAGCAGAAAAAGATATAAAAAGCAGAGAGAAGAAACATGAAGATCCCTTAAAAAGAGAATGTATGAAGAGCTAATAGCATTAAAAATGAAACTCGTAAATCATCTATATTACAATACTCGTGTTTCTTAAAAGTACGACCGTTATCATCTTTCAACACCCTCTGGTTAAAAATGATGCCATCCGAATCGTTCAAGATGAAATGCAACAAATGTTTATCTGATGTTGCTTATCCGTCAATTTCTTATGAAAGTTAAAGTTAAATAACGGAACATTCTCTTTTTATCATTAAAAAGGGAAGAAAAAGGACATGCTAAACAAAGCTCTTATAAGAAAGAAATAAAGAAAGAAAGAGATTAATAGAAAGATAGAGAGAGTGAGGAAGTGAGCACACGGAAGCGATAACGTTAATCTGTTTCAATCGAATATAATGAAAAGAAGGAAAGAAAGAAGAAAATGAGTGAGAGAGAGAGAGAGAGTCAAATGAAGATTATTATCCTTTTTACATATTAAAATATTTGCAATGGCTCTTAGGTAAACACATAAAACGTTGTATTAATTACCATATTCTGGTATATCCACAGATCCTGCTAACTCAAAACAAAGTTACAGTCTTCAAATCTGCACTTATGATACTAAATACTTATGATACTAAATAAATGATACTTATGATACTATCTGCACTTAGGATAATTAACAATCAACCAAAAGTTCGTATTCTTTAATGCAATGGAGGAGGAACTTCCGCAGCGTAGTGGTTAACGTGTGACATCGTTGTAAACGAGTTCGAACTCCAGTCACGCTATTAATAAACTTTCTGACTAATACACTTGAGAACTGTATGAACTCCATTAATCCCACCAGCTATAGATTAAATAGTACCACAACCGTTCTTCTACAAAGACGGCTTTGGTTATAATAAAAACAGTGGCTTGGTTATAATAAAGACAGTGAATATGTTTAACAGATAACAATATTTGTTTTATTTATTCTCACTGACAGGAAATACAGTGGGATGGTTTGGGATAGAATTCAACTGTGTATGTATCATGTGCGTGATCGTCACATGGGCCGTCCTTTGTTGTCATGTGTGTGTTCATCACATGGGCCGTCCTTTGTGTTATCATGTATGTGTTCTCACATGTCGACTCTCTGCTTATCAGTCTTTATTAGCACAGGGTAGAAAATGCTTCTACCCTAAAATGACTTAACTAGCCCAACTGTGCTGACGCACGTGATCGCTAGTTCAAGCATACTGATGAACGTCCGCACAGTCCAAAACCCCAGTGAAAGTAACATGACGGAATTCCCATATCCGGGTTTCCGGCAGTCCCTTACTGATCAAAGGGGGGCAACTCTTTAGCAACTCGTTAGGTCTACCTAACACCATTAAACAAAGAAACCAAGCCAATAAAACAAAAATGGAATATTGACAAATATAAATTAAATTCTTTACACCCGGTACGCAAAACACTTGGCACGTGACAGAACAAATCGCGACGCATATTTTTCTAAAACTTGGTAATTCCTCCATCACCCTAATCTATCTTTCTTCTTAGAGATCTGTATTCTTTACACCCGTATTTTTTACTGTATTCCCTGTCTTAGAGAATGTATAATTTACTTTCATAGTTCAGTCACTTTTATATAATCCAATTTATCTTCTTCTAATCTATATATTAATACTGGTGTTCCTTAATCTTCCAACCGTTATCATCTTGCAACACCCTCTGATTAAAAAATGAGACCATCCAAATTGTCCAAGATGCAATGCAAAAATGTAAATACTGATTATCTGAGGTTCTTTATACGCCGAGTTTTTTTTCTTATCACTATCGTCACCCCAGCTAAATAATGGATCATTCCGTTTTTTATCCTAAAGAAAGGACATGGCGCACAAAAAAAAATATAGAAAGAAAGGAAGAAAAGTAGTATAGG
>CM042138.1:132814062-132839596 GCA_023376005.1 Doryteuthis pealeii | reverse complement strand
AACAAGGAGATAGACGCTTATTCATTTTTAACCAAATCAGATAATTACGTGTTGAGATTTGGCTTTGAACGGAAGAGACGCCAATAATTCCGTCCGTTTTAGGCGCCAGAAAAACTACTTTCTAAACTAGTTTCTTACATTGGCTCTGTCCAATGACGAGAACGGTGTCAATCACGAGGGATTAAAATTTTGTCGATTCCACTAACTTAGTACTTTGTCAAGGAGACCCGTTTTTTATATGTTACTTACTCTAGTACATAATGATAAGTAAGTGACGGGGCGGCTAATGTCGGTATATCGAACAGCGAGGGAGGGTATCTCTTTCAATAGGCAATAGACAAGGAGATTATTTTAGCATCTGAGGTGGACGCGACACTTACATGGCTCTGCACTTTACTGGCACAACTTCCTGTGCTACTCATACGCTGAGTATGGCAAGGGCTGGTATCGAACAGGAATTGTGATTCTAGGACATATACCGGACTGGGTACGGACATTTTAATAGGAACTTATAAATTATGTAATGGTTGTATTGCGAGGCTAGTAAAACGAATTTTTATCTTTGGTATGCCTGTGTGTGGTGATGCTGATTGTATCTTCGCGAGGGGTAAGACAATCTAAATTTGTCCTGGGTTGTTTGGTTTTGTTCGTTTGATATAAGGCATATAAACCTTGTAGCATTATTTAATGCTACATTTTTTGACATTTATGATTTTTATGAGATAGTTTTGGATGTAAATGATTTTTTAAAACAAATTTTTATTAGTCTGAGACGACAGTTGGATATCTTTGCATTTACATGTGTTTTTGAGTCGGTTTTTAATCTATTTACCGGCATAGATGGGACGACAGTCTAAACTGCTCCGGGTCAGAATGGACCTGGGAAGTAACTGAGAGGAAGTTAATCGCATACTCTCAGAGCTCCATGGTTTTTGAACTTCACACTAGATGCATTTTACCGGCCATACTCTGTGGTATAACTGTGTATGACCTAAACTACATCTTGATGACCTAAGAGGTTGACATGCGTAAATCGTCCATCATTATTTTTGTTTGACGTAAAGTTCTAGTTGATTGATTTCTTAGCAGAGACAATTAGTTTGTTTTTCTCCTCACTATTTTGTATGTATATTTTCGCGCGAATGGGAAATAAGACAAGAAGGTTTGTGTTGTTTCTTTGTATTTGCATTATGACTCGTTGACTAAAGGGAAGCAAGGAACGTTACCAGCATGAGGCGTTTTATCAACTTATTGTCCTCTTCATAAACAAGAATACATATGCTCGGTGTTATTTGCCTGTTTTTATTGCTGCTACAGAAAGCAGAGACATTACCTTTAATGGTTATTTTATCTAACATTCAATGACAATCCTACAAGACGCTTTTTAGTAGTAAAAAAAAAAAAAAAAAAAAAAATAAAAGATAAAAAAAAAAAAAAATAAAAAAAAAAAAAAAAAATTTAATAATTTATTATTTGATCAATTAAATAATAAATTTATTATTGGATAAATTAAGGATCAGAGGAAGGATGAGACCATCCAGTAAACATCACTATTAAAAATCAGCTAGAGATACTTTACAAAGATTTCATGAAGACACGAACTGACTTTACTGTCCTCAGACTAGTGAAAACTGGTGTGAAAACCTCACAAGGAAATAAGTTATACTATACTCTACTACTACTATACTACTACTACTACTAAAATAACAATGATGATATAAAAATGATAATAATATATTGATATAATAATAATGATGAATTAATAATAATTGATGATAAATACTTAATTATTTATTATTATTATTATTATTATTATTATTATTATTATTATTATTATTATTATTATAGATATGAAAAATAACTGTAATATGAAAAAAATGAAGCAATATTGAAATATGAATATCAAATAGCAACAAAAAAATTATAAGGAAGAGAAATGAGTAGGGATAATGGCTTAAATGAAAACGAAAGAAAAAAAATGCGAGCCATGTGAGAATGTGTGGAATCAACTTAAATTCAAGGGAGAAAAAAGAAGAAAAATTAACGCACTGCGTTGGTGAGCAGAGCGGGAATTTGTTGAGACGCTGTAAGGTGAATTAGAAGGTCATTGTTCGAACTATTGCGCCAACTTCAAGAATGAGTGAGCCAGACAGAATGGTCGTGCGGCCTCGGTGCCACTCGGCGCATAACTTGATAAACTTGTGGTCTTGTCAAGGGAAATGCTTGGGCAAAGAAAAGCATTTTCCTATTTTCGGAGCTTTTAAAAATACCGCAATTAAGAAAAGTTTATCGATAAGGTTGTGGGAGAAATTCTCAGTGTCTTCTGAATGGCACTCGAAGTTGAAAGAAGAATAAAGTGGTGGAGGTAGGGTTGCTCGTGATAAGAGAAGTTATTGGCAATGGGAAGTACTAGTTTTCATGAGGGGGAAGATAGAGAGAATTTAAAAAATAAAATGAAGAGGAATAGGACGAGATATTGAAAATCAATGATGAAAGAGGGACAACTTTTTTGGATGGAAGAAAAAATTGGAAAAAATAGAAAAGAAAATAACAAAGAAAATAGAAACATTAGAATATTAAAGATAGAGTAAAGCAAAGGATGAATGAACTATAGAATGAGGGAAAGAGGAACGGCGCTAAAAGTGAATATAAAACTACATTACAAGGAAAATAATTATGCAAGGGACGACTTTTACGATGGAAAAAGAAAAATGAATGAGTAAAAGAAATAGCGAATAAAAATATTAAGAGACGTAAAACAAACGGATGAATGAAACTATTAGCGATGAGGCTAAGAGGAACGATCGAACTAAAGTGAAAAATAAAACTCTCAAAAGAAAATATTATGAAACGTGAACCTTTTACGATGGAGAAGAAAAGGAAAAAATGGATAAGAATAAAAGAATATATTAATAAAAATTAAAGTGGAGTAAAACAGACGGATGAATGAACTTTACGAATGAGGCTAAAGGACGAGCGAACTAAAAGTGAAATGAAATACTTCATAAAAAGAAACAATTCATGAAAAGGGACCATTTATCGAATGAAAGAAAGAAAATGATTGATGAGAATAAAAGAAATATATTAATCAATATTAAAGATGGTAAAGCAGACGGATGAATGAAACTATAAAGAATGAGGAAAAGAGGAATAAATCATTAAAAGGAAAGAAGAAATGTAAATAAATGACAGATGAACAAGAAAGAAGAGAGAAGAGAAGAAAACAAAGAAAGAAGAATGATGATGAGTGCGGATTGAAAGGCAAAGTAAGAGTGAAATATTTCAAAAAGAAAAAAAAGAATGAATGACTGAAGGAAGATAAAAGAGAAAAAATACAAAAATAGCAAAAAGTGACACCAGAATTGTTGGGAAATGTCAGATGAAGAGGAAAGATGAGAAATTGGAGAGACAAAAGAAAAGAAGAAAGAAAGGAAGGGTGAGTAGAAAACAAATGAAATGAGATGAGAAATTACGTAAAAGAATGAATGAATGAATGAACATTAATTAAAGAAGAAATATGAGAGGAGAAGGAAAAAATTTGAAAGGTATTAGTCGGGAAATGATGAATCAACAAAAAGGAAGAAAGAATAGAGAGAAAAATAAAGAAGATGTATGAATGAAGTGCGGTTTGAAAAGAGCAAAAAAAAGAGATTAAAGATGATTAAAAAAATGATTAATGAATGAATAAAATAATTAATGAAGGAAAAATATAAAGAAGAAGAAATAAAAAAGAATGAAATATTTTTTAAAGGATAGATGGGAAGGAAAAATAAAATAACAGAGATAATTAAAAAAGGGTTAATAATGAAGCAAATACAATAAATACGAAGAAGAAGAAAGAATAGAATAATTAAAAAAATAACAAATGAAATTAATAAGAATAAAGCTGATAGAAAAATAGAAATAAAAATTAGTAAAAGAGAGGATAAAAAAGAAAAGGATAGGACAAAGGGAAAGGAAAAAGGAAAGGAAAAAGAGAAGGGAGGAAAAAGAAAAAGCAAAAATAGTAAGTAAAGAATGATAGAATAACATAAAAAAAATGGAAATATGAAGAAAAAATGAATGAACAATAAATTAAAAAATGTTAATGAATAAGGCAGATAAAAAAGAGGAAAGAAAGAATGATTAAAAGAGCGGATAAGAAGTTAAAGAGAGAAAGGAAGGAAAAGGATGAAAGAACAAATAATGAAAAAGGAACAAAAATTAAAAAAAAAGATAAAAGAAGAGGCTGGTAAAATAGAGGAAATAAGGAAATAATTATGTAATACAAAAAGTAAAATAAATATGAAATAATTGAATATATGAATAATAATAAATAAAAATAAATAATAAAGTAATGAAGTAGATAAGAAAGTAAAGAAACATGAGTAAAACGAATGAAAATATTTGGAAAAAGAAAGAAAAAGGAAGATAGAATAAGAGGGTGTAAAAGAGAAACTCAAATGAAATAAGTAAAAATAAAAGAAAAGTATTAAAAATATAAAAGAAAGAAATAGATGATAAATAAGGAATGAAGCAGATAGAAAAAAGTCGGAAGGAAAAATGAGTTATAGAAAAAAAGAAAGAAAGAAAGAAGAAAGAAAGAAAGAAAAAAGGGAAAAAAAGAGACAGTGGGAAAGGCGAAAATAAATAAGAATCAAAAGATATTAAAAATAAAAGGTATATGAAAATGAACCAATAAATAACAGCGAAACAAAAAGGAAAAAGACGAAATAAAAGTATGAATAAAGAAAGAAAGAAAGAAAGAAAGAAGAAGAAAGAAACGAACGAAATGAAAGAGAAAAAGAAAGTAAGAGAGAAAACAAAACAATGCGAAAATAAAATAAGAAAGAAAGACTGAAAGAAAGAAAAAAAGAAAGAACGAAAGAAGAAAACGAACAGGAAAAGAAAGATAAAAGAGGGTTGGAAAAGAGAAGGACAAAATAAATAAATAAGCAAAGAATGAAAGAAGAAGTATTAAAAACATAGAAGAAATATAAAGATAAATAGATGAAGAAAGAAAAAAAGAATAAAGAAGAAGAGGAAAGACTGAATGAATGAATTATTAATCAAAGTAGGAAAAAGACGAAAAAAAAAAAAGAAAGAAAGAAAGAATGAAAGGAGTTGGAAGAAAGAGATACATATTTTTTTAAAAAGAAGTTAAATAAAGGAAATGAAAATGTAAGTTTGAATGAAAGGGAGAAATAAAATCTACAGACATAAATAGCGAAAATAGACAATTGTAAGGAAGACGTAATTAACTGAAAACATGCAAATAGTTTCTGATAAAATCTTTTATAGGGTTGGGGAAACATATTAAGAGAAGGAGGAATATAGAGATTGCAATGGCAAGAAATTGAGGAAGAGTAAAATAAAAGATGTATTGAAAAGGACGAAGAACATTCTAAAAGATGGAATTAATAAACAAACAAAAAAAGTCATTGTTCAAACTTTTCGACGGGATAGAAAGTAAATGGAATGTGCACCATATAAACTTATGCGTCATAAATCCAAAGAACGTAACTGTAAATGGATAAAACAGCAAAGGGCTAAACGTCACTTAGTCCGAGGTGAACTTTTTTATTGTTTTTATTTATCTAGGCCAATATTTTCCATTCCATTCGTTTTAGGACTTCTGTCTTCTCCAAAGATCTATTCATTCTTTTTTATTTCCTGTTTTTAATTTATATCTGCATGCTGGCTTCTTTTATTATTTTTTTTATTCATTTTCCTCTCTATATACAATGTGTGTCAAACATTTTCGAGATTTTTTGTACTTTTTGACACACCTTGTATTCTGAAAATAAATAACGTTCCATTCATTAATTTCTTTCAGAATACAAGGTGTATGAAGAAAGTAGCAAGTTTAATGAATGGAACGTTATTTATTTAGAATATAAGGTGTGTCAAAAAGTACAACAAATCTCGGTACTTTTTTGACATAACATCCATGTCAAAACTTTTCTTTATTTTCCTTTATTCTTTTTTCTAAATACCAATTTTATGCCGTTTATCTTTTTATGTACTAGTCGGTAGAACATCCGCTGGGTAACCACAAGGTTTGTGTTCGATACCTGCACTGGCCAACTCACTCCATGAGTAGCACAATTGGATCTGTGCTGTAAAGTGGGAAGCTATATATATATATATATATATTATATATATATATATATATATATTATAATGGGTACAAGAGATAACCTACTCGAGGTACTGATTAATTGCAGTCGATCACACATATTTTGCAGCTCCCAACCATCCCAATTTTATTTTCCTGAATTTTGCACCTCCCAACCATCGTGCCCATATTCACTGGTAAGTCACTTTTTATCTTTATAGATACACACACACACACAGACACACAGATATATATATATATATATATATATATATATATATATATATATATATATATATATATAATGTTGTTATGGGGTCCACATATGCTTCTCTGTGAGTATATCTGATGAGTATATATCTTCATCGATATTACACACACACACACACAACACACACAATATATATATATATATATTTATATATATTATATATATATGTATGTATATATTAAGGAAAATGTTTTGGTTGTTTTAGCATGAAAACAGTAGAGACAAGAGAAGGAACAGTCAGTTTATCTTAAACCTTTGGGTAGGAGGGATGACCCTCGAAATATTGGTAAATAAAAAATATTAAGAACACAATATTCATCATTTTGTTTCTCTAAAACAACCAAATTTTTCCCTTTACTACGATGTCGCAGTCCAACACGTTAATCCAGTACCTCATGGGAACCTCCCCCAAATTGAATTTTCATCTTTCTGTTTAACCATATATAAAGATTCTATTTATCTAACCCCTTTGCCACGGTCAATCTTTAAATGGAGTATTGGATTTGAATTCAGACTTTTTCTTCTCTTAGAATGGTTGCCTTATCTAGGCTAAAAAACGCCGTATCTCGTACTATTTACTGGGTGCAGAACGTGGATTCATACTTTTCTTAAACAGTCTCATGCATGATTTGAACTCGAGTCGCCGATTCCACTCCTGAAGATGAAAACGTATCTTCATGGGTGTAAGTGTATAGTAGTATGAATATCTTGAAAAAGAATAAGAGTAAAAGACTCAAGAAATGTACTTAAGTTATCATTAGTGTTTTATCTCAGCTTGATACTGTTTCAATTGCTACTGTCTTGGAGAACGATGTCATTAAACTTACTAGATTCTAGGAACACACTTATAAGATTAGAGATGCCTGATAAAACAACTAATCTGTGTAACAAGATTTACGCGGGAAAACATTAAGAATGATTCGAGAGATAAATAAATATTAGTTTTCTTTTTCTTTTTTTATTATTTTATTATTTTATTTATTTATTTATTCTTTAAAAATTTTTTTTTTTTTGCAGTTTCTCACAATTTGGGTTTGATATATTCAAAAGTAAATTACCCATTGAAGTTTCTGAAAATTATTTAACAGATGTCTTTGTTGGATTATTTTTGTATATAATGTGTGCTGCAATACACCACTTACATTTATAGACTAAGCGAGGTCACATGGTTTAAACCTCAGCCAAACAACAGCCCTAATACGTGGTTTGTTACATACTTAATCGGTGATACTGACATACGTCCATTTACAATCATTGACGAAGGGCTTGCAAAACTGAGGAGCACCAATGAACAACAAAAGGATTCTTCATTGAGTTTTTAGAGTATATATATTTACCAACCCCTCCGCACGAGCAGAATGTGACACAAGGTCAATTTCTTAAGCGGAATTCAACGGGTTTTAAATTCAAAGTTTTCCATCTCCTAGAACGGTTGCCCAACCAAGATTAAAGAGCCCAGTCTGCTCTACTATTTATCCACAGCTGTAGGGAGAGTAGGATTCATACCTTTCCCACGGGTATTAGCGCTAAGTGAAATGCAATTACCAAGTCCAGGATTTGAACTCGGGCCAAGTATAAAGATAAAAAATATGTATGGTCTTAAGAGGAAGAAGAAGAAAAAAGAAAGAAATAAGGAAAGAAAGAAGGAAAGAAAGAAGGAGAAAAAATGTGATAAAAACAAGAAATAAAAACAGAGTTAAAACATACAATGCAGTAATGAGACTCAAAAATAATGAAAAAGGTTACAATTAAAAATGTAAAAGAGAAAAAAATGTTTGACTGTAAATAATACTTTGGATACGAGTAAGAAAGCAAAAATTGGCTACATGTATTGACAATGAGTATTATGAACATTTCAAATGGGCCAGGTTGTCTACGGGTCGAGAAGCATGATGGTCAGGTGATCGTCAGTCATTGTCGTGTTGATATGACACAAGGCAGCCATTTTTAAAATTAGATTTGCGCTAACAGCACCGTCTTTTAACTGTAGCACCCACTTTTTATTTAGCGTAAATGCTATCTAGGGAAAAGAGTGAAGTCATCAGCCGGGTGTAATGGATTATTAGCGCTAGACGTACAGTAAAGTACGTATATATATAATATATTATATATATATATTCAGGTAGCTGCTGAAAAAAAGTCTAGCTGCACTGATGAGGGGAAACCCCGAAACGCGCGTCTGCAGATTACTTTATATACGCTTCCCAATTTTCAGGTTGAGCGCTCTGTCTAGAAGGAACTAATTGCGAAAATTCACCGCTTCGGCGAAATGCTAGTCTCACTTGTTACAAGTTAGAGACCACTGGTGAGTTTATTTCCGGTTTAGGAAACATAGCGATTATTCTGCCTTCTATTCTAGGCAGCTGCTTGTGGACCCATCGGTAAGAGACTTGACGAGCGAAAGTTCGTTCGGGTCTCGATCCCGGCCATAGGTAGCAGCTGAAAAATAAGTCTAGCTGCACTGATGAGGGGTAAAACCCCAAAACGCGCGTCTGCAGATTATTTTATATATATATATGTAAAATGAAAATGGAAGTAAATCCGACGGTATGTTGAAAAGAGAAATAAAGGAAAGAACGTATTGAATGGATAAAATAGGAAATTTCAATTAATTTAACTTCCACGTGTTTCGGTCAGGTGTTTATCCATGTGTACATTATTCAATATATTATTATTTTTAAATAACAAAATGAAATTAAATAATAATCAGTATTATCTGTGTTATTCGGACTATTGTCCCCATCTTCATTGTTATTTGTAGAACGTTTCGGCCGATATGCCCTCCGGCCTTCTTCAGGTATTTCTTGTCGGACTCGGGAACCTTCTTTTCGGACTCGGGAACCTTCTTTTCGGACTCGGGAACTTTCTTGTCGTAATCGGGAGCCATCACAGAATTTTGAAACTAACCCTTTATTTAGTCCACGGGGGTATCCTGTTCTCATTCCGCTAACCATAGCTAGGGTAGGAGTTGTGTTGATTATTTTTCTATTTTACTGCCTCTACTCAGGATTGAAACCGGAATCTATGTTAAGACAGGTCTAAGTGACAGTTATATTTGGATTCCGGGTTCAATCCTGAGTAGAGGGTTGTTCCGTGATGGCTCCCGATTACGCCAAGAAAGTTCCCGAGTTCGAAAAGAAGGTTACCGAGTCCGAGAAGGTTTCCGAGTCCGACAAGAAATAGATGAAGAAGGCCGGAGGGTATATCGACCGAAACGTTGTACAAATAACAATGAAGATGGGGACAATAGTCCGAATAACGCAGATAATAGTTTATTTTATTCTGATATATATTTAAAGTAATCAGAACTAAGTTTCCATTTCAAATTGTTTTATCTTTTTCTCCTTTAATAATTTTTATGTTTACATACTTATAGTAGTGAATTTTTATCTCCACCCCCTCAGGCAATATGTTTCAGAAATTAATTTTTACAGTGGCCGGTGGCGTTTTTTCTTTTCTTTCTTTCTTTCTTTCTTTCTTTTTTTTTTGCTAGTTTTAATTAGGATTTCATGACACTAATTTCTTAATTGAGTGATTTTAATGGCATGCCAAAACGGTCTAGGCTTAGTCTATACATAAAAGTTAGGAATCAGGTTCCTGTACATACATATATATACTTTTGTGTAGTTTTTTCTGAAAGAGTTTTTTTTTTCATGATCCTATCGAATATGAATGATTTATATAAAATATATACAAATATAAAAAAATAATATAATATATATTCACACACACACACACACACACACACACACACACACACACACACATATATATATATAATATACATTTATAACATATAATATAATGTTATATATATAATTTATATATATATATATATATATATATATATATGAATTGTTCTTTTACACTCTCCTTCTTACTCTTTTTAATACAGACGTATGCGCACACATACATATATGTACACATAATTTCTCTTCTCCCTTTTCCTTTATTCTCGATAAAGACCACATGCGCACGTACACATACATGAATACAACTCGGTCAACAAAACACTCTAACAGCGAAACAGCGGCAACAAAACGAGCAAAATGTTCACGACTGAACGATAAAAAAAAAAAACGCGAGGGGAAAATCTGATAAAAGTTGCAAACAAAGGAGTCATAATGGGTGGACAAAAAAAAAAAAAAAAAAAAAAAAAAAAGAAAAAGAAAAGAAAAGAAAAAAGAAAAAAGAAGAAGTGAACAACGAGTGACGAGCAATGGAAGAAGGACACAGGACAACAATAAAAAAGAAATCGCCTGTGTTAACTTAAAAAAACTATTGCGTTAAGGAGCAATGGATTCTGGAGTGTTAATAATTCTTTGGCGGGTCATCGGCGAGGTCATTGATTTTGAGATAGCAGGATCAATGCATTGCGAAGGAAGGGCTGCCCATTTCAAGAAACAGTTCGAAGAAAATAATGGGACTCACTTGGCCCCCATCGTCGCTGGTTTTTCATTATGATAATAATCGCCATTATTATTGCAATTTGTTCTCATAATCAGCATTATGTTTATCAGCCTCGGCTTCATCATGCTCGGCCAACTAGGAAAAAAAGCCAGTCCTGTCGGCAGGGCTGAGAATATGCTGACTTGCAGGGGGGGAATCCTACACCCGTAAAAGGGGTGTGTCCTATGTATGGCACTAAACTGTATCTGATGGTGATGTTCTAGGTTAATATTAAGTGTCCTTTTTATTTCCATTACTCACAGGACACTCTGACCCGGAATGGTAGTACAAGATCAATTTTCTGCTGTTTTTGAATTCATGTTTTTCCTTCTCCTAGACCGTTGCCATATCAAGTTTAAGATCTGAATCTTTCTTATTATTTACCCATACCTGTAGTCAAATACATCACTTTAATAAATTTTTCTATTTGATGGGACTGAAAACGAAAATAAACTCTTGAGGAATAACTTCAGAAAAAAAAAATTGAATATGTATGTACAATGAACGCAATTCTCTAACTTTTAAGCATAGAATAAGCCTAGACGTTCTGGCATGCCATTAAAGTCACTAGTAGCAAAATAATTTTTAAAGATAGAAGTAGTGATGCTCAGATCTCAGTTATTGTTTTTTTTTATTTAGTAATGGATAACATTTATTTTAGTATTTTACATAGAAATATTATCAATTTTTAAATATTTTATAAATTTCCCAACATATTTGATGGGCGATATAAAAAAACATGTTTTTTCTAAACTGTGCTATTTCAGTTTATGGAACTGGCTGATAAAGCTGGTGTATATTGCCATCTTTAACTTTTTTCGACAAGAAACACCTAAAGAAGATCGGAAGTCACATCGACCGAACTGTTATGTATATAACAATAAAGATGAGGACACCAGTCCGAAAAATCTAAATAATACAAATCTTATTATACTATTGTCAACTTTTTATAGAGATTTGAACCATTTTTTTTTCAGACATCCGCTATCAACCACAGGTTTGCTAAACGTCTTGGAGCTGGCATTGAATTTGTTAAGTATCTGGCAGCCATCCTTCGTTCCAGATGTAATGAATAAGTAAGCAAGCCAATAAGAATCCGGTGTTAACGTATTCCTTGTAAGTCCGTCGTCCAAGGGAATCCAAATGTCAATGAAATAATCTCAGATTGGGATCTCTATTAATACAGCAGAAGCAGCAGCAGCAGTGCCAGTGATTGGACAATAAGAATCCTTCTCAGGTCACGTGTTTATAGTCGAGTCTATAAGTAGAAGTGACCATTTACCTTATGCCTTATATATCAACAAAATCCAACAGAATTCTGGGTTGTTCTTTTCCTAAATACTACAGAATTAGCCAACCCTGCTAGTCTGCCTATATTTAAGGGGAAAATGGATTCACGCCTTTTTATCTAAATATAAGGTGTACGCCAAATTCCCACTGATATTTATGGATTTTCCCAACATCAGAGGCAGGAATTTCCGGTAAGAATTGGTCAATAGAAACGATATAGATCGCATTTAATGTCGTTGGTATTTGTCCTGAAATAAAATATAAAAATTAAAATTTCTGCGATGAAGACCTACAGAGGAGGATTACAAGATATACTACCAACTTTGCGTCATAGTGAGTAACTACTGAATCTTCACTTTTTTCTAAATAGGATTTCAAAGAACCGAGGAAGGCTTAACAAAACTGAATCCAAACACAATACAGACTTGGATTTACGAACACAGGAACTAAACACTTAAAATGGTGACCAGAAGTTTAAGAAGCATGATTAATATTTATCTAAAGCAATCCACCAACTGATGGTAACTTTACACATGTTAACAGGGGTTTGAATCTATAGTTTTTGACCTTCCAAAGCTGAAGATCCCAGTTTGCACTAATATCCATATTTGTAAGAAGAAATTATGGTTTCATGTCTTTCCGAAGAGCATTGGTTTGAAGGGAAACGTAAACAACCCCCTAAAACATTTTAACTAATAATGCTGGATCTGTTCTTTTTTACGAGGTTAACCATTAAAACCCTCTTATAATAATAATAATAATAATAATAATAATAATAATAATAATAGCAAAGACAGATTACCAACGATAGCAGATGTAATATATGGACAAACAGAAAAACAACAAAAACTAGAAAACAAAAATGGGAAGAAAAACAACTATATGGACACTTCAAACGACAAATCGGAGAGGTTGCACATGAAAAAAACTTAGTCATGGTTAAGAAGAGTAAACCTCAAAGAGAAACTGAATCACTAATAATTGCTAATCAAAATAATACCATTAGGTCAAATTATATCAGAATTATGGCAAAAATTGATAAGACCCAACAAAATAGGAAATGTAGACTATGCGGTGACAGAGATTAGACTGTAAAACAATGTACTAAGCGAATGTAGCAAACAAGCACAACTGGAATACAAAACTAGGAAGAACTGGTTTGGGAAGGTGATCTACTAGGAATTATGCATAAAAAAATTTTTTGCCCATACAACAAAATGGTATATGCATAAACCAGAATCTGTTCTTGAGAATGAAACGCAAAAAATTCTCTGGGACTTTGAAATAAAGTCGGATCACCTTATCCCAGCTAGGAGACCAGACATAGTGATGATTAAAAAGAAAAAAAGGAACTTGTCAACTGGTGGACTTTGCGGTTCCAGAAGATCACAGGGTGAAGATGAAGGAAAACGAAAAAATTGACAAATATCTGGACCTTGCTAGAGAATTAAAAAAGCCATGGAATATGAAAGTCAAAGTGATACCAATTGTAGTTGGTGCAATTGGAACGGTCCCAAAAGGATTGGAAAAAAGACTGGAGAATCTGGAAATCTGCAGAAGAGTTGAAACCATCCAGACTTCTGCATTGTTGCAATTGGCTGGGATACTCAAGAGAGTCCTGGAGACCTGAGGAGACTTGTTGCCACTCACACTCCAGTGAAATACCTCCAGCTAAAGCTGATGTGAAAAACTCAATAATAATAATGATGATGATGATGATGATGATGATGATGATGATGATTTATAGTAAGTAACTTTCTTTTTTCTGAAAATATCAATGACCTTCGCTTGCACAAGTAGTTGCTATATTTATTGCATGAAAAAAAAAATCAATAAAAAAACAGCAAGCCGATGCTTTTATTAACGTATATTAACGTATAATGATTTAATAATCAAAAATATATATTTTATCTAAGACATTTTTGAGAAATGAAACAGTCAATAAAATCATTTATGAATTAATAGAAGGGCTATCTGGCGTTGCCCCGGTGGAAGGAATTACATCACATATAACAGTATAGTAAGAAATATATTCTGTTTATAATATATTTCTTAATCATTAATTAATTAATTCTATTTGTTCATTTTTATTTAGATAACATTTTTAAGGAAATAGAGTTTAGTCTCGTTACTAAAGTAACAAAATGTAAACGAGAAAACAATTTAAATTCTGTTTAATTATTTATGTCTATATTTACCAACCCTTCCGCGTGAGCAGGATGCGATACAATGTAATTTTTCAGGCGGAGTTTAACAGGTTTGAATTCAGAGTTTTCCTTCTAGACTGGTTTCCTAACCAAGGTTAAAGAGCCAAGTCTGTCCTGATATTTATCAATAGCTGGTGGGAGAGCAGGTGGATTCATACCTTTACCATGTTTATTAATTTTATGTGAAATGTAAACAGCCTCGTCTAGGATTTGAACTCGGGTCGACGAGTCCAAGCGCCAATCATTTATGTCATGTAGCAGCATGGCTTCCCGGTGATTATTTCTTCTTTATTATATGAGACCACGTCACACAACGATACCTATCTGTTTTCACTGAGGAATGATTTTTTTTAGATATTTACGATTGATACAATTATTATGCATATCAGGCTTGGTAGCTTTTCATCAAACACTCTTGTCATCGATAGATCGATAGATTGGTTTTAAAGGCATGTCAACACGCAGAGGGTTATTTTAAGTCTATTGTGTTCCTTGGATGTTCATATTTACATTTTTTGTGCAGTTATTCCTGAAGAGTTGTTTTTACACATTCCTACCGAATACGAATAATTCTTAGAAATTTCTATTTGATCCATCAAATTGAGTTTAACAGGTTTGAATTCAGAGTTTTCCTTCTGCTAGACCGGTTACCTAGCCATGGTTAAATAGCCCAAACTTCCCTGCTATTTACCCATTGCTGGGGGGAAAATAGTTGAATTCATACCTTTGCCAAGGGTATTAACGCCATGTGAAATGCAAACAGCTTTGTCCAGGAATTGAACTCGGGTCGACGAGTCCATTTTCTACGACTCTAGTCATTACATCACGCGCCTCTTAATATGAAGTTACAAGATTAAGAATAAGCGTTGATTTTTTTGTGATATAATGTGTGTGCTAGATGCCCGCTCCTACTTATAGAATAGTCCGGAATTATGTGATCTAACTCTTGGCCAATCACTGGCAGTACTCTGAGGTTGATACTATACTTAACCGACCATACTGGTCATAATTACGTTGGCATTCTTTGACGACGAACATAGGATTAAAACACTGGACCTTTACCAATACGCAGGATAGGACTTATACGCTTACCAAAGGATTCCATAACTCAGGACTTTCTTTAAGCCCTTTTCAACTGGCCAAAGATGACATTTAAAAACTTTACAATAAGCACATGTCTTATTATACTAGCAATCTTCAACAATAGCCAATATATGACCTTAGCCCTCGGTGATGGCGTTCAAATGCAGGAATCTTCTTAGAATACAGGGAATTCCAAAATATGGTATGCACGTTCCGAATTCATAATCATTTACTGTATTCTGTCGCTGTAGTAGTTCGGTCCTTCTTCATCTGAAGCCACTCTGTATTTCTATTTCCGAGAGTCCTAACCTACCTCTGTCACTTCACAACAATATACAATATATATGATACAAGTTCACAAGTACAAGGCATCCAGCAAGGATCGAACTTGCTATTAAGTAGTAATTTATCTGCAAGACTCATCATCATCATCATCATCATCATGTCGCGCATGCAGCACGGATATCCATGACAATCTCTCGCCAACCTTCTCTATCATTCATTGCACCTGGGAGGTTCCCTTCGGAACAACCAGCATCTTCGCATAGCTAGTCAATGTAGGTCCTTGCTGGGCGACCCACACTTGCATGTCCATGTGTTGGCTTCCACAGGAGAACGTTGCTTTTGAGCCCATCCTTGCTTCTCCAGCAGTATCCTGCATGCCTTGTCCGTCTCGCCAGTTTGCTAAAATTACGCCTGGATTGGATGCTGTAATATATGGTAAGTATCTCAGAATATTTCTCCCTCTGTGCAATGTTTGAAGTTAGCTAACCCGATTGCCACGGGTAGGTTGTGACACAAGGTCGCAAATATTGGGTGTCCAACGATTATCGAGCTTGCTATTCAGTATTCGTGGATCAGCAGGATTAGCTTTTTAAACATTACTCCACGGCGTGTTGAAGGTATTTATTCAAACCATTCGCTATTGAAAGGCTATTAAACAAGTTCGCAAATATGAGGTACCTAGAGAGAATATTTCTTCGTTTGTAAATTTTTTGGAGTATCCAACCCGTTAGTCACGGATAGGTTGTGACAAGTTTACAAGTATGGGGCATCCAGTGATGAGCTAACTCGCTATTCAGTAGGGATGGGTCTGCGAAACTAGATTTTTAACCATTACTCAATGATGTGTCGGAGGTATTTATACAATCCGTTCGCTACGGGTCACATGTGAAACAAGGTCCCAAGTATGGGTTATCTTGCGAGAATATTTCTTCATCTGAGAAATATTTGGAGTTACGAACGCTGACCGTGAAAAACAAGAACACATAATACAGCCAAATTAAAACTTTTTCCCGGTTAAAAATATGTGAACCATCTATTAATAATGGAGATTGGGTGTATTTCTGCCTGTAAGAAAAACTACGTCACAGATTACGTCACTATATTCTTGTATCATATACACTCAAAATTTGAGTAAGCAATTTTAGTAATTTTTTCAGTAACGAGAAGTTAGATACAAAGTATACAAATAAATAGATACCAACGATCTAGTGAAAAATGTATGTGCAAATTATTCTAAATAATTATTTGATTGATATCATTTGAGGGGATAGGACTATCCAAATTGTTCTATATATTTTTTTTTACTCCTTTAATAAATTTTATATTTTTGCTTACTTATGATACAAGCCCTCTGACATTGAACTTTTAACTCCAACCCCCTCAGGTAATATCTTACAAAAATTAACTTTTACACTGTCCGGAGGGTGTTTTTTGTTGCTAGTTTATATAACTGTATTTTCTGCTTATTTTCCAACAGATTTACTTCTTCCATGGAAAATTAAGTACTTTCACGGGAGAATCGTTATTTTTGTACTTTTCTTAGCGTACAGCTTTCACAGAATTCTGTAATTGTTATTTACTTCTGACAGAATGACCAAGAGTTTAAGCCGGCTTGTTCTATGGAATCAGTGATATTAGCATACTGTCTAAAATTAGAGGACAAAAATAGAATGTCTAATCTCTTTGCTGGCCATTTTGGAATTCACCAAACAAAATACATTTGCATCATATCTCAAAGTTCTTAAGTATTCATATACACACACATATATACACACAGGAATACATACATACGTACGGGGGGAGTCCTCGTGGCGCAGTAGCTAACGTGCCGGACTGCGACATCATAGTATGTCGTGTATATAGTTACCTAACCACCTCACACGAGCAGGATGAGACACAAGGTCATTTTTTGCGTAGTTTAACGTTTGAATTCAGAGTTTTCCATCTACTAGACTGGTCACCTAACCAAAGTTAAAGAGCCCAGTCTGCACTACTATTTACTCATAGCTGGAGAGAGAATAGTTGAATGCATACCTTTCTCTAAGGTATAAGTGCTATGTGAAATGCAAGCAGTCTCGCTCAGGATTTGAACTAGCTTACTAGGATGCAGAAAAATAAAACATCTTAGCCAACTATAATCAAATGTAAATAAAAAGGTACTATGACACGCACACACACACACACACACACACACACACACACACATATATATATATATATATATATATGTGTGTGTGTGTGTGTGTGTGTGTGTGTATGAATAAAAAAAGGAAATTTTGCGATTGTTCTACAACGAGACATGCTAATATCACGTAAAATATAAAACGTATTTCATTGACTGGTTAATTTTAACTGCACTTCAACCCGCCTACGTGTTCATAGTACCTTTTTATTTACATTTGATTATATTGGTAAACAGATCAAACAACTTACACGGTACTTTTTCTCTCATCA
This sequence comes from Doryteuthis pealeii, assembly GCA_023376005.1. NCBI lineage: Eukaryota > Metazoa > Mollusca > Cephalopoda > Myopsida > Loliginidae > Doryteuthis > Doryteuthis pealeii. The sequence goes on along the minus strand of CM042138.1, from coordinate 132,821,460 downwards.
GAAACTGCTTTTTAATGCAAATAACATGAAATATCTATTTGAAACAGTCAACATAGATGATATTCTATCCTTTTTGAGAGAAATAAAATTATAACAAAAATATTTTTTTAAAAACCGATGAATATCATTCAAAAGTAATTCTTTAACACGTCCCCCAACGATGCTAACATATCGTTAAAACGGTTGATTACAAAATTGTAAGTATAGATGTACAAAATATATTACCTTCTAATATCTAGGCATGAAATAACACAAGACGGTTTAATAAGCCGTTAAAATCCATCAATCAACCCATTGAAAATCCTGAACATTTACCATAAAGAAATACATGCGACTTATCTAATGAATCCATTACTCGACTTGACATTTATAGCACAACAGAATATCCTTAATGACCATAAATAAGTGGTAAGTGTAAATTTAAATAGCGTGTGATTTAAATATTACGCCATAATACTTATATAAATGCTGAATGGTATGCGTGTCATGTAAATAAATAATCATCAGTTGAAATTATTAAACTGTATCCTATAACAGTGGATTCTTTTGTTTCAGTGGGCATAAAAGTTGTACAAGTGCCACTCATGACCAGTAGTGTCTATGTAGCTTATCAGTTTATCAGTTCATATGAGGGTCACGGGAGTTTAGAAAAGAAATAAGATCCAATTCAGCTGGGTAGCTGTTGTTCCAAAGTTGAAATGACACATTCACATATATGTTTTGATTATACCCACAGATTTCTTAACAGAAGGTCTGACACACACACCCACACACACACTCACACACACACACTCGCGCGTATACACCAACAAACACACACCCATATATATATATTTATATGGAGGCGCGTGGTCTAATAGTTAAAGTTGAAGGAAATGGACTCGTCGATCCGCGTTCAATTCCTGAACGAAGCTGATTGCATTTCACATGGCGCTAATACTCTTAGGAAATCTATGAATCCAATCCTTTCTCAGCTATGGGCAAATAGCAGGGAAAACTGGGCTCTTTAACCATGGCTAGGTAACCCGTCTAGAAGTAAAACTCTGAATTAAAACCTGTTAAACTCCGCTTAAGAAATTGACCTTGTGTCAGATCCTGCATTTACGGAGGGATCGGTAAATATATATATATATATATATATATATATATATATATATATTTACCAACCCCTCCGCGCACAAGTAGGATGTGACAGAAGGTCATTTTCTTAAGTTTGATAGGTTTAAATTCAGAGTTGTCCTTCCACAGAGCTTATCAATGTACGTTTTTGCTGAAGGACAGCAAGTCTCCCCAGGTCTCCAGTACTCCTCTGGGTATTCTAGCCTAATTTAACAATGATGTTGCTTTGATGGTCTTGATTCTTCCTTTGATTTTCAATTTGTTTCAAACCCTTGGGCACCGTTCCTAAGGCTTGTCCATGTGCTGGCTTCCACAGGAGGACGTCGGTTATGAGTTCGTCCTTGCTTCTCCAGCAGTGTCCCGCGTGTCTTGTCCGTCTTACTTTGATGGTTTGTGTGATATGTGGTAGGTGGCCGTATAGCAGTTTTCTCGTAGGGTGTTGTTTCCATGTCTTGTTCAGGATCACCCGCAGCATTCTTGTGCAGCTCCCATCTAGTTTATTCTCTAGTCACTTAGTTAGGGTCCAGGTGGTGCAGCCATACAGCAGTACTGATACGTCAACGGCCTGCATCAATATATATATATATATATATATATTATATATATATATATATATATATATATTGATAATTAACACGAGGTCTTGTCTTATGATATATATATATATAATATATATATATATATATATATATATATTGATAATTAACACGAGGTCTTGTCTTATGATCGGATTGAGGGTCCGTTTGTACCTCAAACTCCTACAGAAATCTTTCGTCTCGGACGGATTCCTGTTTTTGAGTATACCATTTGAAAGGTCAAATTTCAATCTCTTGCACAAATCCCAGTGGATTATCTTTTCTACCCAATTGTGCCAAGTCTTATATTCATTTATATGGTAAAATAAGGAATGAAAGAACAAAACTCAGACAAAAATGTGTAGTATATTTCGCTGGAGGTTTGATCTCAGTTTATTCTGCTTTATTGCCGAAGAAGCTGAGGTCAAAGCTCCTGCGAAATATAGTATACATTTTTGTCTGAGTTTTGTTCTTTCATTCCTTGTTTTACCTCATTCAGTCGGATTCATTGCAACCCCCTTTTCCTCATTCATTGATGTGGCAATTTGCTACCTGCACTTATCACCTGATTACCTGTTTCGTATCTGTCTCCACACCACCTACACTTGATATTGCGTATTATCTGTTTAAACCATAAATATTTCAATTTTTGAGAGTTTTTTTTACATCCGTATTAGCTGGTGGCCTTTTACTGGAGACTAAAGGACAGCAAGTCTCCCCAGGTCTCCAGTACTCTTCTGGGTATTCTAGCCGATCTTAACAATGATGTTGCTTTGATGGTCTTGATTCTTCCTTTGATTTTCAATTTTTTTCAAACCCTTGGGCACCGTTCCTAAGGCACCAATTATCTTCATGTTCCACAGTTTTACAGTTTACGTTTTTCTGACTGCATCTAGTGGTGAGGTTCCAATTCTGGAGTTATGGGTGCCATTACTCCTAGGTCCATTCCACTGATCCTGAGTGGTATTACCTATTGGAGTCCCATCATTGTGTTAAATAGTTTTTAATAAATAGATAAATAAAAAAGTTAATACCTAACAATAATGAATAAAACAAAAAAATTTTCAGCAAAAGATAACCGAGGGGTTGATATAATGTAAATACCAACCAACAAACCAACTAAAGGAGTCTGGTTGCTAGCAGTACCTGCTGTTACTTAAATGGTCACCCAATTAAGTATTGAACAAGCTCATCACTGCTCAACTTTTATTTTCTGTATCTGATTCGTCGGGACGGCAAAATACCACTAGATGGCATGTTGTCTTTTTCTTCTTAATTAAAGCAAGGTCTAGTCTCCAAGATGGGATTAAGTAATCTATCTGTATCTCAGAGTCCGAGAGAAGTTTATCTGAGACAGATTCCAATTTGTGCATATACAATTTAGTGTCATGGTAAAAAAAAATTAATTTCTTGCACAATTCCCAGTGGATTAACTTTCCCATCTACGCTTACCTAGTCTTGTATTCCCTTTATGCTAGTTTGCTGTATTCGCTTATTATATGATTAAACGTTCGGTCTTTGTCTCCACACGTTCTATACATGCTATTCTGTAATCATTGTTATTATTATTGTTCTTATTATCATTGTAGCAACAATAAATTATGTATTAATGTATTAACATTAAATTTCTTATATATCAATATTTTGCTCCATTAAATTTTTTCATATAAGCCTTAGCCGGTGGTTTGCTGTAGGCTAAGTGACAGTAAGTATCCTCAGGTATCCAGGACTCTTCAGAGCATTCTAGCCGATCTTAACAATGACGAAGTTTGGATATTCCCGATTCTTCATCTAAGTAACAATTCACCTAGACTCTTTTGCAGACCATTAGGGACCGTTCCAAGGGCACCAATTATTATTATTATTATTATTTTGTTTTTCCCACATGCCGTAAATGGTGGTTCACTGGAGGCTGAGTGACAGCAAGTCACATCAGGTCTCCAGGACTCTTCTGAGTATTCTAGCCAATCCCAACAGGGCCGTAATTTGGATGGTGTCGATTCTTACTCTGATTTCTATTTCACCCAAATTCCTTTCCAGTGCTTTGGGGATCGTTCCAAGGGCACCAATTACAATTGGTACGACCTTCACCTTCATGTTCTACAGTTTCTTCAGTTCTCTGGCAAGGTCCAAGTATTTGTTTATCTTTTCGCTTTCCTTCATTTTCACTCGGTGATCAGCTAGGACAGCAAAATCTACGAGATGGCAGATTGTCTCTTTCTTGTCAATTAATACTAGGTCCGGTCTCCTGGCCGGGATTAGGTGATCCGTCTGTACCTCGAAATCACAGCGAATTTTTTGTGTCTCATTCTCTAGGATAGGTTTAGGTTTGTGCATATACCATTTGGTTATATGGGGAAAATTGAATTTCTTGCACAGCTCCCAGTGGATCACCTTTCCCACAGAGTCTTGCCTAGTTTTGTATCCTCTTTGTGCTAGTTTGCTGCATTCGCTTATTATTATTTCACTCAATTCGAGATTTTCACATCCGCCTTAGCCGGTGGTTCCAGGAAGGCTGAGTGACGGCAAGTCTCCTCAGGTCTCCAGGACTATTCTGATTATTCTAGTCGATCTCAATAGTGCTGCATTCTTCTTCTGATTTCCAGTCCATTCAGACTCTTTTCCAGGCCATTGGGGATCGTTACAAGGACAACACTTCTTCTTCTTCTTCTTCTTCTTCTTCTTCTTCTTCTTCTTCTTATTATTATTATTATTATTATTATTATTATTATTATTATTATTATTATTATTATTATTATTATTATTGTTGTTGTTATATTAGTGTTACATTTCTTATATTCTAATTATTTTCCAGTTTTCCATTCCTCTTGGGTTGGCCACGAAATGCTATACATAACAAAATGTTCCTTTTCTCTTTAATGTTTTCTTACTACTCGCTTATCAGGCTCGAATATATTAAATTAGGTAAATCATTATTTAGAATACATTCTTCGCTCAAGGGAATTTTTATTAAATTAATATTTTTGTCGGAAAAATGAAAACTACACAATTTATAGGAATTCTCATACTGTTATTTATGTACGAAAACAGACACATTAAAATAATAGAATTGGAAGCAACCAATCTAGTAACTTCTCTCACCTATCCCTCTTTCTTTCCTTCCCCTTTTTTCATCTTGGTGGTCAAGAAGTCCGTTGCTGCTATTCGTTCGATTATGAATTTTACGACCGCTGCTCTGCCACAGTTCGAAAATGGTATGTGAGTTAGGGTTGGCTGGCAACGGTAATGGAACTATCAGAGATACGATCATCTGGTTTCTACCCGTGTTCCTATCGCAGAGGCGTAGTTGGTATAATTGAGATATTGCCCCAACACGGTCCGTGTGACAGGACAGGGGTCATCACTCATCAGTAACGGTCAGAACTTGTCATTAGAACTGGTCCATCCATCTATCTCGTTATCGTCCACACTTTGACACTGACGGCCATTCAGAGTCGTGACAATGATGGATGGGACGGCCAAAACCCCCCTCTTACTTCCACTTGTTAGCCTGCACTAACTCACACACTACATGTGCCCTTCTCTAATCTTGCTCATATCACCCCTCGCCCACCCTCGTCTCAATCTCTGCTTCTCACCTCACACCGTTTTGTTCCTTTCGCTGATCGTCTTTCTACGACTGTTCAATATTTTAACGCTGACCACTGTCCGCCGCACATTTCATTATTCTTCGCTCCATTCTCCTTTACTTAGAGTTCGTCGTCATCGTTCTCTTATTATTCCCGCGTTTTTTATTTATTTATTTATTTATCTAGTTATTTTTATTTCTTTATCTCCGTTTTCTTTTCTGTCTCTTTTTAATGCTCTTATTTCTCTTCAGATTGAAGAAGCTGCCTCTCGCACGGGAAGTTTTGTCTTCGTTTTTCTATTATTTATTCACTTCTATCTCTTTTATATTTCAAGTACTAAGTACGAATTCAACATTAATTCCTCTACATCTGATTCCCAAAATGACTCATCTTCAATCATAATCCTTATTCCGTCACGGCCCTGTCGGTGTGGCATAGAATATGACGACTATATTACCTACGGAGGGGTAAGACCCCACCATAAAAAAATAGTGTCCTGGATATGCTGCTTAAGTGAATCTGATAGAGAAGGTCCAGTTCTGGGAATCTGGAAGTGTGAAGTACCTCTTCATTACAATTACTCCCAAATCCACTCTGAACTAGAGTGGTAGTACCGGTTAAGGTATCTTTCTAGGGTTCAAATAGACATGTTTAAAAAAACATTCGCATTCCATATGACAGTTTGCAAAAAAAAAAAAAAAAAAAAAAAAAAAAAACTTAAGAAATCGGAATAAACAATGTAGAAATGAGCGTACAATGACGCGTTTCCTTAACCTCTATGACGACTTTATTCTCTGTGGAGAGGTAATAATCCACATTTAAAAAAAGTGTGTTTTGGGGATGACGCTAAACTGCATCTGGTGAAATACGAACTAGCTTCAGATACGCTTATGTTAGTTTTAGTTAGGAGGGAAGAGAGGGGTCAAAGTAGTTTTGACTAATGAGAAGGACAACCTTTGGTTGAATTCAGAGTTTTCCTTCTCCTAGACCGGTTGCGATACCAAGGTTAAAGAACACAGTCTGCCATACTATTTACTCATAACTGGAAGGATAATAGTTGGATTCGTACCCTTCCCAAGGATGTTAGTGTCATATGAAATGAAAACAGCCTAGTCCAGGATTTGAATTTGTCTCGCCGTGTCCATTTCCAACAATGGTAAGCATTTCACGACGCGCTTCCAAGTAAGGTTCCAATTCTGAGTATCTGGGAAGTATACAATAGCCTTTCATTAAAATTACTCCCATGTACACTCTGAACAAGGGTGGCAATATCTGTTAAGGTTCATTCTATGGGTCAAATAAATTTGTTTCAAAATTATTCGTATTCGATATGACAGTGCGAAAAAAAAAATGAAACTGTTAAGAAATCATTACGCAAACAATGTAAATATGAACGTACAATAAACGCGTTTCTCTAATCTTTAGGCAATAATTAACTCCAGATGAGTTGAAATGCCGTTAAAATCAATCAATCTAATCTGCCATTATCATATCACTTTTACTAGTCATTTTCTTTTTACAATAATTCAATACTATTATATATGCAATGAATTTTGGTCGGCCATTTTCATTCCACAGTAAATCTACGCTGAAAATGCGAATTAGTTCGAATCAATACAACAGCATGTTTTAACATGAACATATTATAAAATGTGTTCTTAATAACAATTAAGTTCATTTCAAATAAGAACACATTTTATGATATTTTCTTGTTAAAACATGCAGTTGTATTGATTCGAACAAATTCGTATTTTCACTGTAGATTTACGGTGGAATGTAAATGGCCGACTAAAACAAACGGCTTCCTAAAAGTGAAACATACAAGGGGAGGTTATTCTCATTTATGTAGCTAATGTTCAGATTACCACTTTGAGTTGTAAACGTTCTACATCTAGCCAAAATTTTAACATTTGTCATGTTCTATTTTTGTTCTAGACACAAGTAAGATATCAAAATAGAAAAGGCCTATACAAGATAAGTAATAACTACGCAATATACTTCTAAAATAATGCCTAATTACAACATACAATTTTTAATTGGTGCCGCAACGTTAAATACACGTCAAATTCATGGCACTATGTAACACTAACAAATCTATCTTATTTTACGTTGTG
>CM042138.1:132799062-132809062 GCA_023376005.1 Doryteuthis pealeii | reverse complement strand
TATCTATATATATATTTCCTTCGAACTCTCTCTCTCTCTCTTTCCCCCTCTCTCTCTATCTATTTATCTATTTGTGTATCTCTTTCTCTCCTTCCCTCACACATACACACACTTTCTCTCTCTTTTTCTCTCTCTCCCCCTCTCTATCTATCTATCTATCTATTTATCTACCCTTGTGGAGATGATGGAGACCCTCTTCAGAGTTTTTATCGTCCGTGAATAGTTCAATAATGTTCAGACGCTTTTCGTACGATGATAGGACGTCATGACGCAGGCTCGAACGCCATCTTTTATTTTTATATTCTTTTATTTTCATTTATTCATTTTTTCGTTTAGCCTTCCATTTTCTTGCATGATGATTGAATGTCATTCTTGATGGTTCCCTCTCGACACACAGGAGTCACTCACAATGGAACGGTAAACAGCGACTAGAAAACCCATTTTCGGTGCCCACTTTTGCAATGTCCCTTACAATAAACTGATTGTACTTTATCGGGAAAAAAAGTCATCATAGGTTTATGTTTGATTTGCTTTGCTTTTCTTTTTTTTTTTTTTTTTGTATATTCATTTATTTATTTATCTATTTGCTTATTTTTTTGTTTTTTTTTTTTTGCTTTTTCAATCTTTTCATTCGTAGTTATTATTTCCCATATTTATTTCTCACTGATATTTATTTTTTAAACGATATCTTTCCCTATTTCTGTCTTCTCTGCCACTCCCTTTAGTTTTATGATTGCACTCATTCCCCCCACCCTCTCTCTCTCTCTCTCTCTCTCTCGTTCTGTTTCTCTTTTTCTCTCTGTTTAATACATTCGTTTTCTAAAATTGTTTTAAAAGTTTTATGGTAAATCTTTTTTAACTTCATTTTATATATATTTTGAAAGTTATTCTACTTTTGCTGTTATTGATAAATTTATCTCCCTTTTAAATAGAGTTACATAGAAAACACAATTTAATTTAATATATATAAAAAAATTTATATATATATATATATATATATATATATATATATATATATATATATTTATATATATATATATATAAGTTGATTCTATTACGTTGTTAGTAAGTTATTTAATAGATAGAAATTACAAACATAGTTTCTAAATTTATTTAATATTATTTTTTTGATAAAAGTGAAGGACATTGTAATTAACAATTTCATTAATGAGAAAAATGTTAAATATTTCAATATTTTTAAACGCAAAATTAAATGTTTAATAAATAGAAAATAATATTTATCCATTTATTCCTTTTAATGTATTTTTAAACAACAAATATTGAGGGTGGGGAAAACCTGTTGTTCCGGGGACACAACAAGGTTTAAATATTTACCTGACTTTATATTACGTGTTTATTATCATTTTACAAAATCTCTATTAATAATGGAGATTCGCGTCCGGTTTTTGTCTGTAACAAAAACTTCGCCACTGCTTACGTCACTATACCCGTCATAACATAGAATAAACACACTCACAATTTGAACATGCAGCAGTAGAAAGTCCTCATTGTTTTTTAAAACAATATATTTTGAAAGATTTTTTACTTTTGCTGTTATTGATAAATGTATCTCCCTTTTAAATAGAGTTACGTAGAAAACACAATTTAACTTCATATATATGTAATATTATATATATTCACACACACACACACACACACACACACACACATATATATATATATATATATATATATATATATATATATATATATATATATATATAAGTTGAAAATGGAAGCGAATCCGAGGGTATGTTGAAATGAATGATCAAGGAAAGGAAATGATGAATAGATAAAATAGGATGTATTTCATTTTATTTATACTAACACGTGTTTCGACCAGGAGCTTATCCATGCATACATGTATTCTATCTATTATTATTTCAAACACAAAATAAAATAACAATAACAATTATAGAAAAATAATATATGTGAGTGTGTGTGTTTGTGTGTGTATGTTGTTTTTGCACTTTCTCTCCTTCTCACATAATCGAGAACTGTATTAGAAATTTAGCACCCCCCACCTTTTAAACGGAGCAAATATTGATTTCTATTTTTTTTTCTTTTATAGAATAATAGCCAATTAAATAATTATCGAAATGAGTAAAAAAAATATCCAAGAATTATTTTTTTAGTTTTTATTTTCGTTTTACTTTCCGATTTTTGGTACTTATTTACTATCCGAGCAGATTCTTAAAAAAACATTTTTTTTCTTATATTCAGACCTTCGGTCTTTTGTCTTTTTATTCATGCAGAAATTAGTATGAATCACATATATACCACGCCTATATTTTGCGCCCCCAAAACAAGGGGGGTCAAAATTAAGGGACCTGGAAAGAAATCAGAAAGTTTTGAAATAAAATAACTAATGCATTATAAAATTCATTCATTGATATATCAACACTGAATATTTCATTAAAATCGAATAATTCCCTGATTTTGTTTTTTTTTGGTTTTTTCAAAATTGTATTGAAAAAAAAAAACGGAATTTTATACGAATTGGGTATACCTATGTTGACCTAATTTAAATTGAAATGGATCAGGGAATTTTATTATGTCTGGGTTCTTCGCTGCTGGTGTAAATCTTAACACACACATGTGTCTCTCTTAATCACTCTCCCTTTTACTCCCTAGATAAACTAACACATTTAATAAGGGCGTAATCAAGAGAGACATAGAGAGGAAAAGAGTGATAGGTAGAATGTTAAGACAGTGACGGGTCAGTTTTTGACTTAACTGCAAATTACGACTAATTAAAACTAATTAAAATGGATTTTTTTCAAACATAAAGCAATCCTAAAACTAAGTAATAATTTATTATAACTTTTGTGTAATCAAACTAAACAGTAAAAAAGCCCTTAGGGAATGAAAGTTGATTTGCACAGCTTTAGTATAATGATAGATAGGATATTAATAGATTGAAAAATAAAGGTAGTACGGATGAAATATATATATATATATATATATATATATATATATATATATTATATATATATATATATAAAGATAGGATATTTACCGCATACCCCATTTGTATGAGTGGACACAAGTTCTCGTTTTAACGTGGGCGCCATAAAATGTATATATGTAAAGATGGATATTCATGAAATATCCAATATATATATATATTATATTATATATTATATAATATATATATATAGAAGAGAGAGAGAGAGAGAGAGACAGAGACAGAGACAGAGACAGAGACAGACAGAGACAGAGACAGACAGACAGACAGAGAAAGGGGAAGAGAGAGAAATAAAGAGAGATAAAATATCTAATAATATATATATTATTGTATCATTTTCTCTGGCTAGTTCCAGTTGTTATTATTATTATTATTATATTATTATTATTATTATTATTATTATTATTACACTCCTTCCTCGTTTATTTATTCTTATTAATTAACACTAGGTCTGACTTTTTGGGTAGAATTGGGTGACCCATTCGTATATGAAAATCCCAAAGAATTTTATGAATCTCATTTATGTAGGAATGATTCTGGATTGTGCATATACCATTTGTTTGTATGATCAAATTTTAATCTCTTGTAAAAGTTCAAGTGGACTACTTTTTCGACCAAGTCATGTCAAGTTTTCCACTTATTTTCTGCTAGTTTGTTTGATTTTGTTATTATATGATTAACCCTTTCATCTGTATCTCCACATGACTTCCACTTGTTTGTTGCTTATTATCAATTTTCGATTTTTTTCTTAGACCAGTTTGTTAAAAAAATATGACCATCCAGTATTTTACATTTCCTAAAAGAAGTGGGATTGTACTAAAAAAAATATGAGTAATTGAACAATAGTTAATATCTATACATAAATACATTTGTTTTCTACCAAAATATCGCTGCGAATCCAAAACTATGTCAGCATTTAATGACCCACCGAGGTTGATATGCCACAACACAAACCAAACCAAACCAAACCAAACTTAGACCAGTTGCCATACCCGGTTAAAGAATCCACTTGGTTAAAGAGCCCAGCCTGCCCTACTATTTATCAATAGTTGGAGGGAGAATAGTTGGAATCATACCTTTTTTCAATGATATTAGTGCGATGTGTTATGCAGACAGTCTCGTCAGGATTTGAACTTGGGTGGTCGAATCAACTTCATATCCTGTAACTATTTAAAAACAGATGATTATACACAAATAAAAAGAGTACATTTTTAAATGTGCAAATATATTTATGATTGTTATCAATCATTTAAAAATGAATAAATAAACTATAATATTACTTTAAGGGATGAAATCCAAACCAACCAATTCATTTGATCGGATGGTATTCCAAGCCATAACCTTTCGTAACCAAAAATGTTCAAATTAATCAAATTTCGGAATTAAATAACCCACAAGGAGCTGATATGCCGTTAAACAATAAAATCAACCAATAATTGTTCCATCCACTCAGATTTTATATCTATCGGATTTTTTGTTTTATTGAATAGCAAAAAAAGATTCTAGTATGTATGATATATATTTACCCAACCATTTGCTCACGCCGGGTGCGACACAAGGTCAATTTTAAGCTGAGTTTAACAGTATTTTATTTAAAGTTTACCTTCCTCTAAACCAGCTGCCAACCAAAGTCAAAGAGTCAAGTCGGCCCTACTATTATCCCATAGCTGGAGGGAGAATGGTTGGAATCATACCTTTTCCAAGAGTGTTTGAAAATGCAAACTGTCTCGTCCAGGATTGAACTCCAGTAGCCGAATCAACCTCCTACGACGATAACCATTACACTCCGAGTGCCTGATATGTACAATATATGAAAAATATATATCCATACATATTCACGTAAATATTCTAATATAGATACAACCATTGTTCTGTTATTTTACACATCTATCCATTTTGACCTCTTTCTCTGAACAGCATTACGAAAATTTTGGCATCTTTAATATTAAAATATTTTTACTTTTATTTCTACTGTCTTTGCGATTTCTTACTCCCAGCTTGAACGTTTTTCTATGGCGATTGTCACCCGTCTCTTTGCGGTGAATGGCGCTAGAAATTCACGCTGTCATGAACAGGTTAACAGACTGGCAACATGTCGGACTCTCACGAGAATAGAAGCTGATGTGGCAGGAGGTGCAGCGAGTTTACGAGAGAGTCGAAAAGTAAGTCAAAAGATGGCAGAAGTCAAAGAGCCAATATAGGTGAAGAATTTCATCAGACAGAGGACACTAATTTTAAAAGAAAGAAAGAAAGAAAGAAAGAAAGAAAGAAAGAAGAGATCGACGAAAGTATCAAGAGAAGGGTTAAAGAATGAAAATAGAAAGATCGAATAAGGAAAGAAAAGAAGAAAAGAAAGAGTAGATTAAAGAAAGAAAGAGTTGAGTCGAAAAAAGAAAGAGAAGGAACAAAGAAAAATGTAGAAATGTCAAATAGAGGAGAAAGAAAGAAAGAAAGAATGAAAGAAAGAAGAGATTGACGAAAGTATCAAGAGAAGGGTTAAAGAATGAAAATAGAAAGATAGAATAAGGAAAGAAAAGAAGGAAATAAAGAGTAGATTAAAGAAAGAAAGAGTTGAGTCGAAAAAAGAAAGAGAAGGAACAAAGAAAAATGTAGAAATGTCAAAGAGAGGAGAAAGAAAGAAAGAAAGAAAGAAAGAAGAGATTGACGAAAGTATCAAGAGAAGGGTTAAAGAATGAAAATAGAAAGATCGAATAAGGAAAGAAAAGAAGGCAAGAAAGAGTAGATTAAAGAAAGAAAGAGTTGAGTCGAAAAAAGAAAGAGAAGGAACTAAGAAAAATGTAGAAAGGTTAAAGAGAGGAGTAGCAAGAAAGAAAGAAAGAAAGAAAGAATAAATAAATTGGGGAATATATTGAAGTTAAGGGGAACTATGTAAAAATGAACGGAGAAAACAAAGATAGAAAGAAAGGAAAACAGAAAGAATGAAAAAAAAAGAAAAGATAGATAAATTCGATGATATATAGAAGAAAAGAGGAACTATGTAAAAATGAACATAGAAAAAGAAAGAAAGAAAGAAGAAAGAAAGAAAGAAAGAAAGGAAAAGGAAAAAAGTAAGAAAGAAGGAATAAATAAATTGGGAAAATATGGAAGAGTATGTGAACTATATACAAGTGAAGAGAAAGAAATAAATAAAGGAAGGAAGAAGTAAGCAATTAATTGCGGAATATATGGAGGAAGAACGAATTATGTAAAAATAAACAGAAAGAAAGAAAGAAAGAAAGAAAGAAAGAAAGAAAAAAGAAAGAAAGAAAGAAAGAATAAAAAATTGGGGAAATATGTATGAAAAGACAACCTATGTAAAAATGAACGGAAAGAAAGAAAGAATGAACGAAAGAAAGAAAGAAAGAAAGAACGAAAGAATGAACGAAATAAAAAATAAAAACTTGGGGGAAATATGTATTAGAAGGCAAACTATATAAAAATGAAAGGAAAGAAAGAAAGAAAGAAAAAAAGAAAGAAAGAAAGAAAGAAAGAAAGAATAAAACCCTATATAAAAATGAATGGAAAGAAAAATAAAAAGAAAGGAAGAAATTGAACAACAAATTGCGGGAAATATGGAGGAAGATGCGAGACGTAAAAAGGAACAGAGAGAAAGAGATGGCAACGCAAGGGTCAGAAGTTTTCAATCAAAATTTTGTGGTTAATTTCTATGACACTTCCACAGAATTAACTTAAGTTAAATTTTAGATTTAAATATTACACTTCATTACAAAATGAATAGTCTATCTACCCACTATGTAACATCTCTCTCTCTCTCTCTCTCTCTCTCTCTCTCTCTCTCTCTCTCTCTCTCTCTCTCTCTCTCTCTCTCTCTCTCTGGTTCACATACAAACAAACACAGTTAATATGTCTCGGTTTTGAGATATAATATTAAATGTGGCTTATTGTCGGTATCAGCCGAATAACGAGGGATTCTATAGCCTTTTCGTTAGCACTAAACCAGGGAGATTATTTGTGCTGTAGTGGAGCTCCACACATACATCAGATTACCTAAGCTGTGCCACTGGGTTGATGAGGACTCGGACCCTTGCAATTCATAGGCACATGATGTACAGGCTGAGCTAAACCGGCCCTTTCTTGAAATGTAACAATTAAAAAGTTATCTTAATAATGCTACTTTCCGGTCAGAGGTTCAATTATCTATCATTTTCCAACCGCACGTGTATTAAGAAAAATGTCATCTACAGATGAATACTGATTAATTGATATCATCAGTGAATCAGCAAATGGGATTTTTTTCCTTTCCTCTCCATTCTGCAGAAACACAATCATGGTTATGTCTGTATTAATTCCTTCTGTGGACGAATAAAGAGCTAACTGTAAATCCTCTTTTGAATGATCCGATTGTTCCGCTGACCCTGTATCGGCCACACGGTTCTGTACACATCAATAAAAGAATAAAACTGAACACCACTTGGTGCTTGTCAGGTTTGTCAAACCAATTCTCTACCTTTTTAACCGTGTAAATTCGTATATTTATATTTAATATTAATTTTAATTAATAATTTTAATATCAAAATTGATATTGATATTATTATTTTATTTCATTTTTCTATTTTAATGTTAATAATTTTGAAGACAATGTTTTAATGAATTTAATACCAGTAATAGATCTAGCAATTGATTATAAAATATCTAAAGCTTGAATTCACTTATCTATTTTTTATTTGGTTAAGACGAAGTCTGACAAACAGGAAACAATGGTTACAGTTGTATCTTTTTGGCATGTCCTGGCCTGGAATTCCAAATTTGTTGTCTTTGTTATCTTAAAAATGTTTTCTTAAGTGGGCTTGAGAAAAGATTGAATTCTGATGAATATTCTATTCGATTTACCTTGTATTTTGTAAAATGTATCTGAAGAGACTAGACATTTTGAATTTGCGATCGAAATGAATTACATAGTCAAATGAAGGTTTGTTAAGTTTTTCTTAAACCAAAAACCGGCCCTTTCTAATATTAAAATTAATATTAGTTAATATTAATATTAAAATAAAATAAAATAAATTACAATACAATAAAATAGAAATGAATCACCACTGTAAGTTAATCATTTAAATTTCTGAGAATATCATTCATTATTGTCATTGTTATCATCTCCATTATCATCATCATGATCAACACCAAATCAATTTTATTCTTAACTATAATCACATTACAAATATTTAATATTGTAAGAATTAGTTTGTAACAATTCATTTTAAGCACTATAAAATTAGTAGTTGCCAAACAATTTAATATTGATATTAATTAATTTTGTTATACATATTTTCATTGTTATTATAATAATAATAATAATAATCATTATTTACCGTCATTAATAATTTATTACTATCATCATAATCATCACCATCATCATCATCATCATTATTTTTCACATCAGCGTTAGCTGATGGTATTCCACTGGAGTCTGAGTGACAACAATTCTCCTCAGGTGTTCAGGAATCTTCTGAATATTATAGCCGATTGCAGCAGTGCAGTAATTATTATTATTATTATTATTATTATTATTATTATTATTATTATTATTATTATTATTATTATTATTTACCTTCACACACGCACACACACACACACACACACACACACATATATATATATATATATATATAGAGAGAGAGAGAGAGAGCGAGCGAGAGAGAGAGAGAGAGAGAGAGAGGGAGGGGGGCGGTTTGCATACAAACCACAAATCTAACATAAATAAAATAGCATTTAGCATTAGCAATTATATACTAAACATCTTTAATAATATACACACTAATCTTAGCAACCCGCAAAAAATAAAATAGATCCTCATAACTGAATGAACCACGAATAAATAAATGAATGATTAAATTCAAATGAACAAAACCGAACACACTACAATTATTACAACCCTGATGACGACCGACGAAATGCTCGAAAGCGCTTTGGTAGAAAATATGGGACTATTTCTTCACTAGCTGACTTCCGATTTTCGAATAATTACAAGAATACTTGAATGACTGCAACTGTAGATCATCAAGAAGAAATATTTTGTGTTCTTTAACAATACCACTCTGGACAATATATATATATATATATATATATATATATATATATATATATATATAATATAATATAATAAAATAAATAACGTAAATATATAAAGGTTTTATTAATCCAGTAGATTTAACCCTGAAGAACCTTATGGTGAAACTCGAGTAGGTTAATACCGTGTAATTTATGTTAATATATATATATGTGTGTGTGTATGTGTGTGTGTGTGTGTGTGTGTGTGTGTGTGTGTGTGTGCAAGGAAAATCGAAAAAATTTCAAAAAAATTCAGAAAATTCAATAGACATGGGATGTGTATGATTGGATAAAATGATATGCGTATGTATGGTGGTAATTTGAATATGAGAGTGTTTATGGACAGCATAAAGGTTGTGTACGCGGGGTAACTGGTCACACACATAATACGTGTGTGCAGTTTCCCGATTTTCCTTACATTTGAAACATCTTCACCTGATGATTGCCTCGCATGAAACCAATATGGTGGAATGTTCCTTTGTCACCTAATAAATAGATATGTAACCTTTATATATTTACGTTAATAGGCCTTGTGCCTAACCCGTACAAGTGGGGTACGAGGTAAATACAATGTAAAACCTTTATATATCTATTTTATATATATGATATTATAACAGCTCATTGATATTGAGCACTCTACCAATAATACTGCCTTTGGTACCGTTCCAGCAAAAGCTGTGACAACCAATATATACATACTATTATATATATATATATATATATATATATATATATTATATATAATGGAGATTTGGGTTTGTCTGTCTGTAACCGAAACTATATTACTATACAAGTTACAATTCCCTTTGTTATTTACATCCACATTCTCCATGATTTTATTTTTATTTACAAAATTGTTTTACATCATTAAGACTGTTGACCATATCTACATATTAATAACATGCAATTGTATTTATATATACAACAAAATAGCAGTTTACAGTGTGAACGGGAAGGCTAATTTGC
>CM042138.1:132784062-132791562 GCA_023376005.1 Doryteuthis pealeii | reverse complement strand
CAGGAAAAGATTTTGGGGGGTCTTACCCCTCTTTACAGGATACGGTATCTTCTAAGCCCTACCAATTTCATTGATTGATTGATTTTAACCGTAAATCAACCCGTCTGGGCTTATTTTATACATAGAGGTTTGGGAAGTGCCTACATTGTTGTTATTTGATAACTCAGTCACGAAACAAAGGGGATTACCAAGAGCGATATCCTATATGGACGGATAGAGAGAGAGAGAGAGAGAGAGAGAGAGAGAGAGAGAGAGAGAGAGAAGGGAATCCCATGCTATCTTTTTGCCTTGATGATGATTACATAACGTCAGCATGATGATGTTTCGTACAATAGTCGATCATGTGCATTTTCTCTTCATTTTTGAGATGAGGCTTGATAATTTGTATTATTTATATTGGATTGGACTCATTTTAATTGTTATCTCATGGCTACAGGTTCAATCCTGGCTCCCAAGGGCGATATAACTATAATTACACCAGCTTAACACGTACCCGATCATGGTTAACAGAATAAGAACAGTCCACATCCGTGGATTGAAAAGATTTCGCCTCCCAAGTTCGAGAGAACAATTCCCAGTTCGAAGCGAGTTTTTGACGAGTAACACTTGAAGAAGGCCGGAGGTACATCAGCCGAAACGTTGTGTAGATAACAATAAAGATGATTATCTCCGAATGATCCAAATACATTTTGATTGCCATTCTTTTTATATAAGCAAAAATTTCCACCTCGATTTGTTATTCAACTTCTTGTAATTTTTTCATAAATCAGACGATTCAGTCGTTTTGTTATTAAACTTGTAAAATTTATGGTTATTTCCTAGTTGAGTAACATGAGCGACACAGAAAAAACAGAACCCAAATTATCTATTTATTTTCCCATTAAACTAACCCTAAACCCTAACCCTAGACCCTAAACCCTAAACCCCTTGTTGGACTTAAACTTAAAAAAATAGAATTTAAAATGAACAGTTTTATCACAAAATTTGCAGGTTCTTTTTTTTTTCTGGGTCACCCTGTAATATTATGTTACTCCCCTAGGGGTGGTTAGGGTTAGGGTTAGAGTTTAGCGTTAGGTTTAGAGTTTAGGGTTAGGGCTAGGCTTAGGTTTAGGCTTTAGGTTAGGATTAGGGCAAGGTTTAGGGTTAGGTTTGGGGTTTAGGGTTAGTTTAATGGGAACATAAATAATTTGGGTTCTGTTTTTTTTTCTGGGTCATCCTGTAATATCATGTTACTCAACTCGAAAATAAATTTATTTAAAAAATCAGTCGTTTCAGTCGTTTGTTATTCAACTTTTAAAATTTATTTTCAAAATTTTATTTTCAAAAATCTATAATTATACTAAACAGAGTAAACCGTAAGACACAAATCATAAACGTTGACATTTTTTCTCGAAAGTATCCTACTTCGGCTTTTCTTTTTGCCATTAGTTTTGTGATAAAAGCCATAGTAAAAGGAACCCACCTTCGCCGTTTCGATGACAAACTGATAAGTTTCACACAGCGAGACACAGCGTGACTTCCGCGTGATCTCACTCACCCCACCCCTCACCCGATTTCATATCAGCAAAACACATTTTCTTTCTTTTTCTTTCGAGCTCTCTTTAATCGTATCCTTTTTTTTGAGTCAGTCTTCTTATTTTCATCACTGATCTCTCTGTCTTCTGCCTCTGTCCCTGCTGCCTGTCTGTCTCTCTCTCACAAACACACCATATACACGAATGTAACACACTCTCTCTAAGTTTTAAATTCTCATATTTTCGTTTTCCAGTTGCTTCCTTATCTTATTATTCTACTTCGTCAATTATTATTATCTTCTAAGTTTTCTGCTCACACTCCTTTTCCTTTTATCGTCTTATATCCCATTGTAGCATTTTCTTTCTTTCTATTTTGGTCAGAGATGGAAGCATCATCATGGATTCCTATATATATATTATATATATATATATATATAGTTATATTATTATAATTATATTGATATTAATATTGATTTAATGTATTGTGTGTGTTGTGTGTAAAATGAGAATGGAAAGTGAATCCGACGTATGTTGAAAAGATAAATAAGGAAAGAAAGTATAGAATGGATAAATAGGATATTCTAATCAATTTTACTTACACGTGTTTCGGTCAGGGAGTTTATCCATTCAAACATTATCAATACTTATTCTGAGGAAGGTCGATACTTCTTTTGTGTGCGGAACATTTCTACATTTTTTCTTTTATTATTATTTCATTTCATTTTTTTATTCTAAAATAATAATATATTTAATGATGTACACATGGATAAACTCCTGACCGAAATACGTGTAAGTAAAATTGATTGAAATAGCCTATTTTATCCATTCTATACTTTCTTTCCTTTATTTCTCTTTTCAACATACCGTCGGATTCACTTCCATTTTAATTTTACACACACACACACAACACACACACACACACACAACACACATATATATATATATATATATATAATAAGTTCACATATCTAATCCAATATAAAACCATATGTATCACAATTTATATGATTCAAACTTCTTTGTTATTTGTCTGAAAAACAAAACTATGATAATACACGCATATGCAAATATATGGATTCATGTATATCTGTATCTGTATAAATCTCTCTCTCTCTCCTCCCTCTCTCTCTCTCTTCTCTCTCTCTCTCTCTCTCTCTCTCTCTCTATATATAATATATATATATATATATATATATATATATGATGATGAAAGCACAGATTCTGTTGACTTTCTCTTGCCATTCGTCTCTGTGTGTCATCTCTCCTGGTATGTTCTCAACTCATCATTCAGTCTTCGCCCATAGCTGTTTTATGTAAGTCTTTGTTGGTCGTTCGACACGAGTTTCACCATGTGTAGGAGTCCACAAGAGAGTGTCACTTATGAGTTCGTCCTTACACTCTCTAGTAGTGTATATCTGCTGCTTTTGTGGTGCTGCTTCCAGGATTTGCTCGAGATAGCACGGAGCATCCTTCTGTAGTTTCCATATAGCATCTTCACCAAGCTCTTCGTTATAGTCCAAGTGGGTCATCAGTACAATACTTCTGATATGGCAACAGCCTGGAAGAAAAGCATTTAAAATGTTTTTAGAAATGTTCAAAGTGCTATTATTATTTAAGGCTTCTGTGATATACACTAGCTAATATATGCACCCTCCGGGTACAAGTATTTAAGTATTAATCTAATAAAATATTATATGAAATTAGAAAGACTAAAAAAGAATGCAAAGGGGTATAATTGAAAAATAGGACAACTGAATCTTTCTCTTCCATCATTTTCCATCACTCCCGTCTTTCATTGCTAAATTCTCCTAATGTAACTGTTTTGTTAAATACATCACCATCGGGCGCTCTTTTTTACCCAACCCATTCTCCATGAATAGGATTTGACACAAGGGTCATCCAGAGAGGATCGAACTTGCTATTCAGTTGTACTGGATCTACGACTCTAGCATTCTAACCATTACAGCACGATGTGACGCACAAGATGAGCAAAAGGATGGAAAAACTAACAATGAAAATATAAAGCTTGTGTATACGAAATACACAGGAGAAAAAGATATAAAAAGCAGAGAGAAGAGAAGAAACATGAAGATCCCTTTAAAAGAGAATGTATGAAGAGCACACAGCATTAAAAATGAACCTCGTATATCATCTATATTACAATACTCGTGTTTCTTAAAAGTACGACCGTTATCATCTTTCAACACCCTCTGGTTAAAAATGATGCCATCCGAATCGTTCAAGATGAAATGCAACAAATGTTTATCTGATGTTGCTTATCCGTCAATTTCTTATGAAAGTTAAAGTTAAATAACGGAACATTCTCTTTTTATCATTAAAAAGGGAAGAAAAAGGACATGCTAAACAAAGCTCTTATAAGAAAGAAATAAAGAAAGAAAGAGATTAATAGAAAGATAGAGAGAGTGAGGAAGTGAGCGCACGGAAGCGATAACGTTAATCTGTTTCAATCGAATATAATGAAAAGAAGGAAAGAAAGAAGAAAATGAGTGAGAGAGAGAGAGAGAGTCAAATGAAGATTATTATCCTTTTTACATATTAAAATATTTGCAATGGTTCTTAAGTAAACACATAAAACGTTGTATTAATTACCATATTCTGGTATATCCACAGATCCTGCTAACTCAAAACAAAGTTACAGTCTTCAAATCTGCACTTATGATACTAAATAAATGATACTTATGATACTATCTTCACTTAGGATGCTTAACAATCAACCAAAAGTTCGTATTCTTTAATGCAATGGAGGAGGAACTTCCGCAGCGTAGTGGTTAACGTGTGACATCGTTGTAAACGAGTTCGAACTCCAGTCACGCTATTAATAAACTTTCTGACTAATACACTTGAGAACTGTATGAACTCCATTAATTCCACCAGCTATAGATTAAATAGTACCACAACCGTTCTTCTACAAAGACGGCTTGGTTATAATAAAAACAGTGGCTTGGTTATAATAAAGACAGTGAATATGTTTAACAGATAACAATATTTGTTTTATTTATTCTCACTGACAGGAAATACAGTGGGATGGTTTGGGATAGAATTCAACTGTGTATGTATCATGTGCGTGATCGTCACATGGGCCGTCCTTTGTTGTCATGTGTGTGTTCATCACATGGGCCGTCCTTTGTGTTATCATGTATGTGTTCTCACATGGGGCCAGTGGCCTTGTCTGTCGACTCTCTGCTTGCCAGTCTTTATTTAACACAGGGTAGAAAATGCTACTACCCTAAAATGACTTAACTAGCCCAACTGTGCTGACGCACGTGATCGCTAGTTCAAGCATACTGATGCACGTCCGCACAGTCCAAAACCCCAGTGAAAGTAACATGGCAGAATTCCCATATCCGGGTTTCCGTCAGTCCCTTACTGATCAAAGGGGGGCAACTTTAGCAACTCGTTAGGTCTACCTAACACCATTAAACAAAGAAACCAAGCCAAAAAAACAAAAATGGAATATTGACAAATATAAATTTGATTATTTACACCAGGTACGCAAAACACTTGGCACGTGACAGAACAAATCGCGATGCATATTTTTCTAAAACTTGGTAATTCCTCCATCACCCTAATCTATCTTTCTTCTTAGAGAATGTATAATTTACTTTCATAGTTCAGTCACTTTTACATAATCCAATTTATCTTCTTCTAATCTATATATTAATACTGGTGTTCCTTAATCTTCCGACCGGTATCATCTTGCAACACCCTCTGTTTAAAAATGAGACCGTCCAAATTGTTCAAGATGCAATGCAAAAATGTAAATACTGATTATCTGAGGTTTCTTATACGCCGAGTTCTTATTTCTTATTACTATCGTCACCCCAGCTAAATAATGGATCATTCCGTTTTTATCCTAAAGAAAGGACATGGCGCACAAAAAAATATAAGAAAGAAAGGAAGAAAGAGAGTAGGAGAAAGATAGAGAGAGGAGGTGAGAACATGAAAACAATTACGCTAATAATGTTTCAATCGATGATGAAAAGAAGGAAAGAAAGAAATAATAGAGTGTGTGTGCATGCGTGCGTGTGTGTGTGTGTGTGTGTGTGTGTGTGTGTGTGAGAGAGAGAGAGAGAGAGAGATTATTATACTTTTTACTTATTGAGCTATTTGAAATAGCTCTTAAGTAAATATATCAAACATTGTACTAATTAAATTATTATACTATGGGAGGTCCTGTTAGATTTATATAAATTTAAAAGACAATAATCGAATTAAGCATAAAGATGAATTTAAACATGAATTTAAGTATTATATACGTTATAAAAACATCAATAAGAATGTTAATGATATCTACCCCGGTTTATTTAAAAAAAAAAAAACTATTGTAGTGGAGGGGTTACCTAGATTATTAGAAAATTAACTTACATAACAGAACATTGGGAATTTTCTTTTGTTTCATTAGGTGGAAGGAGGGTAGATTTGTCAACATATTGACATGCGGAAGGTGTACATGAGATGACAGATAACTAGTCACAAATAGAAAATCATCAATCATGTTTGAGAGCGACTTGTTAAAATTAAAGAAATTATATCTCTTTCTGTAAATATGATAGAAAATTGAATTTGGTTTTATTTTCTCTGTTTTAATGATATTTATTGTACAATTTATTGCAATACAATAAACTGAAGGACAAAAGCCGAATGTATCAAAAGTTAAAATAGAAAAAAATATATTTACCGAGAGTTAAAGCGAGATTAAGGAAACGTTGAAATGGAAAAGTTTTCTTTTTATATTTACATATTCCACAATGTATTATAAAGGGGTTATACCCCTTGCTTGATACCGACTTGAGGCCACCCCGACGACTTTACTTTACTTACTTAATTACGAGGGTGAGTCAAAAAGTAATGCCATCTTCTGAAAAAAAACTAAGGCCTACATTGAGACCCTAACGAGGCTCAGATCAAGAATCCAACGAGTAAGGGCCAACTTGCCAATCGACAATGTCCTCATTCTGCATGACAATGCTCGACCGCACACAAGAATAAGGACAAGAGAGAAAATCGCCTCATTCGGGTGGACAACTTGACAGCTTCCTCCATACTCACCAGATTCAGACTATCATCTCTTCGGCCCATGAAAGAGGTTTGAGAGGCAAACTTTATTCCAGTGACGAGGAAGTGAAATCTATAGTGAAGAAGTGGCTCAATGAACAGTCAACAGGATTTTACTGGGCAAGGATACATGCGCTCATTCAAAGGTGGAACATTGCTAGCAAGAGAAACAGGGACAATGTGGAGAAGTAGGGATTTGATCCACAGAGGATCAGCATTTTTTATGCATGATACATGTTCCTGTGTTGGTAATTATACCTCTCCTAAACAGAATGGTATTGCTTTCTTTTACTTACACTCGTATTGTATTGAAAAAGAAGAAAATGGCAGTCTATCATCCTGTTACATAATTATTAGAACCCTAAACTTATATAAGGTAGTATAGAGACATAATGGCGATTAGTGCAGCTGATGGTCTTGAGAGTGAGTGACGGCGCTTGACCTCACTCTCACCTTGCCTTCCGGGGATAAATCGTGAGAACCGGAAGGCATAGAAGACCCTGTCTTCCGGTTTAAGGATAGTAAGTAAGTCTCAGTTAGAAGGTAGGAGCCGAGCTCGTAGGATGTAAGTCTCACCTGTGCAGATGTCTGGTTTGGGGATTTAAAAATAAAGGAAGATCAAAGTAAATCGGCCAGAATAGAAAAGACGATCAGTAAGTAAGAAATGAAGAGGGTATACAACAATCTGTATGATGAATATGTAGAATGAAAATAAGCCCCACCCATTTCCAAAGGTGTTAGTCTGAAAGTGAACGTAATAGTACTGTTGCATAGCCTCTTCATTGGCACTAAATAATTATAATGTTGCATACCTCTTTCTTTAATTCTATTTCTTGGCCGTCTTTAGTATGATCGTCTTTGGTATTTCTTCTATCATCTTGACTTGGTCTGGAATCTTCTAAGGTCTGGA
>CM042138.1:132774062-132779062 GCA_023376005.1 Doryteuthis pealeii | reverse complement strand
CTTTATATCAGTCATCAGGTCATTATTGGAAAATGTTTATTTCAATATTTCTCACATTTCAAGATTAACCTACATATACGAGATATTTCATAATTATGTCTTTCTAGATCTTTAGAATTGGTTAATAGATACATCACCGAAATCTATCTATCTACCTATCTATCTATCTATCTATCTATCTCTGTGTATGTATCTATCTATATATATATACTCTTTGTTGGGGTAACAAGTTTCTTGGTACAAGGTGATTCTAGACTGGTCCTATTCTCTACCAGTAGTTTGTTGGAGAGTTCAGGCTCCGTACGAGAGCTCAATGCTTATTTTTGTTATAAACAGAGCAAATTTATTTGTGAATAAAAAAGGCCTTAAATACTAGGGGTATCGTGATTATGGACCATTTCCCCTCGCGGGTATCTGAGGCCCACCGAGCTTCGTCAGACCATGTTTTTATTTTAAAATAAAAACGGGGTATCCACGAGTGGAAATGGTCCATAATCACGATAACCCTGGAATTTAAGGCCTTTATATTCACAAATATCTATCTATCTATCTATCTCTCTCTCTCTCTCTCTCTCTATATATATATATATATATATATATATATATATATATATATATATATAAAGAGAGAGAGAGAGAGACAGGGAACGACAGAGATTCGTGAGAGCGAAAGAGAGAAGGAGAGAGACAGACAGACAGACAGAAAGACAGATGTACAGATAAATATATAGATAGTTTTCACCCAACAAATGGATATGCCACTTCAACAGTACCTCAGACAATAATTATTTCAGGATTTCTCAAATTTCAAGACGAGCCTACATTTTTTTAAAATTTATGACTATATATATATATAGGCTGTGTGCCTATTGGTTGGTATATATATACATCAACCAATAGATATATATAGCAATTCATGTATATATATATATATATATATATATATATATATATATATATATATATATGTGTGTGTGTGTGTGTATATTTATAAATTAATGCAAGTTTATCGAATTGAAAAAATAAAAGTACACACAGGCACACACACACACACACACACACACACACACACACACACACACACACATATAATATATATATATATATATATTATATATATATATATATATAAACAATGCAGGAAGTCTAAGTCTTAAAGGGTGTTTCTTGTCTTGACTACTAATTTTGTATATTTCTTTGAACCAAAGACAAGCGTGACAGTCAGTAAGTCGTATATTTCCCTCTCTTCATTGTTTTTCCTTTAGATTTTTCTGTCTTCAAACAATTTTTAGTGAATCCGTGCTTCATAACTGACATATGAGACGGGCGTGTCTCATCCTGCGGCAAAGCGACACGTCCCTTTCGTCTACAGATCTCTTCTCTACAGTACAGACACACACACACACACACACACACTCGCGCGTACACACACACACACACACATACACACACACAAAAGCATATTCACACATACACACAGTACACACAGAGAGTAAAGCTGTATTGCATGCATTACATGCGTAATAAACACACCCATGATATAATACTTATCTCATGGTCACGTTGTTCACATATATCAGTGTCTTAATTTTTTTTTCGTATTTGTAGGTCTTTAAATCAACCAATATATAAACCTTCAAAAGCTTCGAAAATCTAGCCAATCAAATAATTTAAAACAATAAAAAGTGAAAGGGACTTCGGAAAAACTTAAAGTTTTTTTTTTTTTTTGCAGGCAACTGTATTTTTGCAGTGGCTGCGCCTTTTTGCAAGTTAAACTGTTAACCGCAAAATCACGATGTGCATCGTTTCAAGCAATGATCGTAACTGATCTTATCTGATGATAGACACAACTAGATGGAGCTATCATTATCACTTGTCTCAGTTCACTTGCACCACACAGAAGACAATGTGATAGGTATTTCTGCGGTAAAATAGACGAGCTGTCCTGGCTATAACGTTAAACTGCATCTAATGGTGAGGTTTCAATTTTGGGGTCCTGAGCGGCGGGGAGTACCTCTTCATCGCCATTACTCCCAAGTCAACTCTGACACAGATTGGTAGTACCTGTTAGGGTCTCATCTATGGGATAAATAGAAAAAAATAAGTTTAAAAAATGTTTTAAAAAATTGAGTTTTGAAGAAATTTTGAATACCCATCAAGAATGAATAAAACAAGACGTCTTCGTAAATTAACCCGACAAGGGTTGACATGCCGTAAAATCCAACCAACGAGGGAGAGTACAAAATTATCCACACTCTAGTTACAGGTTTGAGCAAGTGCAACAACTTCCATCCCTACCAGAACTAGCTCTTAGCGATGTTTTTTTTTTTCATTTCCAAAACATATTTGAAAACATTTGAATAAAAGATAATAGCATAACACCAAGATTCGGAGGTTCTTCGACCAAACACAAACCGACTGAAATAAGTATGTGGATGTCCAAGAAAACTATTTTCAGAAAAATTAACGTACTATTTCTCATTTATTTATAACTATTTATAATTATATGCATGTACAGCTTCAGCCTCGATAATTCTTAAACATACATCATTGTATTCTGTTTTGTCTGTATATGTATGTTTATATCTATTAATAATGGAGATTCGCTTCCGGTTTTTGTCTGTAACGAAAATTACGTCACTGCTTACGTCACATTACCCAAAATCTTCATAACAATATTCACTCAAAATTCACACAAAATTTGAACATGCAACATTAGACAGTCCTCATTGTTTTTTTTAAAAACAAGTTTTAATAAATACATGACGGGTATTATATATCTATATATAGTTTGTTTTATTCTAATACATATTTAAAGTTTATATTTCAAGTTGTTTTAATTTTAATCCTTTAATGAATTTGATGATTTTACTTACTTAGGGTATAAACTCGCTGACATTGAATTTTTCCTCCACCCCTCTAGCAATATGTTTCAAAAATCTATTTTTACATCGCCCGGAGGGTGTTTTTTATTTTGTATTAGTGAATTTAATAATAATTAATATTAGTATTATCTGAAATTACATTACAACATTGTTGAACAGATTGTTAATATCAGTATTATCTGGAATTATACTAAGACATTGTTGGACACACACACACACACACACACACACACACACATAGTCACTTATTTATACACACATGCAGAAAATTTGGAAGAAGATATCACTAGGTATACAACAGAATGGACAAATCCTAGCAACAACTCTAGAAATTATCTTTCGGAAATCTTCTGAAGAAGGGATATTTATCCCGAATTATAAATCGAAGGTAAACGAACTATATCATTGTTACTTCATTTTTCTTTACACTTGTATTGGGATAGCCTTCAGAACCGACCACAAAAGCTATATTATCAATGTTACCATTCCAATGTTATCTACCTGTCGGCCTATCTATCTATCTATCTATCTGAATATGTTTAAGTAAATCTGTCAAATTTTTAAATTATGCTGTCTATCTATGTTTAAATCTCTCTCTCTCTCTCTCTCTCGCTCTCTCTCTCTCTCTCTCTCTCTCTCTATATATATATATATATATATATATATATATATATATATATATATCTTATTATAATGGAGATTGTGTGTTTTTCTGTCTGTAACCGAAACTATATTACCATACAAGACACAATTCGCTTTGTTGTTTACATAACATTCTCTATGATTTTGTTTTTTTATTTAAACCTGAATTATTAATAAAATTGATTTACATCATTAATACTGTTGACCATATCTACATACTAATAACATGTGATTGTATTTATATATAACAACAAAATAGCGGCATACAGTATGAACGGGAAGGCTTATTTGCATATTGATATTTAAAATTTGATTTTAATAAATATGTGCTTAGTATTATTGATTTCTAATTGTTTGGTTTTATCTTAATGAATATGAGCAAAAATCTCGGAGATAAATCTTTAAAGAAAATTATTTACGAGAATAAATAACTGTAATTTTATTTTTTACTTCCTATTTTAACTAAATAGTTAAATTAGAAAAATTTAGTAATGAAAGACGGGAGGGGTGGAAGAGTAAGTTTCAGTTGTTCTATTTTTTTTATTATAGCCCCCTCTGTTTCAAATCTTTTTTTTTCATTCTTATTTCGTTAGTCTTTCTAATTTAATATGATATTTTATTACATTAAAACTTAAGTATTTGCACCCGGAGGGTGCATATATTTGCTAGTATTGATAATGTAGTGTGTTCTATTTATAAGTAATAGTACCCAGTATCTTGGATAGAGAATATATATCTCACTGAGGGTGGCAGGGAACGGAAGTCAACGTCAATTGATTACTGAGTTTCTTGTCTATGCGATTCTCTAACAAAATATAACGAGGGTGAATAAAAAATATCAGCACTCTTCTTTTCTTCAATGTATTTACACAAAATTAGTAGATAAAGAAGTACGTCATTTTCTATGCACTTAATCCACAAGCTAGCGTATTCCCCACTAGAAGAAGGATTTCGGTTGGTCATACAACCACTTCTTCCACTTCCGCTTCTCCGGCGACTTTTACACTGTCAAATCAACTCATACACACTTCTACGTGCTAGTGTACGTATACGTTCTCGTATCTTGTCAGTGCACGTATCTGTTCTCATATCTTGTCAGCCTCTGACATTCCTTCCGACCAGAGATATCGACTCAATGGGTTTTTTTCTTTTTTAATGCATAATAAAGGTATGTTTTGATGAAAGTGTGGATAATATTTTATTCTATATCGTATATATATATATATATATATATATATATATATATATATATATATATATATATTAGCGTGAAGATTGCATAGGTGAAAAAGTGTCAGTAACCAGGTGGCGTTGGTTTCATGTCCACGTTAGCTTAACATATATCTATACATATACTTAAACCTCCATATATATATATATATATATATATATATATATATTCCAGACCTGAACGAGAGCGTTTGTTTATACCTCGTGATTAACGGTTTATTTATTTCGTCTTTCCTCATGAAT
>CM042138.1:132766562-132769062 GCA_023376005.1 Doryteuthis pealeii | reverse complement strand
CACCACTCCTTTACGGGCGCTGTCAAATGGCCGAGAGGTTAACGAATCGGGCGGACGAAAAGTCAGAGGTAGTTGTCTACCCACACTGAAGAGACGGGAAACTTCGAAACACGGTGTCTGTGAATGTCTATATATATATATATATATATATATATATATATATATATATATATATTATATAGTCATCCACAGACACGCGTTTCGACTTATCAAGTCTCTTCAGTGTGTGTAGACATTTGTAAGCTACCTACAGCCGGGATTGAAATCCGATCGGTTCAGCATCAAGATTTCAGAGAAGACAATCAGTTGAAACTAGAGTCCCTTGAAAAGTTTCCAAAGGTCTGGAAAATAGACTGGGATGAATTGCGGATGAGAATTGCGGATGAGATAAAAAGTCGATACCATCCAGTCCACAACACTGTTAAAATCAACTAGAATACTTAGACGAGTCATGAGGATTTTACCCAATATCACTCAGACTTCCGT
Source organism: Doryteuthis pealeii (assembly GCA_023376005.1). Lineage (NCBI taxonomy): Eukaryota > Metazoa > Mollusca > Cephalopoda > Myopsida > Loliginidae > Doryteuthis > Doryteuthis pealeii. Next base: position 132,768,576 of record CM042138.1, on the reverse strand, counting down.
GAAAAATAACCAGTTCAAACTGGTATTAAAAAACACTCAATGAATAGAATACTACTACTACTAATAATAATAATCTTATTATAATGGATATTGTGTGTTCGTCTGTCTGTAACCGAAACTAAATCACTACTCAAGTCACAATTCCCTTAGTTACTGACGTCATTCACCATGAATTTATCTTTATTTAAACCTCAATTATTGATAAAATTGTTATACCTTATTAATACTGTTGGATTATTCAACATACTAATGACATGCAAGTATATTTATATATTCAACAAAATAGCGGTTTACAGTGTGAACGAGAAGGCTAATTTGCATATTGATATTAAGAATTTGATTTTAATAAATATATGCTTAGTATTATTGATTTCTTATTGTTTAGTTTTATCTTAAGGAATATGAGCAAAAATCTCGGGGATAAATCTTAAAAGAAATCCATAAACAAGAGGAAAGAACTGTGATTTTATTAAATACTTCATAATCTAACTAAATAGATAAATTCGGAAAAATGAAAGACGGGGGTGATGGAAAATGATGGAAGAGTTAGATTTAAAGCTGTTCTATTTTTCGATTACACCCCCTCAGATTATCATTTTCTAAATAGTTTCTAATTTGATACAATATTTTACTACGTCAAAACCTAAATACTAGCACCCGAAGGGTGCATATATTTGCTAATAATAATAATAATAATAATAATAATAGACTTGGACATGGTTAAGAAAGGGAAACCTCAAAGAGAAACAGAATACTTATAATTGCTGCACAAAAATATGCCATAAGACAAACTACATCAAAGCGAAAATTGATAAGACCCAACAAAATAGTAAATGTAGACTTTGCGGTAATAGAGATGAGACTGTTAACCATATACTCTGCGAATGTAGCAAACTAGCACAACGAGAATACAAAACTAGACACGACTGGGTTGGGAAGGTGATCCACTGGAATTATGCAAGAAATTAAATTTTGACCACACAATAAATGGTATATGCATAAACCAGAATCTGTTCTTGAGAACGAAACGCACAAAATTCTCTGGACTTTGAAATTAAAACGGATCACCTTATCCCAGCAAGAAGACCAGACCTAGTGTTGATTAACAAAAAAGAAAGAAACTTGTCAACTGGTGGATTTTGCAGTGCCAGCGGATCACAGGGTGAAGTTAAAGGAAAATGAAAAAATTGACAAATATCTGGACCTTGCCAGAGAACTGAAAAAGTTATGGAATATGAAAGTGAAAGTGATACCAATTGTAGTTGGTGCACTTGGAACAGTCCCAAAAGGATTAGAAAAAGGTTTGGAAAGTTTGGATATCAGAGGAAGGATTGAAACCATTCAGAACACTGCACTGCTGCAATCTGCCAGAATACTCAGAAGAGTCCTGAAGACCTGAGGAGACTTGCTGTCACTCAGACTCCAGTGAAAGACCATCAGCTAACACTGATGGGAAAACTCAAAAGGAGTAAATAATAATAACGGACTATATCAAATCGAAAATAGATAAGATGCAACAGAATAGCACGTATAAAATGAGCGGAGACAAAGAGGAAATTGTTTATCATATAAGCGAATGCAGCAACCTAGCACAAAGATACTACAAGACTAGATACGACCAACCAATCATCCAAGTAAATTTGTCAGCAAGAGTAAATATATTTTCTGCATTCTAACCATAATATTCATACCGAAAACTTTAATCAGTAAATTTTAATAAGCTATTCTATATTCCAGCAGAGAATCATTACGTAGGGATAGAACATTAATATATTCGCCATGAATTTTCAAAGGAGGTAGAGTATTTAAATTATAATTGAATATACTCGATTAAATTTCGAGAAGCAAAAGAGACGCTCCTAATATCAAATGGAAAATGCTAAGTGAAAAATGAAACCATATAAGAAAATAAATTTGTCGAATTGATTTCGAGGTAATATAAGAAAAAAAAAAAAGAAGAAAGAAAAAAACAACCACAGCATTATAAACTATTGCCAGAATCATATTCACGGGC
>CM042138.1:132759062-132764062 GCA_023376005.1 Doryteuthis pealeii | reverse complement strand
CACTTACGACACAGATCCAAGCTGTGCTACTTATGCGCTGAGTTGGCAAGAAAGTGCATCGAAACCGGAGTTTTTTGGTTTGGGGCGGATGCTCTCACCGACTGTGCTAAACCAGCCCCTAAAGATATAAATAAGCTGTAAGAAACAAGAAATTAATAAAGGGTAAATGTTACATAATCTATGCGGTTGCATAAGATTATTGTCAATTCCCTGTATTTCTAAAGGGATGGCCCTTTTCATATCACGGGCGGGACTTTCCATGGAATATTACAGAAAGCCCGCGAAATACGTGAAGTCACGTGGGACCTGGTTAGGTCCTCAGTTTTCAGTTGGACTTCGGGCAGAGAGGATGTCCTGCCTTAACTGGAACTCACACTGCATACGTGCGCTATGTTAGTCAGATATTTAGTTACATGGAATGTATAGTTAAGTAAATAAAAGCTTAAGAAAATAACACAGTTTTGTGGTTGGTGAATGTCTTGGTAACAAGACTGATCTAGAAGAAGAAATGAGTTAAGTGCGACCGACCACCAAGACGAAGTCCCCAAGATGTTAGAAGAGACGCTAGAAGAACAGAAGAAGAAGAATAGAAGAAAGTAAAGAAAGGGTATACAACATAAAATCCTGAAGTTAGATAAGATTTTAATTTTTCTCAATCATTTGATTCAACTAAATTCAAAGAATAAAACATGAGAAAATAATGTAAAAGTCGGAATGTCGGACACCGCCCATTTCTCCAAGTTTCTTGCTTGTGGCAAAGTAAAAAATTTGTCGCTCTAATAAACTCGGCACATTATCTTCCCTTTTCTTGAACAGTAGTGACCTTGCTTTTCAGTTTACCGCATTTTGTCAACATACCGTGCGCGGATTTAACCGCAGGTGGATTTGTAGTTTAACGAATGGAATGAACTGTTTTTCAAGTGACACGATAAATAAATTATAATATTAATTATGAAGACGAAAAAAAAAAAAAAAAAGAAAAAAGAAAGAAGTGTATGAGTTGAAATGAAGGGAAGTTACTATGGAATTATCTCCAAGCTATTCTTTGATATCGTTCCCGAAATGTGAGAACTGCGTCTATTGTTAAAAAATGGCTGCTAGACATTCTTAATGCAAAAGGAATAATGCCTTTTTCTCAATGGTCTTTTAGACAATTTAAGTTCATTTTACTGTTCAAATAATGGAATATGTGTAAGATAATAAGAGTGAGGAGGTCAATGTATGACGTCAGCGATGGTTGACGTATGATGCACGTGGTGAAATTGAGGTGGTATAGTAATGGGAAAAAATGAATAAGGTATACGTGTAAGTGTTACGTGTCAGTGATTGATCTGGATTCTGATTGGCCGAGCCAGAGCCACGAGTGCGAATTGAAAAAGAATAATTAGAAAGTTGAGTCTTGGATTAGTGTTTGGATGGGACGGACGCAGAATGAGGTCTTCCGGGCAGTGACTCTTTCTCTATGCGTGTTCAACTGGGTTGAAGAAAGTAAAGAACTTTAAGAAAAACAACATCGGGTCTTGTGTTCGTTATTTAAAACAGCAAACGGACACAAAGCAGAAATATCGAAGCCAATAGGAGGACCCAAGTAGTTCCAAACCAAAGAAGAACAGAGAGAATGCCAGCTCAGCAACACAGATCCAGAGATAGAAGACCGAACCAGATTAGAAAAGGCTTAATAGCGGAACAACAGTATAAGATAAGAGTTCCGAAGCAACATATGTAAACTTTTGATATCGCATCTTAAATGAATAAATGGAGGTTGGTTGGATTTTACGGCATGTCAACCCTTGTTGGTTTATTCATTCTTCATGGTATTCAGCTGTTTTTTTCTAACTAAATTTTAAAAACATATTTTAAATCATTTTTCTATTCAACCCATAGATTAGATCCTAACAGGTACAACCAATCCAGGTTTGAGTGGACCTGGGAATAATGGCAATGAAAGAGTACTCCACATTCCCCAGAGCTCCAGAATTGAAACTTCACCACTAGATGCAATTTAACGTAAGACCCAAGACACTAAGAAACCTAAGTCACCGCTTTCTAGCACATATCTGATATAAAGAGTTGGGAGTTCTCCATGAGAGCAATGGCTTGGGACAATCATATAGGTGCTAAGGCTGCCGATTGATGAGAGTAGGCATTTCCGATCATCCGTCTAGACTGAGTAAAAGCCAAAGTGGAATTTTGCATGTTATCGACTGCTCAGTCACCAGAATTCCATCCTTAAGCAACAAGGATCGCCATCCACGGCCAACAGGTCCTCTGATATGGAGGATTTTACTGCTTTGCAGATGTGCAGTCGGTGTTTTCTACATTCCGAGCAGACAAGGCGATGTTCACCGGCAATTTGTAAACAACATAAATTATTTGACCCATAGATGGGATCATAATTGGTAGTATTACGACTCCGATTCTATTAAGCTATTTCCTGGCCAAGACACGCTACATGAGTAGCGTACTAATAGCCAAATCAGCTTACTCAGCAGTGAGTGAAAATAATACAATTATTAACTAAAATAATTGGGCTACTCTTTGGATACATATATGTTTTTGTATGTGTTTGTATACACTGAGGTATTTAATTAATACAGAGGTACCTTGACTCACGAATGTCGCAACTTACGAGTTTTTCATTTTTTTACTTTGTGTAGCGAGATAAAATTTGAGGTACAAAGCGAGCTTCAGATACACTTATGTTTATAAATTCTCTAAAAACTTGTCAGTTTATTAAGCAAAAGAAGTATATCATTTATAAGAAAACAAAAACTAAATCACATTACTGTACATAATTCAATATTTTTTACATTTTTATACGATGCTATTTTTTGTATTTAAAAAATAATACAAAATTTAGGGTGCTTTTTTTTGGGGGGGGCTAGATAGATTAATGCTATTTCACTTTATTTCAATGATGAAAGTTGATTTGATGTATAAAATTTGATATAAATAAAAATGATATACATCAAACCTCATCTCAAAAATTCAAACAAGAGAATACTGTATATAGCAGTTTCTTTTTGTCTATCTATCTCAGTCTGTTAATATATATGTATCTATTTAAGTCTGTTCATATCTATCTATCTATCTATCTATCTATCTATCTATCTATCTCAGTCTGTTAATATATATCTATGTATCTATTTAAGTCTGTTCTTATCTATCTATCTATCTATCGATCGATCGATCGATCGATCAATTGATCTCAGTCTGTTAATATCTATCTATCTATCTATCTCAGTTTGTTTTTATCTATCTCAGTCTGTTAATATCTATCTATGTATCTATTTAAGTATGTTCATATCAATATATCTATCTATCTATCTACCCATCTATCTCTTTCGGTTAATATATATCTATGTATCTATTTAAGTCTGTTCATATCTATCTATCTATCTATCTATCTATCTCAGTTTGTTTTTATCTATCAATCTCTGTCTGTTCATATCTACCTATTCTATCTATCTATCTCATTTTGTTTTTTTATCTATCTCAGTCTGTTAATATCTATCTATGTATCTATTTAAGCTGTTCATATCTATCTATTTATTTGTCTATCTATCTATCTACCTCCCTATCTATCTCAGTTTATTTTTTATCGATCTCAGTCTGTTATTATCTATCTATGTATCAATTTAAGTATGTTCATATCTATCTCTATCTATCTATCTATCTATCTATCTATCTATCTACCTGAGTTTGTTTTTTATCTATCAATCTCAGTCTGTTCATATCTATCTATGTATCTATTTAAGTCTGTTCGTATCTATCTATCTATCGATCGATCGATCGATCGATCAATTGATCTCAGTCTGTTAATATCTATCTATCTATCTATCTATCTATCTATCTCAGTTTGTTTTTATCTATCTCAGTCTGTTAATATCTATCTATCTATTTAAGTATGTTCATATCAATATATCTATCTATCTATCTACCCATCTATCTCTTTCGGTTAATATATATCTATGTATCTATTTAAGTCTGTTCATATCTACCTATCTATCTATCTATCTCATTTTGTTTTTTTTATCTATCTCAGTCTGTTAATATCTATCTATGTATCTAGTTAAGTCTGTTCATATCTATCTATTTATTTGTCTATCTATCTATCTACCTCCCTATCTATCTCAGTTTATTTTTTATCGATCTCAGTCTGTTATTATCTATCTATGTATCAATTTAAGTATGTTCATATCTATCTATGTCTATCTATCTATCTATCTATCTATCTATCTATCTGAGTTTGTTTTTTATCTATCAATCTCAGTCTGTTCATATCTATCTATGTATCTATTTAAGTCTGTCCGTATCTACCTATCTATCTATCTATCTATCTATCGCATTTTGTTTTTTATCTATCTCAGTCTGTTAATATCTATCTATGTATCTATTTAAGTCTGTTCATATCTATCTATTTATTTGTCTATCTATCTATCTACCTCCCTATCTATCTCAGTTTATTTTTTATCGATCTCAGTCTGTTAATATCTATCTATGTATCAATTTAAGTATGTTCATATCTATCTATCTATCTATCTATCTATCTACCTGAGTTTGTTTTTTATCTATCAATCTCAGTCTGTTCATATCTATCTATGTATCTATTTAAGTCTGTTCGTATCTATCTATCTATCTATCTATCTATCTATCTATCTCAGTTTGTTTTTATCTATCAATCTCTGTCTGTTCATATCTACCTATCTATCTATCTATCTCATTTTGTTTTTTTATCTATCTCAGTCTGTTAATATCTATCTATGTATCTATTTAAGTCTGTTCATATCTATCTATTTATTTGTCTATCTATCTATCTACCTCCCTATCTATCTCAGTTTATTTTTTATCGATCTCAGTCTGTTAATATCTATCTATGTATCAATTTAAGTATGTTCATATCTTTATCTATCTATCTATCTATCTATCTATCTATCTACCTGAGTTTGTTTTTTATCTATCAATTTCAGTCTGTTCATATCTATCTATGTATCTATTAA
>CM042138.1:132751562-132754062 GCA_023376005.1 Doryteuthis pealeii | reverse complement strand
CGTTAAAATCATTCAATAAATCATAAGATCGCATATAATCTTATCAATAATATCCAAAAGATACGTAAATGTACATTTTTATATATGCGTGCGCGCGTGCGCAGCGCATGCCAGTCCAGGCAACGGACATTTTTATATTGTGTCTGAGGGCGAAAAAATGAACATTAACAACAAAAAAAGGGTCAGTAGACACAATAAAGTGTGAAGGATCAACTAAAATAAAATAATGATAATTTGAAATTGTTTTGCCAATAAAAAAAGACTATTTTAACGTTGCTTTATAATTAATATAAAAGGGTTGCAATACATTATTTGCCAATTTTCTAAATGGACACCAGAAACAACATAATTCAAAATAATGTTTACATCAGGGGTTGGCAACCTCGTGCTACATAGGGACCAGCGGCCATTTCTGTGAGAGAATGGTGGGCCACATCTGTCACATCTGTTGTGTGTGTGTGTGTGTGTGTGTGTCTGTGTGTGTGTTAAGTAAGGATGATTCGATTGGGATCTTTGAAATCTCACTGTACAACCATTCTGTATGCTCTCGTAGATGCAAAATATATACTCATACAGCGATTTTTATAAATCCTTAAAAAGAGCTCAATGTATAATAATCAATAAATTAAATAACATACAGAGCAATATCTAACTTTCAAAGAAAGAAAAACTTAACAAACCGTCATTCCGTAATAATCTATTTCGACCAGAAACTCAAAAGGCTTTAAAAAAAATGTAATTCTTAAAAATACTTAAGAGACCAGCCTCTTCAGACGGATTTTACAAAATAAAGGGATTCACTTAAAGAAGAGAGTTAATATAACCAGAAAATACACAAAATTTATGTCAGACAGCAAGTATAAAGTTAAAATTCTAAGTCTAAGAAAAAGATACAATGTATAACCAGTTTCCTGTTCAACTGACCTTCTCAAAATACAATAAATAAAAGTAAGTTACGTATTTGTATATTTTTATAATAAGTAAAAAATTAATTTTTTTTTTTTTTTTTGGTCTAGACTATTTTTATAAATTTCTTTTTGAAATGATTAAAAATGGGGTGTATCTTCAAGTTAATCTACGTTAGAATTTAATATATAAATCTAATATTTAATATTTAATGAAATAAAAAATGTAAAAATATAAAGAGATAAAATATAAAAAGAAAAAAAATTCTATTACTATAATAATAATCGAATAAAATAAATTATATTATTATATTTCAGCTCTCTTTAGGAATTCATAAAAATCCTTGTATGAATTTTTTGCACCTACAAAAGCATACAGTATGGTTATACAGTGAGATTTTGAAGATCCTAAATCGAATCAGCCTTACTACCAGTCATTTGGATACCTTACACACACCACACACAATATATATATATATATATATATATATATTATATATATATATTATAATGGAGATTGTGTGTTTTTCTGTCTGTAATCGAAACTATATTCCTACTCAAGTCACAATTCTCTAGTTATTGACATCACATTCTCCATGATTTTATTTTTATCTAAACCTCAATTATTAATAAAATTGTCTTACATTATTAATACTGTTAACTATGTCTACATACTGACAACATGCAATTATATTTATATATACAACAAAATAGCGGTTTACAGTGTGAACGGGAAGGCTAATTTTGCATATTAATATTAAAAATCGATTTTAATAAATATGTGCTTTAGTATTATTGATTTCTAACTGTTTGTTTTATTTTAATGATATAATAAAAAAATCTCTTCAATGAATCTTAAATGAATCCATTAACAAGATAAAATAACTGTCATTTTTATTCTTTACTTCCTCTTATAAATACTTAAATTAGAAAAAGTAAACAATGAAAGACGAGAGTGATGGAAGAGTAAGTTTCAGTTGTTCCATTTTTATTATACTCCCTCTGTTTCAAATCTTTTATTATACTCCCTCTGTTTCAAATCTTTTTATCTGTATTCTTATTTAGTTTCATTAGCCTTTCTAATTTAATACAATATTTTATTACATTAAACTTAAATACTTGCACCGGAGGGTGCATATATTTGCTAGTATATATAAAGAATGCTCAATGGTGCTTGTTAACGGACAGTTTTTCGCCTTGCTTTGAAAATCAAATTGCATAGGCGAGAAACTCTCTGTTACCTACGATGTGACACCCATGAAGTATAGCTTCTTTGTTGCACCTCTGTTGCATGGCTTGTGGGGTACTCGCCGTGCAGTGCGATCTTGGGCAGACGATGTTACTTTACTCTGGAGACATGTCCTGCGCAGTAGATGTTGAGGATAGTGCGCAGGCAGCGCTTGCTGAAGTCCCGTGGAATCTTAAGGCGGTGACGAAATAACCCAAGTCTCTGAGCCATATAGACGGGTGACAAGAACTTATGGATCTATTCACAGTCGTTTATGCTATTTTCAATAGTCAGTGGTACAACATATGTTTATACAGCTTGCCAAAAGCACTGCTTGCCTTTGGCAATTTGTTATTTTACTTCCTTG
>CM042138.1:132736631-132746552 GCA_023376005.1 Doryteuthis pealeii | reverse complement strand
GTCCTTTCATTGTTTATTTTTTCTAATTTAAGTATTTATTAGAATAGAAGCAAAGAATAAAATGACAGTTATTTTTTCTTGTTAATGGATTCATTTTAAGATTCATTGAAGAGATTTTTCCTTATATTCATTAAAATAAAACCAAACAGTTAGAAATCAATAACACTGAGCACATATTTATTAATTCGATTTTTTAATATCAATATGCAAATTAGCTTCCCGTTCACACTGTAAACCGCTACTTTGTTGTATATATAAATACAATTGCACGTTGTTAGTATGTAGATATGGTTAACAGTATGAATAATGTAAACAATTTTATTAATAATTGAGGTTAAAATAAAAATAAAATCATGGAAGAATGTGATGTCAATAACTAAGAGAATTGTGACTTGAGTAGTAATATAGTTTCGGTTACAGACAGAAAAACACACAATCTCCATTATAATATATATATATATATATATATATATATGCATGTTGAATTAAACAAATTTTATTTGTGATTTTTTAAAGTTTTCTGGCCAACTTTTTATATATTTTGGGTGGAATTCGTGGATTAGTCCACAAAAGTTCATCTAGGTAATTTATATGTACAACAGACGGATTCTCGATGGTTCCGTTTTGGTCCGATTTTTAGTACTCGACATGAACTTTGGTGGACTAATCTACGGATTCCATCCAAATACTAAAAGTTGACCAGAAAACTTGAAAAAATACAAATAAAATTGTTAAACAGGAGATGTGTATTTTGTTAATATACATATGTACATATATAAAATAAGTTAGTGTAGCGTGGACACACTATAACGCATATATATATATATATATATATATATATTATATATATATATATATGTGTGTGTGTGTGTGTGTGTTGTGTTGTGTGTGTGTTGTAATAGATTATTGGTACGAGAGAAATATGTTTTATACTAGCAAGGTTAGCCGGCGTCACCTGGGTAGAGGGACTTTTTAAAGTTAGTCCCCGAGATTTCATTATTACTGAATCGTGAGTTGAATCCTTGTGGGAAGCCCCATTTAAATCCCCATGTAAAAAAAAGAAAGACCCCTTTATTGATTCAGCTACTCTGAAAGAAAAAGTTAATGTCTAATATCTAAAATATCAAATTCCTGGTGATATTTAATGTGTATATAAATTTACTTGTTCATTAATTGTTTTTTTTTCAAGTTTCCTCCGGACATATACATATACACTTATATATATGTATAAATTAAGAAAATAAAGGACTTTAAATGTTTAATTTTATTTAAATTACTATATCAAATGCACAAATCTTTATTCTCCAAGTGAAAACGGGAATTGTCTTTTTAATCCTATATATATATATATATATATATATATATATATATATATATATATAATATATTGTGGTTGTGTGTGTGTGTGTGTGTGTGTGTGTGTGTGTTTGTGTGTGTGTGTGTTGTGTTCCACGTGTGAAATAGACCATAATCCCTTAATACCCGGTCTTTAAGTCTTTACAAATATATATATATATATATATTATATATATATATATATATATATATACGTGTGTTGAAATGAAAAATAAAGGAAAGAAAATGTTGAATGAATAAAATAGGATTTATTATATTTTATTTTACTGACACGGTTTCGGTCAGGAGTTTATCCATGCATGCATGTATTCTATCTATTATTATTTTAAATACAAAATAAAATAAAATAACAATAATAGAAAAGAACAGATTTTTTTTACTATACAAATAATAAACGGCCTTCGTCAGAGAAAATCCTTATTGTTTTAAATGAAATCGGTTGAAATACGGAGAATTTCCGAGATGTTCGAAGAAAGAACTTTTTGAAATCGCTTGAAGAAAGTGTTCTAACGTGATAGAGAAAAACAGTTATTTGATGTCGTCGTTGTCGATTTTGAATATATATATATATATATATATATATTATATATATATATATATATATATAATATATATATATATATATATTTCTTTCTTTCTTCTTTCCTTCTTTTTTCTTACCCCAAACAATAACAATGAAAACACATTTCATTCAAACATCAACAAGTTTTAAGATTATTAATAACATTTCAATGTTTGCAATACAAATTATACCCTTCCACCAAAACTTTCAAAATTTTTAATTATCCCTAACGGCCTCTGCGTTCCTAACGATTTAAAAAATATTCTTTTTTCGAACATTTGAAATTCTATTCTGTCTCCAACTCAAAAAAATAAATAACCACTCTGATGAAGGTCGTCAAAATCTCTCTGTGTACGGAACATTTTATACATTTTTCTTATTATTATTATCATATCATCATTTCAACTCCATCTGATTATTTCAATAATAATAATAAAACGTAAATCCGTATACATTTTGATAAACAGACCGAAACACATGTGTAAGTGATATCGATTAAAAGTGATATCGATAAAATTCATTTTATCCATCTACTTTTCTTTTACTCATTTTTTTCCTCATATATATATATATATATATATATATATATATATATATATATATATATTATAATGTATTAATTTGAAAGCAATTACAATGCAAGTAAAAAATAAAACAAAAAGATGTTATTTCTTGTGTCCTATCGATTTCAAGTAAAACTTTATCTTCAGAGACGATTTTCGGAAAAAAATCGTCTCTGAAGATAAAGTTTTACTTTGAAATCGATAGGACACAAGAAATAACATCTTTTTGTTTTTTATTTTTTACTTGCATTGTAATTGCTTCAAATTAATACATTATAACATACTTAACAATGCTTCAAGCAAATTACCAATTACTTTATATATATATATATATATATATATATATATATAATATATATATATATATAATATATCATAGTGGTTAGATAATTCTTTTTTCTTCTGTCTTGTAGCATAACTAGTAATTTATCCAGCTTGTCTTTTTCTCATCTGTACGTATCTTTAGCATTCAGTGTATCCTTCTTTACTCATTTTTTCTTCCTGTCTCCACATTAAATAACGCTCAAGAAGAACAAAACAGTATCAGCGACGGTGAAAACTAAGAAGGCTGGCCCATTATCTGTAACTAAATTGTGTCCGATTCAGCTGTCAGGGTGAGCTGAAGGCCTCTTTGTGGTGCTCGGCCGCCGCCTGCTGGAATTCCTTCGGGAACAGCCCCCTGTACTGTTGCTCCGGGCTGAAATGTCCCCCTTGCTCGCGCTCGCAAAAGAGGAAAAGCCCAAACTCGATTTCGCCGTCGTCCTTTCATGAAAGTACGTTCAACCGCAAAACTATTAGCTCGCCTTTTATGCGCCAGTTAGCGTCGCCTAAGGATTGAATATTGTCCCCAAAGTTAAGTGGAGCCCTATTACTAAGGAGGGCGTGGTTGGTGGCAAATGTGTGTATTTAGGAGGGAGGGTTGAGTGGAGACTTTGCCAGTAATATTATATTATTATTATATATTATATTATTATTATTATTATTATATATTATTATTATGAAGATGATGATGATGATATAATACCTTTGTATGAACGGTATTATCTTTATTGTAGTTTTTATCTTTTTTTTCTTCGCCTACTTCTGCCATGCAAAATGCCAATTTGAGCCTATTGTTTTTCTACATTGAAAAAAATAAAAAATAAAACAGGAAAGCAATAACCTAGTTTCATTATTATTAGTTTACTACTACTACTATTACTACTACTACTACTTAATAATATAATAATAATATAATAATAATAATAATAATAATATGATCGGCTAGAATACTAAGAAGAGACATGAAGACCTGAGAAGAATTGTTACTCGGACTGTAGTGAAAGAGCCCAAGTTAAATTTGGTGGGAAAAACTCACAAGGGTAAAATAATAATAATAATAATAATAATAATAATAATAATAATATAATTTAAGGCAAATTATATAAAAACAAAAATAGATAAGACACAACAGAATAGAAAGTGCAGAATGTGTAGGGATAAAGACGAAACTGTCAATCACATAATAAGCGAATGCAGTAAACTCGCACAGAGAGAGTACAAAACTATGCACGACTGGGTGGGAAAAGTGATTCACTGGAACTGTTGCAAGAAATTCAATTTTCACCATTCAACTAAATGGTATATGCACAAGCCTGAATCTGTCCTGGAGAATGCGACACACAAAATTCTCTGGAATTTGAGGTACAGACGGATCACCTAATCCTAGCCAGGAGACCAGACCTGGTGTTGATCGATATAATAAGAAAATTGTCATCTCGTTCCGGCGATCACCAAGTGAAAATGAAAGAAAGCGAAAAAGTTAGACAAATACTTTGACCTTGCCAAAGAACTAAGAAAACTGTGGAACATGAAGGTGAAGATCATTCAAGTTGTAAATTGGTGCCTAGGTATGGTCCCCGGGGTTATAGAAAAGAATCTAGATGAACTGGAAAATCAGAGGAAGAATCGAAAATCATCCAGACAACAGCATTGTTGAGATCGGCTAAAATACTCAGAATCTTAGAGACCTGAGGGTATTTGCTGTCACTCAGCATCCAGTGAACCACTGGCTAAGGCGTGTAAAATACTAATGGAGTGAAAATAATATCACCACATCTCAGCCAGGAGACCAGACCTAGTGTTGATTACAAAACAAACAAAAAAAAAAAAGAAAAAAAAAGAGAGAACGTAGCAACTGGTAGACTTTGCGGTTCCAGCAGATTACAGCGGTGAAGCTAAGAATGAACAATACCTGGACCTTGCCAGAGAATTGAAATTTTGAGGAATATGAGGGTGAAAGTGATATCCATTTGTAGTTGGTGTACTTGGAACGATCCCAAAAAAGGATGGAGGACCGAGAAATCAGGGAAGAATTGAGACCATCCAGTCCTACTGATTGCTTCATCGGCTGAATACTTTAGAAGATTCTGGAGAACCTGAGGAGACTTGTTGTCACTCAAAACTCCAGTGAATATACCATCAGCTAACGCTGATGTGAAAAAACTCAAAAGGAATAAATAATATAATAATAATTAATAATAATAATCAATAATCAATAATAATAATAATAATAATGATAATAATAATAATCTTGGCGTGAGAACCTGAAAAGTTATGGGAATATTGAAAGTGAAAAGTGATACCAATTGAGTTGGTGCACTTGGAAGCAGACCATCACTAACACTGATGTGAAAACTCAATAATAATAATAAAATATAATAATAATTAATAAAATCTGGAGTCTTTCCTTGAGAATGAGACGCCATTAAAATTATCTGGATCTTCGGATACAGATGAATCACCAAATCCCGGCCAAAAGACCTAGTGCCAATTAACACAGAAGTAAGAATTCTTCTCTATTGGATTTTGCCTTCTGGCGGACCCACAGTTAAACGCAAGAAAAACAAAAAGATGAAAAAAAACAAAAAAAAAAACCAAACACAACAAAACAAACACAACAACAACAAAACAAACAACAAATAAGCTGTGGAACATGAGAGTGAAGGTAATCCCAATTGTTGTAGTGCCCTTAGGACGGTCCCAAATAGTTTGGAAAAGAGAAAATAATAATTGAAAAATCATAGGATTGAATCGAATCCATCCAAACAACAGCATTGTTAAAATCGACTAGAACACACGGAAGAGTCCTGCAGACCAAGAGGAGACTTGCTGTCTCTTCCGTATGAGGAAATTATAGTAATAACTTTAAGTATCAATCTTATGTAGGATATTCATTTTTGACGGGTAGGCTTACCCTAGAGATAAAAAAAAACTATGCTGCACTCCGTAACGTGCGCCACCTGAATCCAGAAGATTTTAAGATTTATATTGTAGCTGGTTATTTTATAATATTCTTGCTAATTAAAAATATACTCCAAACGGATTCAAACTGAAATTGTAATTAGAAAATTATAATTCGCCAAACGGAAAAGAGATTAGCAATTATATGTTTATGTTATTCTTTTGATGTTTTTTTTTATATAAAAAAAAAATTACACTCAGTTCTTTAATAAACTTTATTAAAATTTGAGTGAGGGAGTTTAAAGGATTTGCTGATTTATACACCATCCCCGCAAAGAAAGAAAGTTGTTTTTGTTTTTTACGGCATATCAACTCTTTTCGGGTCATTTAAATACTGAATCAAGTATTTCTTTCTTACAGTAACTGCTGTTACTTAAATGATCACTCATTTTTGAATTGAACTGGCTCATCGCTGCTTAAAAACGATGCCTTCAACTTGACAACCGTAAACCGAAAGAAAAAGAGGACTTTTAAAGAGATACATTGAAACATAGTAGCTTTATTAACTTAAATATTTTTTGTTTTTAGTCCTAATAGTTAATCCTTACTAAGTAATCATCATCACCAAGTTGTGCTGAAAAGCAGGAATCTATCTATCTCCACTAGCTATAAGCAAATATGATTTATTGTTTTTAATGACATGACATGGTTAGGAAATCGAGTTTTCTGTATATTTTATATTTTATTTTTTGTGTACGATTTTTTTTGCACACGGTTCCTATTATATAAGAATCATTTTTCAACTGATGTATTTGATACAAAGAGGGGACCATGGAAATAATGCCTCACTTCGAATTCTTCCTCCAAATCTGGTTTGGTTTATTTTGTTTTACACATATCAGCTCAGTGGTCATTTTATACGACAAAGTTTTGAAATAAATTCATTCTTAATGCATATTCAATATTTTATAAGCACATTTTTCTATTTAACTCATAGATGGGACCTTAACAGGTACTACCACTTTGGGTTAGAAAGGACCTGTGAGCAATGGTGATGAAGGGTGCTCCACATTCCTCATACCTCCCGACCTAGAACCTCACCATTTGTTAGAGTTTAACGCATACCCGTACATGAAACTGCTAGCCACCGCCTTCAAGAACCCATATGATAAAAAGGGTTGGAGCTTGCCATAAAGGCAATAGTGTTGGAACCATCATATAGGTGCTAGCGTTTGACGTGACAGCCGATTGGTCGGAGGGGCCTCTCCGACTGCCCATCTAGCCGATGTAAAAGCAAAGGTAGGGCGTTGCATGTCATGGACTGCTCATCCCCAGGATTCCTACCTTAAACATTACGTGTCGCCACCCACGGCCAACAGGTGGTCCCATTTGAGGGCTCTACAGAGATGTATTTCCGTGTATTCTAAAGCCCCAGATGATAGGGCTGCCTCCAAAGCTGGAGCCTCACCATCAGATGCATTTAGTGTCATACCCAGGATACTATGGGTAAATAGTAGGGTAGACTGGGTACTTTTTGTGTGTTGGAAGCAACCAGATAAATATCTGGATTCAAATCAGTTGATTTCCGGCTTCAAAATTCACATTTTGTGGAATCCTGCCCGTGTCGGACAGGTTGGGTAGATATTTACCCAACCCATTTGCCAAGAACGGATGTGACACAAGGTGACACAATGATTAAACCGTTTTTCAGTAATAATGGATCTGTGGATTTATGTTTGCTAACCATTACACAACGATGGGATTCCCCTGTCTGGGTAAATACAATATACATATCTTATTATAATGGAAATTGTGTGTTTGCTCTGTCTGTAACCGAAACTATATCACTACTCAAGTCACAATTCCCTTAGTTATTTACATCACATTCTCCACGATTTTATTTTTATTTAAACCTCAATTATTAATAAAATTGTTTTGCATTATGAATACTGTCGGCCTTAGGTACATACTAATAATATACAAGTGTGTTTATATTTACAATATATAGCGGTTTTACTGTGTGAACGGAGAGGTTAATTTACATTTTGATCTTAAACAAATTGATTTTAATGAATATGTTCTTAGTGTTATTGATTTCTGAATGTTTGTTTTTATTTAAATAAATATGAGTAAAAATCTCTGAGATAAATTTAAAGAAATCAATTAAGAAGAGAAATATCTGTAATTTTATTCTTTACTTCGTAATTCAACTAAATAATAGAAAAATTACCAATGAAGAGGGGACTGATGGAATATGATGGAAGATTTAGTTTAAAGTTGTTCTGTTTTTCGACCTCTGTTTTAAAACATTTTATTTGCATTCTTATTTAGTTTCATTAGTCTTTCTAATTTAAAACATTTCGTTACTTTAAAACTTGAATATTTGCCCGGAGAGCGCATATTCTTGCTAGTACATATACAATTTGTTAACTTTCCATCAAACTATTCGGCCTCCTGCTGGAGAAGAGACAAACCTTTTTCAATTGTTTGTATAAATGAAATAAGAAAACCGTCGTTAATTAACGTCCAGTCAGCGAGGCGTAGATTACGTATCTTCTAAAGAAGGTGTAAGACCTCCACACCCAAACAAATAAGCGGTGTCCTGGATATTTCCCTAAACTGCATCTGCTACTAATGCGCCATTTCTTGATATGTGGGATAGTGAGGTACCCTTTATTGCCATTACATCCAGGTGCTCTCTAAATCATCGGAGTCGAGTGTACCTTTTAGGATCCCATATATTGGATCTAATAGATCTGTTTAACAAGTATTCATATTCAATAGGAATATTCCCAAACCCCCAAAATCCTAAGAAACAGCTACATAAAAATGTAAATACGAAAGTACGATGAATACGATTCTCTAACCTCTAATCATAAAATAACCCTAACTGTGTTAAAATGAATCCGATGAATAATTGATCGATAAAAGTTGTCATTTACTAAACCGAGCTTAGCTCAGCACGCCCTGTCGGCTGTAGACCCCTCACAATGGACCACCTGTTGGCCGTGGGTGGCGATTCGATTCTGGGAGCTGAGTAATCTCTGAGCTGGGTACTAAGTTATGACGTAAAACACTTCACTTCATCCCTTATTTGGTACAAGACGCGCGGTCGAAGCGACCCAATCCGATCAACCGGTTGATTATTTCAAGCCCTAGCAACTATAAGATTGTCCGACCGTATTTCTTCAAATTGCTCTTATAGTAAACACCCACCCACTTTTATCCAGTTAGAAGGTGGTGACTGATTTTAGCAGTTATTAGTAATATACATGAAGTTAATGAAAATATTTCTTAAAGAAATCATATATTCATTAAAAAAAAACAGGATTTGGCATTAAATAACCTACAAGGGTTGATATGTCTTTAAACCAAAATCTCAACAAAAAAGCTGGCGCATGGACCCATTGAGAATTGAACTCACTCACATTATATTGGTGTGTCCTAGATCACTAATCATTACACCAGTCAAACCGCCCAACTGAAAGTTGATATATGCGCATTATTTTTCTTTTATAAACATCTTAAATCGTCTTATTAACAGAATGGAGACGTATTTAAATTAAGCATCCACCCGAACGTTTACCGCAGTTAATTGCATTGGGGTAAATATCTTTTATATGCTGATTTTATAATTAAATCCGTTTCGCTTTTCTAGGTTAGTTCCTGCTAATAGTCATAAAAGCAGGCATTTAGAATTGAATAATAACACTATTTAACCCTGTGCCCATATGGTTTTATGTTTTAGCCTAGAGAGCAACAAGAAGCATTAGGCTTTATTTGGGATCAGATAAAACGGAGTTCATGTGTTTTATGCAAGATGTATAAATCTCCGCACTTACTATACCAGATCACATATTTAGGTAGTAACATTTCATCTACAGAAAGCGAAGTCAATATACGTATAGGAAAAAATCTCGAAGCGATACTAGTATTTGAATATTTCCCCAAGACATTTAACTCCATACATGTTGTAATGGTTATCGTCTTAAAGAATCGACTCGGCAAACCGGGTTCAATTCCTTGACGAGGCTGCTTACATTTCGCATAGTGCTAATACCCTTGAGAAATGTATTAATCCAACTATTTTCCCAACAGCTATGGATAAAATAGTAGGGAAGATTGGGCTCTTTAACCTTGTAAGTACTACAATTTTCTGGGTCATCCTTTAGGCTTCAAGCAGAGCTTCTTGTCCATCGGAGAGCGTAGTTTCGATAT
>CM042138.1:132729131-132731631 GCA_023376005.1 Doryteuthis pealeii | reverse complement strand
AACGAAAACCGGGGGCCAATCAATGACCCCGGAACTATAGTTAAAAATAAAACCGGAAGTTCTATTTTCTGTGGAGAAGCGGAAGTTGGGTTACCCCCCCCCCAACCGGGACGAGAAACGGAAAAAAGAGAAAAATCGGTCCTTTTGACTGGGCCTTCGTAAGGGGCAAACGGGGCTTCCCGCTCCCACCCTGATGTGGTTTGCATAGCAGTACCGAACATGATTTACGATATAATAATTTGACCTTGTCCCCCCCTCTCTTCTCTCTGAAAAGGAACATGCGAGCCTTGAAAGAAATAAACAACCTCTTTATGACTATACGACTTTCGTATGTTGTTTCTGAACTAAGGACGACTATTACTAGCGACTACTACTACGACCCGACTGGCCCAATGCTACACATTTGTATGGTCTCTAGCATTCCTATATCATCATCACGTTACACTGATAGCGCGGAATCCTATGATTCTCTCACCACCCATCGCTATTGGTCATCGTTCCTGGCAAGTCCTCCGCCTGGCACCCAGCTTCCGCATAGAGCTGACTAACGTAAGCTTTCGCTGGTCAGCCAACACTGTAGAGTCCATGAGTACTGTTCACCAGAGAAAACCACTTATAATTTAATGCTTACTTATCCAGCAGTGTTCAGCATATCTTGGCCGTCTTATTTTAATGGTTTGTATGATGAGAGGTTAGTGGCCGTACAGCTGCTATTGTGGAATGCTGCTACCGTGATTTGTGCTGTGTGCTGTCCTGAACAAACCTAAGCTCGCATAACTTTTTTATTTTATTTGTAGTAGAATATTATAAAATCAAAATGTGTATTATTAGGTATTATTTATAACCAAACTCTACAGAATTGAAATTCTAAAGTAAAAAATATGAAATGAAACGCGAGTTTGATTTTGGTTACAGAAGAGCTGCAATTTCTTTAAGAGTTTCAATGTTATCGAGTTTGGTAATAAATAATGCATAATAATATCCGTTTTTGTTGTATAATGTGTGGACATGTTGTGTAATGGTTATCGTCGTAGGAAATACACTCGGTGACCCGATTTCGAATCCTAGACAAGGCTGTTTGCATTTCACATAGATCTAGAGTTTTTAGAAAAGGTATGCCTCCAAATTTTCTCTCCGCTAAAAGTTTACCTTATGTCACATCCTACTGTTGTGGAGGGCTTGGAAAATTATGGTGAACGAGTTAATGAAATTCTTAGTTTTAGGAGAATTAAATTTTGAAAATTTAATTCGGGGTGTACTAATTTGTGAGTGATATTGTATCTAACCATCAACCTGGACGCAAACACTTTCTTTAGAATCTTTATATGTGAATTAAAGATATAGTAAGTGTACAACTTTTGGTTGATATATATATATATATATATATATTATATATATACACACACACACACACACACACATACATATATTATATATATATATATATATATATATATATATATATTGAAAAACGTTGTTAGCATTTCGTTTTTGTATGCGTCATCCCATGATCTTCACTTTCCAATTTTGCACATTCAATGACCACGTCATCAGCTTTCGTAAACAAACGCACATATAAAAATTAACGCTTAATAACATCATATTCACACATTCACTATACACTTAAAGTTTTTCTTTTTGTCCCTCACAAAAATTTCTGTTACAGTATCCTGATGATGGTTTAATACCGAAATACTTAAGTATTGACACAAAAAATTGATTTCCTTGATCGTAACATCCTGTGTTTGTTACATTTTTGAAAATATTTTCTTCTCATATATATATATATATATATATATATATAATATATATATATATATATACATATATATATACGTGTGTGTAAGTGAGCTTGCCCATGATATAAATAATTCTTAACAGTTGTAATATAAGACGTAATTGAAGGTTCAATATAACGTATGCATAAAGTCTAACTGCTGTTAGTTAAGGGTTCTTCGTCATATCAAGCTGTGTCCATATACAGCACACTGCCACGCCACTTATCTGGTTAGACATGCATATACATATCAAAGAGAATCACGCAGTTTCGTATTGCATATTCTTTATGGCGTTGATAACACACTCATTCACACACACACACACACAGAGAGAGAGAGAGAGAGAGAGAGAGAGAGAGAGAGAGAGAGAGAGAAAAAAACAAGTAAACAAACATACATGATTATGCATCTGTGTGATTTGGACAGTTCGTATATACGCTAGCATCTGACCTATGTTCACTCGTTCGGAAACATAAGGTTAAACTTATAAAAATATTCTTCATGTGAGGTCCTTAAAGTTGTATTAATATTTATGCTGATTTGCACATATATATATATATATATATATATATATATATATATATATATATAATGTGTGTGTGTATGTGTATATATAAAAAGGTATACACACATATATATATATATATATATATTTATATATGTATGTATGTATATATATAAAAAGTATATGTCTATGTGACATAACACATTTGTTACACAAA
>CM042138.1:132669131-132721631 GCA_023376005.1 Doryteuthis pealeii | reverse complement strand
ACACAGGGATAGAAATTAGTTTTTTTGACTGGGAATTAAAAACTGTGTTTAAATGAATGTTAGTATGTATCACGCTAGGTGTCTTATTATCAAGAGAGAGAGAGAGAGAGAGAGAGAGAGAGAGAGAGAGAGAGAGAGAGAGAGAGGGGGATAGGGTAGTTTTTTAGAAGCTAGATATCTAATTATCTTCAGAGAGAGAGACAGAGGACAGAGACAGACAGACAGACAGACAAACAGAGATAGCGATCAGTTTTTTAGATGCTAGATGTCATTATCATCTTCAAGAGAGAGAGAGAGAGAGAGAGAGAGACAGAGACAGAGAGACAGACATATATACAGACAGCTAGACAGAGACAGTGAGAGACAGACACACAGAGATAGAAATGACGTTTTTTAGACTGGGAATTAAAAACCGTGTTTAAACGACTGTTAGCGTGTATCACGCTCGGTGTCTTATTATCAAGAAAGAGAGAGAGAGAGACGACAGACAGACAGACAAAGACAGTGAGAGACAGAGACATAGAGAGACTGACACACTGAGACAGAAATTATATATTTTTAGACGTTAGATGTCATTATCATCTTCAAGAGAGAGAGAGAGAGAGAGAGAGAGAGAGACAGACAGACAGACAGACAGACAGACAGACGGAGAAGTGAGAGACAGAGACAGAGACTGACACACAGAGATAGAAATTAGATTTTTAAACTGAGAAAGTATAGGAAAATAGGTACGCGTTTTTAGTTGTGGGTTTTTTCATTAAAGTCTAAGTGACAGCAAGTCTCCCCAGGTCTCTAGGACTCTTCTAAAACAGAGATAGACAAACATAAATTAATACTTTAGACTATGAACAAGTAAAATGTATATGTTTTAGTTGGTGGTTTATCACTGAAGACTGAGTGACATCAAGTCTCCTCATGCCTCCAGGACTATTCTAAGTATTTGAACTTATTCGAACAATACTGTGGTCTCTATGGGTTTTGATTCTTCCTCTGATCTGCAGTCCCCCAGTGCTTTTTTTTACTGGTAACTCTGGACACGGTTTAAAAAGCACCAACTACAATTGCTATCAACTTCATTTTCATCTTCTACAACTTTTCGACCTCTCTTGCAAGATTCCGATGTTCATCTTATCTTTTCGCTTTTTAAGAGTGTCAGTCTATAGTCCGCTGGGATGGCAAAATCCTCTAGATCAGGGATCACCAAACTTTTTTCACGGTGGGCCGGATGTTTAAAAAAATAACGAGAGCGGGCCACATTATCATTGCGTTCAATACTTGCTAGCTAGTTCCGAGAAAAAGATGTAAAACAAAATGTATCTCCCATGTTATATTCATGGTATGAGTGGCGTAAGATGCACAAAAACAAATTTAACCAACATATTTATGTTCA
The DNA here is from genome assembly GCA_023376005.1 of Doryteuthis pealeii. NCBI lineage: Eukaryota > Metazoa > Mollusca > Cephalopoda > Myopsida > Loliginidae > Doryteuthis > Doryteuthis pealeii. The sequence goes on along the minus strand of CM042138.1, from coordinate 132,720,241 downwards.
ATACATATTCAAAGAACGTAACATTCAAATACCGTCGGCGGGACTGATAAAATACCTTCGCAGGCCGGATCCGGCAGTGGGCCCGCTTTGGTGGTGAGTTATTTTCTTATTAAAAAATTCGAGGTCTGGTCTTCGAAAGTAATCAACGTGAATATGTTTCAACGTTATCTATCTCTCAGATATCCAAACGCCCTGTGTCATCTAAAAATCCTGTACATTGAACAGAACTTAATATCCATAATCCTGTGTTAACTTATTAAATGTTTCTATCGTATTGGTCTTAATCTAACATTCTTAATGCTCTTGATTTGTCTATCTTTGATTCACCTATACATTTTTTTCGTTAAATATTATCTTATTATACTTGGGCCGGTCTAGCTCAGTCGGTAGAACATCCGCCTTGGAATCATAAGGTTTCGCGTTCGATACTAGCTCTCACTAACTCAGCGAAGGAGTAGCCTAGATTATATCTGTGCTGTAAAGTGGGTAACTGATGCTAGGTGTGTTGCTCCACCTCAGACGCAAAAACAATCTCCCGGGTTTTTTGCCCGTGAAAAGGGATAGAAGCTCTAGCTGTCCGGCTAATACCGACAATAGACCACTCCGCTGTCTTTACTTTTTTATATACTTAATCCAAATGTATAGTGCTCCATATTTGTAACACACTTAACCAAGTCCACATCTAATAATCTATCTAAGATTATAATAATACGCTTGTTCCTAAATCTTCCGTCCTTTATCATCCTGCAACCTCTCTGGTTAAAAATGAGACCTTTCAAATTAGTTAAGATGCAACGTAAATATGTAAATCCAGATTATCTGGTGTCATTTAATCGCAGATTTCTTATTTGTTCAATTTTGTTTCACCCAATTTTAAAAAAGGAAACATTTCATATGGTCTTGCGTCGCTTAAAGGCCCAACGTAAAATTAAAAGGAATTGAAAAAAAAAATGAAAAGAAAAAAAGAAGTTACACGTTTGTTTGATTTGGAATATTGAAATTGTGAATTACGGAATATATTTTGGTAACTATGATCTTATATCGTCCCGGCCTTCTGCCTTAATTTAGATTATGTCTTAGCGAGTCAGCGTCAGGTGAATTTGCGGCGCAACTTAGAGATTTGTGTGGCTATTTTGTCGGAAAATTAATGTACATATTATAAACGCCTCAACCCAGATTTGTATCGGCAAATCAATGTAAATATTTTACAACCCCTCTTTTAAGAAAGAGTGAGAGAGGGTTAAATGAAGATTATTATACGTTTAACACATTGAACTATTCCTCAATAGCTATTAAGTAAACATATCAAACGTTTTAATAATCAAATTATCATACTGTGGTATATCCACAGGTCCTGCTAGTAATCTAAGATTATTTGGCTGAACGTGAATTCTGATAAACATATCAAACGTAATAATCAAATTATCATACTGTGGTATATTCACTGTCCTGCTAGTATTCTAAGATTATTTGGCTGAACGTGAATTCTGATAAAACATATCAAACGTAATAATCAAATTATCATACTGTGGTATATTCACTGGTCCTGCTAGTATTCTAAGATTATTTGGCTGAACGTGAATTCTGATAAACATATCAAACGTAATAATCAAATTATCATACTGTGGTATATTCACTGGTCCTGCTAGTACTCTAAGATTATTTGGCTGAACGTGAATTATGATAAACATATCAAACGTAATAATCAAATTATCATACTGTGGTATATCCACAGTATGATAATCTAAGATTACTTTGCTGAATGTGAATTCTGATAAGCATACAAGAACTAAATGTTTTTCCTCCGCCTTCAACATAGATCAGTAGGTTTTCAGTGAGTGTTGCCAACCCGAAATGAAAAGGTTCTTATTACTTTCTAGACCAACAGTGTATTCGTTTCTGAGAATACTAGACACCTCCGTTGCCCATTCGTTTCTTTAGTCTGTTCAGATTGGGACCCAGCTGTTTATCCGGTTTTCCATCATAGCAAAAGTTTCGCTTGATCAGAACTGAGGTCATCCCACATCTTGTCAAAACGAGATACATATCGCGCCAATAATTTTTTTGCTACACTTCATTTCCCTTCTTTCTTTTTGTACGTTCGGTTATTTCTAATGCAGCGACATCACGTATAAGTGATGCTTAAAAATCATTTGCATAATATTTTCCGCCTCTTGACTCACTGTGCAGATACAACAATAACGACAGTCTCACCGCTCACCCTGACGATCATGATGTTCAAATATTTATGACTGATATGGGCTGGATAGAACTCAAATGCATCTTAGACTTGATTATTTAATTTTTATGAAACGCAGATGAGGGTACCTACGGAGGCACGTGAACTAAAGGTTGTCGTGTTTGGAAATAGATAGGGAAGTCAGTCCAAATCCATGACTAGGCTGTTTGTGTTTCTCGTGGGAAAGGCATGAATCCATCTGTTATTCGCCCAGCTATGTGTAAGTAGTAGCACTGACTGGGTCCTTTCGTATTTTATAGTTAAAAGGTTTATTAAAAAGACAATTTAGTTAAAGGAATTTTACTCATGAATTAAAAAAGAATTCGGTTAAAAAGAGAATTGGATTAAAAAATGATTAAAAATGATTTGTTTAAAAATAGTTGAAAAATTATATACATGAAGTTAAACAAACCATGTAACAAAATGACTTCATTTGGTATTAAATAACCCGAAATGGTTGATATGCCGTAAAACCAACCAGCCAATGAACTGGATTGATTTACCTTAATTAGGTAACCGGTCTAGGAACAGGAATAATTTGAATGAAAACCATTTGCACAGCGATTAAAAATAGACTTTGTTTCACATCCTGACCGTGGCAGAGGGGTTGGCTAAATAAAACTTGCGGAGTACCTTGTCACGGTAGTTTCGCAAAACGAGGAACTGGAATCACAAAGTTCGACCTTCTTCTAACAATTCCTGCTGTAACATTAATGTCAAATTATAGAGTAAATGGCCATCCCCTTAGATAAACCTGATGTTGCGAAGAGGGGAAACCTAGGACTTCAAGTTCCGCTAGACTATTTTACAAACGTGTGTAGATCGTTTATAATAACTAGACTTTGTTTTAATCATTTTTATTTAAAAAAATTAAAATAAAATAAAAACTTAAAAGCTATTTAACAATAATAATAAGACTTTATTTGAATATAATGATTTCTGAGATGAACAGATAGGGAAATTTGAAATATCCCATCATACAGGTAAAATACAAAAAGAACTGGTACTGCCGTGGGAGGAAATTTGGTAAGCAAAGAGTTAAATCCCGCTTAAAGTTGACCTTGTGTCGCACCCTGTTCGTGCAGAGGGATTTGGTAAATGCATACACTGTGGTTTTCATCTCCGTAGACTGGTGACTTAAGTGTGTGTGTGTGTGGGTGGGGGGAATTAAAAAAAGCAAATGAAAATACAGATGAAAAAAATGTCAAAATTAGAATTAATGAGAATATCTGTAATGTTCTGATATTGAGCAAAATTACATGCCCATAATCACTGGCAAGCACAGACAAATCATACATAAAACGATATTTTGCGTTTCATCTATTTTCTTTTCTATGAAATATAAACCATCAAACAGCCCGCTGTAATACTTTCATTTTCAAAATAAGTGATTTAGAATATTCATTTTTTTTTCATTTACATTCCAAAACGTCTGCTTACTTTTAAAAATATATACATAAAAAAGAATTTTATAGAAAATAAAATAAAATAAAACAAAATAAAATAAAATAACACCCCCATCATAAAAATAAAAAAATAAAATAAAAAAGGAAACAAACAAGTCCAAATAATTTTTTTTTTGTAATTCAATTACTCCGTTTGTTAATTCAAAATTCTGGGTTTAATTTACTTTGACATCAATCAATGCAATGACCGGGTCGAGTTTTATATGCATAAACGAGGCTTGTCTTCAATTTAAAGCTAAATATTCAAATAGTGGGATGTCAGATCGTACATTAAAAATAACTAGCAGGACCTGTGGATATACCACAGTATGATAATCTAATTATTACAATGTTTGATATTTACTTAAGAGATATTGCTAAATAGTTCAATATGTAAAAAGTATGATAATCTTGACTTAACTTTCTCTCACTCTTTTTCTTTCTCTCCTTTTTTTCATTTTTTCATTAGATCTGATTGAAGCCTATTAGCGTTATCACTTCCAGATGTTCACCTCCTCTCTCTATCTTTCGCCTACTCTCTTTATTTATTTATTTATTTATTATCACATTTTCTTTTTATTACATTTGTATCATATGCGCGGAATTCGGCTAATAAGAGACACAAGATAATCAGGATTTACATTTTTGTATTTCATCTTGTACGATTTAGACGGCCTGATTTTTAACTAGAGGGCTTTACAAGATGATAATGGTCGAAAGATTAAAGAACAAGAGTATTATTATTAAAATAATGAATATAAACTGTTCATGTTATATTACAATTTAATATACCAATAATTCGCATCATGACTGTCGATGGGACGCGGATATACCATCCTGCAGGTGTGTAAGATCCTTCTTAAAAAAAAAGGGTTGTTCTGGGTATGGCACTAAATTGCATCTCATAGTGATGCTCCAGTTCTGAAGATCGAGGGAATGTAGAGTTCCTCTTTATTGCCAGCACTCTCTGGTTCACTCTGACCCCGAGTGATAGCGCAATTTTTTATCCAATTTAGTGATCAAATAAAAATATATTTAAAATTCATTACTATTCGATAGAACAGTGTACAACACCCCTTCATAAATAACTACACAAAAAAACGTAATAAATAAATAGTTGGGCAGACTGGCTCTTTAACCTTGGTAAGGCAACTAGTCTAGGAGAAGGAAAAATCTGAATTAAAATCTGCTAAACTCCGTGTAAATGATTGACCTTGTATCACATCCCTGTTCGTGCGAAGGGTTGGTAAATACATTCACAAAAATAATAACGATTTATTTTTTTTCTTTTTTATTGGCATTTCAGTCTCGGAAGACTATAATAAATTTTTGTGCCCCTTAAATTACAGCGCCTCCTGTGACTGTGAATTCCGATATATGAAAAACGTTCTCGACCACAGATGTCGCATCTGAAGGCTGTCCCTGAAGATGTTGATGTGCCGGTGCTTTGTTGCCGCTGCTTTCTTCTGGACCTCTTAGCTTCATGGTGTTGCGTCAGGGTGACTTCTGGCACGAGCAATCCTCTACGGAGAGTCTGCCACCGCTGAGGGCGCTCCTGAACCAAATTTTCCCAGCTGGAAGGGGCAATGCCAAAGCATCAGAGATCTTTCTTGCAGACATCCTTGAATCGCGAATGGGGGCGACCAATCTGTCTGTCTCTTACCAAACGATAAACATCTAAACATAATATATCCCCAGACGGGTTGACGTGCCGTTAGAATCAATTGATCAATCAATCTAATTCTTTTCGTGTAGCTGGGCACACTTGCTCATTGTAAGTTAATTTTCTGAATCGACATGCTATTGATCATGTGGCAGTGCCTTTCATGGAAACAATACACAGTATAAATAAATCGTTTATACCGCCTTTATAATCAGCTGCAATCCGAGGCTTGATTATTACCCAGGCGTATGCAGGTAGATCTGCTAGTATGAATATGTTGGCTTTCCTACTCGCAAATCAGTTTAATACACAATTCCAACTGGGCGAATCAGCAGGCAGGATGACAATTTTCGTCTGAAGAAGATAAAAGAGATAATCAATGGAGATCGAATCAGAAATAACACGTAGGTCAGGTTTCAAAGAGAGAGAGAGAGAGAGAGAGAGGAGAGAGAGAGAGAGAGAGAGAAAGAGAGAAAGAGAGAGGGGGGTTATGACTACGCTCCCTCTCCTATTTCTTCCTCTCGCCCCCCCCTCTCTCTTTCTCTTTCTCTTTCTCTCTTTCTATCTCTCAAATCTGATAATCCCGACCACCTCCGGCAATTTTTATCCAAAAGCAAAAAGAATCAGCCGAGAAATCCATTTCTCTTGTCAGGTATTTGAGGAAACAATTTCGTTTCGCCTATTTTCAGTAGTCGGACACTGAAGTTCATAATCGTTGTTATTTTTGCTCTCAGCTTTTAAGACATATTTTCTTTTCATTTACTCTCAGCCTCTCCCGCATCGCCATCACACTGAATACGTCTGGACACAATAAAATACTTTTTCCTGGCTACTGTTTAGTCACCAGATCCACTCAAGGCTCCGTCCGACATTTGTTTGAATATCGGCATAGTCCCCGTCATGAATGGGGAATTATTTACGTATGGATCGCCATTACAGCTTGCCTGTGGCTATGAAGTGATAACGTCGTTCGAATTGGCGTATTGAGAACACAGGCGCATCGGTCGACATATTAAAAGCGATCTCAACATAAAGTAAAGTCGTCGAGATGGCCTAACGTCGGTATGAGCCATACAGCAAGAGAGTCTGTCCTCTTTTCACTAGCGCTAGACCAAGAAGATTATTTTTGCGTCTGAAGTGGAGCGCTACACCTACCAGCAACTCCTCACTTTACCGCACAGATCAATGTGCTATGCATACGCTGAATTGGCGAGGGCCGGTATCGATCCAGGAACCTTGTGATTCCTAGCTGGACGCTCTACCGACAGAGCTAAACCTGCCCTTACATATACATAGGTAAAGCAAGGAATGTTATTAACAGGCTATCGACCACAGGTAAATGTGATTTCTCTAATAAAATAAAACGGAGATTCTTCAAGGCCTAGGCCTTGTCAGTAATACTGTCTGGTTGCACTACTTAGACTTTACCTAAACGTTTTGGAAAAAAGTTAGATGGGAAATTCATCGTCAATTAACAGAAGTATATAGCGAGTCGTGCATGGATATAAAAAATGTCAGCAAATGATGTATATATTTACAAAAAAAAACCCACACAAGAAAGATGCGACACAAGGTCAATTTCTTAAGCGGAGTTAGCAGGTTGAATTCGGAGTTTTCCTTCTCCTAGACTGGTTGCCTGACCAGTCTGTCCTATTATTTACCCATAGCTGTAGGGAGAATAGTTGGATTCATAGCTTTCCCAAGGGTATTAGCGCTATGTGAAATGTAAACAGATTCGTCCAGGATTTGAACTCGTCTCGTCGTGTCCATTTCGTACGACGGTAACCATTACACGACCACGCGCCTCAGCAAGTGGTGTAGGGAGTTTGCAAGAATGACGAGGTCCAATGCTTAGTTGATTACATGGTAGTAAGCTGGTATGACATGGGCATACAAAGACTGCCACAGTAGTGAACTGGCGAATCGCTCCTTAACTTCGCTGTACCTGCTATTGCTTAAGTCGTCACATACTTAAGTATTGAACTCGCTCTTCCCTGTTTAACATCGGTGATCTAGTAGTAACCGGCGCATAGGTAAAGCAAGGAATGTTATTGTTGGCTATCAAATACATGGAAATATGATTTCTCTGATGAAATAAAACGGTAATTATTCTAAGCTGTACCCTTGTCAGTAATACTGTACGGTTGCACCATTTAGACTTTAAATGTTTCCGGGAAAATCTAAATGGAAAATATACAAAGTTACTGCGTGGAATCTTGAACAAATCCTGGAAGCAGAAAGCTACAAAACAACAACTGTGAAGAAAGGAATTGAATCCGACGGTATGTAGTATATTAGGAAAAATGAAAAAACACAGGTTTAAATGGGTTAAGTGGTGAGTTTATTGGCCGATGCTGCAGTGTTTCGATCTATTAATTAGATCATCTTCAGGGCATTTGTTGGTATATGGAAGGTGATAAGAAATTATTTATCACAGAATAACGAGAAAAGCGAGTGGTAATCATTGTTATTCAGTCTGTTTAAAAAATTTTGAGGTTTGAAAAAAGGAGACGGTTTGAAATATGACGTCAAATATTCTCTATTTATGGCGTGAGTATGGGACGGTGTAGGTGTGTGTATCGAAAGGAAACATTGTGCATTTTTTAGGTATATTGTTGTGTGTGTGTGTGTATAAATTTTTTGCGATAAACGACAGCGGAAGTAAAACAAACAACAACTGTATGGCCATTTACCAACCATCTCTCAAACCATTCAAGACTGTTTGTTTGTTTTGTTTTGTTTTGTTTTACGGCATATCAACCACGGTAGATCATTTAATGCCGACAAAGTTTTAAAAGATTCGTAGCGATAGTTTGGAAAAATAATTTTGACTCAATTTTATTGTAAACTAATTTTCTATTTAATCCATAGATATAACCCTAAGAGGTACTGCCACTCCGGGTCAGAGTGGACCTGGGAGCCATGGTGATAAAAGGGTACTCCAGATTCCCCAGATCTCCAGAACTGGAACCTCACAATCAGAAATATCTTAACGTCATACCCAGGACATGAAGATCATCAGCCACCGCCTTCTAGCACCCATATGATAAAAAGGGTTGGGCTTGCCATAAGGGCAATATGATTGGGACAATCATATAAGTGCTAGGGTTTGATGTGACCAGTCGATTGATCGGAGGAAACCTCTCCGACCGCCCGTCTAGCCTAAGTAGGGGCCAAAGTGCTGGGAACTGATATACTTATATAAATATTACTTTATAAAAATAACATGTAGAGGAGTGGGGACATATGGGACCCCAGCACCGTCCCTGGTCTTAGCGAATAGAAATAATGTTTAAACATAAATTACTAGACACATAGATGGGACCCTGATAGGTATGAACAAGATGATCATGATTACTGATGTATGCATGTGTTATATACTTATTATATTCTAAGAAGGTCTCAGCTTTTGGGTTCTACTTCTCTTCCCGCATATCGACCGGGGGTCTTCTTTTTTTCTCCGGTTGGGGATTTTTAAGAAATTTACTGTTGTCCCATCTCTGGTCCTTCTTCAGTGATTTCATGGATGAAATACGTAGACATTTTCGTATACACATAATTTCCTTACCACGATTTCAGAACATTCTTTACCTAATACGTAGGTAGGGAATCATCATCATCATCATCAGCAGCAGCAGCAGCAGCAGCATAGACGATATACGTCTGGCCTAGATAAATGCTAACTCAACTCTTACTAAATCATCTGATCCTGAGACTCTTTAAGACGACTAGAGTTCTGTTCCAGATGAACTCGGAGTTAATCTTTGTCAGTCAAACTCTATGTGACTTTTTATCGACTAACCATTAAATCTAAAATTCTAACTATACTTCCTTACCAAAATAATAGGTTTTGCCTGATATTATCTAATGGATTTTGAGGCCCTTTTGCTACAAATTCAGTACCCACATCTCTACAGACATTTTGAGACCTTCGCTTTTTTTTTCTTCTTTTGAAACAATTTGTATCTTCCAGATTGATGTCAGGCTTTTTTCTTTAATCAGACAGATGGTGAATTTATGAATGGAGAGAAAAGGGTGAAAAACTGTCTAAGTAAACTTATTGGTTAAGTCTAAAAAAGGAGGGAGCATTCGTTCGTTACTGGCTTATTATTGGTAAGCTAAAGGTCACGGGTTGACCGATTCTTGTTATCTTGGGAATTGGTAGGAATAAAGCCAAGACTAACGTTGGATGACAATAGGGAATTAATACCGATTACCGTAAAAGAAAAAAGAAAGGCTGAAAGAAGAGACTTTTTAAACGAAGAAAAAGAGGAAAATAATAGAAAGATATACTAAGCTCCGCTGACAGGGCGATGTATTATTCTGTGAACGTTATTGTAAACGACTACTATATGAAGAAGGACCAGACGCGTCGTAGGAAATAGACACAATGAAATGAATTCAAATCCTGGGCGGGGCTGTTTGTGTTTCACATATAGTTCATATTTTTGGGAAAGGTGTGAATCCAAATATTTTCCCTCCAGTTATGGGTAAATAGTAGGGCAGGTGGTCTTTTTAACCTTGGTTAGAAAACCAATCTATGACGCAGAAAACATGAAATCAAACCTGTTAAACTCCGCTTAAGAAATTGATCTTGTGTCATCTTGTGTGCAGAGACTTTGGTAAATATGTTTATAAAGAAGACCCGAGTGAAAACGTTATAAAGATGAAGAAAATAGTTATAATAAATCAGTGAATAAAATTATGATAATAACTAAGAAAATCAGACAATGAGGTTGCTTCAAATTATAACATTAGTGAAGTTCACGGATATGTGAATAAATAGTAACACAGGTTATGAGGAGTTACCTGCCCTTGGGGTGCTATTTTTTCCCCAGGTCTGTAGATCTCAACATCTCAAGATGAAATAGAACGGTTTGGTTTGGCTTCTTATCTTTGATGGCATATCAACGTTTGTGGATTATTTAAGGTCAAAACCATCCTTGTCGAAGAACAGTAGTGGTGTTATTTAACTCATAGCTGGGGGATAGAGGGGTTCGTACCTTTTCGAAGAGTATGTTCAAAAGTGAACGTAATAGTGCGATTGGAATTCGAACTCGCTTACTACGATGTCGTTGTACAGCACTTTAGCCACTACTCCACTAAAATAGAACGGCCATTTTGTGTAAATCAGTTGAATGTCAAATGGGTTTGTATTATTTTCATTATTCGGACTATTCCTCATATTTATTGTTATCTGTACAATGTTTCGGCCGATGTGCCCTCCGACCTTCTTCAGGTATTTCTTGAGGGACCCAGGAACCTTCTCGAACTCAGGAATCTTCTTTTCGAACTCGGGAACCTCCTTGTGGTAATCGGGAGCCATCATGGAACCTTGAATCCAACCCTTTATTCAATCTATGGGGTTATCCGGTTCTCATTCCGCTAACCATAGCTGGGTACAAGTGTTAAGCTGGGTTAATTATTATTCTATATTACTGACGCTCATGGCCAAGATTGAACCTGCAACCTAGAAATAACTGTCACTTTGAATTGTATTAAGTAAACGCCTATATCCACTACGCTATGTGTCAAATTGGATGAGATGAAGACAATAGTTCAAATAGTACAAATTATCAAGCCTCATTTAAAAAATTCAAAGAAATAGTCAAATGGGTTAATGTCTTTTCTTTTCAACTAGCATAAACAGATATTCTTTTGAGGGTTGGATTTTCAGTGGGTTACAGAAAATATAAAAAAAAAACGATCTATCAGGTATATTGAATATGTGGAATAGCATATCTATTTCTTAGATGTAGATTATTTCTTTCTTTGTCTGGTCAAGAACTTTTCAGAACACTCACATGTTCAGAAATATAATATCTAATACTTATAATTATATGGTCTCAATTAATTATTTTTATTTAATAATAGTCATTTGCATGCACACACAGTTATATGGTTTCAAGTAATTCGTATCGATCCTTAGCAAATGATTACAACTTCAAGTAACTATTCTTATTATGAATAATTTCCAATTATATGGCATCTAGGATTTCTATCGAATACGTATAATTTTTCCAACAGATGTTTTTGACCTATAGGTGCGACCCTAACAAGTACTACCAATCCAGGTCAGAGGGGACGTGGAAATAAAAAAAATAAGATTTAAAATATATAGATCGGTATTTTTTAGCAAATTATTAAAAAAGTATTATGAAGAAATACAAAAAAAAAAAACATTGAACGAAATTAAAATTTACAATAGCATTGCATGTTTGTTTTTAGTTTTTAGTTTTTGTTTTTTGTTTTTTGCAAAATTGGAGTCACATAAAAATACTTAAAGGTGATGCGATATGCGTAACGGTTATCATCGTAAGAAGTGGAATCGGCGATCCGAGTTCCAATTCTGGAAGAGGCTTTTTGCGTTTTAATTTCGCGCTAACACTCTTGCGAAACACTCAGCTATGGGAATAGCAAAGAATATTGAGTATTTTAAATTTCGTTAGGTAACCGGTCATGGAGAAGGAAAACTCAAGGAGAATTCAATCTGTACAGAATCATTTGGAGATTTTAACATTTTGATTTTGTGATTCAGACCTTGAACTGTCTTTGGTCATTAAAATTGTTACATGTATTGATATTTTCTAAATATCATCCTTTACATTATTATAATCATTATGAGGTTTTCACATCTGCCGTAGCCGGTGATACACTGGAAGCTGAGTGACAGCAAGTCTCAGAAAAGTGCGGGATATCTGAGGATACTAACCTATTTCAAATGTGCTGTGCACATTCGATGGTCTCGATGTTTCTTATGGTATCCTTTATAGGTTTTCTGGACCATTCCAAGTGCACAAACTACAATTGGTATCACCGTCAGCTCCATGTTCCACATCTTTTGCAGCTCTGGTCGGTTAGGTTTCTTTGTTTAATGACATATCAATCTTCGTGTGTTATTTAATATCAAAGTCATGCTTGTGGAAGAATATTAGCTGTATTATTTAAGGCATAGTTGGGGGATGGCGGATTCATACCTTTTCCAAGAGTATTTGACCGAAAGTGATCATAATAGCGTGACTGGAATTCGAAATCTTTTTACTACGATGTCACAGTCCAGCGCTTTAGTCACTACGCTACGGGAACTCTCTCCTTGGCCCTCTGGCAAGATCCAGGTGTGTGCCAAGCTTTTATTTTTATTTTGTTTTTACTCCATTGTCCTATGGAACGTAAGAATCCACTAGATAAAATCTCTGTCTTATTTTTATTAACTCTTGGTCTGGTCAACTGAACCTGATTGTAGGATCCGTTTGTATCTCAACGTCCCAGAAGATTCTATGCGTTTCATTTTCTAGGATAGATACTGGTTTATGCATATATCCTTTGTCAAGACGGTCTAATTGTAATTTCTTGCACAATTGTCAGTGTATCACCTTTCATACCCAGTCATGCCTACCCTTGCATTTATTTAGTGCTAGTTTACTGCATTTGCTTATGTGGTTAACAGTTACATCTCTTGCTAAATAACCAACACTTACTGAAAATGAAATTAAGTCTAATGTCGGTTTTTTAACATGCCTTATTTCTTTGAAAGAGATTTTTTTAAGTAGTTTTAGTTTAATAAAAGTTTTGAAATTGAAAGTTTTGTTTTTCGGTTTTTAATTTTTATTCCAAGTTTGAATAAGTGAATGGTGTCATCCTTACTGTAATTGGTTGGACCCATTTTATTTCTATCTGGCATTGGTATTTCGTTCTTTTTTTCTTCATGATAATACACTTCAACTTGTTCCTTCTTAAGAAAGCGTTAGTCTGAGTCATAGAGCTTCAAACTACTCTTCCTTCTCCTGTTTCTACTCCTCCTCCTCCTCCTCTCTCCTCCCCTTTAATGGACGTTATCACCTACTCGATATATTGACCTCGCTTCCTTCTATGGTCTTAGTTTTTTGTTTGTTTATTTTTGTCATTCCTGTTTTTTTAACCACTCCATTTCTGTTGCCTTTGTTTAGGAATCTTTATTCCCCTTGAGATAACCTCTACCCAGGACTGACTGCACCACCCATTTGTTTCTTTTATCACCTTCAGCGGGCCACAGGTCTTCTTTATAATATCCACTTTTTTGTTTGTTTGTTTGTTTACTGGTTTTGTGTCTATTCTTCTTTCACGCTTGTTCCCGCTTTTTTTTTCTTGTTTAATTTTTTATCGTCTTTTTTAAGGAAGGGTTCATATTGTTGTTTATTCCCATGTTGTTTTTTTTTAGTTTTTTTTTTGTTTGTTTTTTTTTAGTGATTTCTCTTGTTTGTTTCGGGAATGCTTTAATGGTATTTTTGCACCTTCTGATATTAGTTTCCTCAATATATTTTCTTGTTTCTATCTTTTTTTAAATAGTGTTCTGTGACTTTTTTTCCTTTATGTACTTTTTTTTATTGCTGTCAGACGTACTTCCATGTCATCTATCGTATCTTCTCTTTTCCTTAACGACCTTTCTGCTTCTTATTCTTTCATGTCCCCTTTACTCTTGGATATTTCTTTTACTTTTCTTTTTATCATTGCATCCGAAACTTCCTATTTCTAGATTATTTTCCCTTTCAATTTATTTTTTTAACTATCTTCTTTTTATATTCAACAATGCCCCTATTCTTTATTATTACACCTCCTATAAAAAAACAACTAATTTCTTGTTCATTTACACATTATAATCAGTATTCGTTTATGTACTTTTGAATATACGTTTTTCATTTGTTTTATACCCAATATTCTCTAGACTATTGTAATTTACTTTTATTTTACCAAATGTGAAACTTTTTACACCTTTGACCTTTTTGTTGCCTTCCGGGATCACGATTGGCGTAAGAATTATCGAAAAGAACCCGACAAGCCCAATTAGGCTTTTGTGTTTTACTTGAGGTTATATATATTTACCAATCCCACCGCACGAGTAGGATATGACACAAGGTCAATTTCCTAAATGGAGTTTAACTGGTTGTTCTATACTGGATCATACAATGTTAAGTATAATAGTATATCCAGAGGCAGTTTGCGCCAGACATAGGAGTGCTAAATCGTAGAACTTATGAGGGGTGACACTAGGACATTTTTTATGTGAGCACAAGCCGAAGCTCATGGGTGGTAGACACAAAAATGCGTTGATCCCGTTGGCATTCCCCCTCAAGGGGGCCTCTCAAGCACTGAGCAATAAACCCAACCCTGTCCCTTAATATCAAGGGGACAGGTATTGTCTGGAATAGCTCCAAGATCAACGCTGTTAATTTTACTTAGCCGCTCCAGTGGCCGAAGCACTCTGAAGCAGACTAAGGATATTTGCCTCTCATCCCACTTATAAGGGCGTGACACAACGACATTTTTATGTGAGCCCACCCACAAGCCGAAGCTCATGGGTGGTGGGCACAAAAATGCATTGATCCCGTCGGCATTCCCCTCATCGGGCACCTCAGGCTTTGGGCAATAAACCCAGTCCTGCCCCTTAAGTCTAGGGGGCAGATGTTGCCTAGGGGGATAGCCCCCTGGGATCACCACTGTTAATTTTTACTAAGCCGCTTCAGAGGCCGAAGCACTCTGAAGCAAGCTAACGATATTTACATCGTACCCCACTTGTACGGTTAGGCACAAGGCCTTATTAACGTGGGACCACACACAAGCCGAAGCTCATGGGTGGTAGGCACAAAAAGTGCGTCGATACCGTCGGCATTCTCCCTCGAGGGGTCGCCTCGGGTGCTGGACAATAAACCCAGCCCCTTTAAATCAAGTTGCCTGGGGGGATAGCTTCCTGGGATTAACGCTGTTATTTTTTACTTATCCGCTCCAGAGGCCGAAGCGCTCTGAAGCAGGCTAAGAAATCACCCAGATGTTATAAAACAGCAGTGTATAAATAATCTTGGACTAGCTCATTTACTTTCTACGAAAGGTAGACTAGGCTAGTCAACAACACAGGTTTGAAATTAGAGTTTTCATTTTCTTTAACTGGTTGCCGGACCAAGATTAAAGAGTTCAGTCCACCCTATTATTTACCTACAGCTGAAGGGAGAATAGTTGGATTCATACTTTTTAAAAGGGTAGAAGCGATAGATGATATGCAAACAGTCGCGTTCAGTAACTTAACTCTAGTAGACGAGTCCTTTTCGTATGACAATAACTATGGCACCACGTGTCTCCCCTTACTTATATTATTAATATATATTATATTATAGGGCGAACCATCATGTTGTAATTGTTTGCAAGCAAGTCTCGCAGATCCAACACTACTGGGTAGCTAGCTGGATCTTCACTGGATGTCCCATATTTGTGACCTTGTGTAACATCCTACTCGTGGCGAACGGGTTCGGTAGAAAAGGGCGCGTTGTTGTGGTGTAATGTTTAGCAAGCATATTTCTCAGATCTATTACTACTGTATAGTGAGTTCGATCATCGCTGGATGCCCCATACTTGCGATCGTGTGTCACATCATACCCGTGACGAACGCGTTGGGTAAATACCTACTTTGTGTTATTGGGCGTCCCATGATGGTGTAATGGTTTTCACTCTTGTCTCGCAGATCCATTAATACTGAATAGCGCGTACGGTCCTAGCCGGATGCCCCATACTTGCGGCTTTGCGTCACACTCTACCAGTGGTGAAAGGGTTGGGTAAATCACTACTTTAGAATAATGTCGTTTCGAAAGGCATGAACCCAGAACCTAAATGACGCTAAAATAAAACATAACATTTTTCATTTCAACATATATATGTATATATATATATATATAACATTTTCCATTTCAACATATATATATATATATATATATATATATATATATATATATATGTATTGGAGAAAATAAAATAAAGTGCTCAATTACACACACACATATATATATATATATATATATATATATATATTAAATTTTTACTTGAAGGCACTTACAACGCATGTATCGCATAAAATTCGATACTTTTTCTTATAGAAAATGAACTTGACAAGTGTAATCCCGGCAAAGGATGGCTCGGTGTGTAGAATACCGTACAGACAGTTTCGACTTTATTAAGTCTCATCAGCGGTATATACTAACGATTTCCCTCCGACAGAAATCGAAACCGGGACTTCAGCAGACACAGTGAAACACTAGTGAAACACTTTTATCGCCTCGGCCACAGTACACAGCTGACCATCCTAGCGAAATTAAGCTTGTCAAGTGATACTACACGCCTCTACCATAATAGGTAAGGGGGTGTTATTGAGAGAATAATAACAACAAACAAACCGTATGCCCTTCGGCGATATATATATATATATATATATATATATAGAGAGAGAGAGAGAGAGAGAGAGGGTGATGCACCCATACTGGAGTAGGAAGAATTTCTGTTTTATCTTATCAGATGAATAGATTAGATTTCCATTTGTTCAATATTTTGTCGAAAGCAACCCATGCTTTTCCTATGCGTATATTGATATTGCTTTCTGTAGAAAAGATATTGCTACCGAGATTTCAGGAGAGAGAATAGTCTAGTTTTTCTTTTTGTTTTTTTTAAATACCTTCTAGTAAATAGGTTACGCGTAATATTTATAGTTTAAAATTAATTTTTTTAACTCTATACAAGTAAACAATGAAGTAAAGTTATGTCATGGGTAATACATTTTGTAGATAATTTGGAAAACAAATTAAGTCACACAGTTTTGAAATAGAACGCTGACTACTAGAAAAAGGTTAGTTTTGACTCTTTTCTTTCAATACTTATATGGAATATTATTCATAAGTTACAACATCACACATCTCAGATTTCTTAAAGATGGTTAAATATACTAACCGAACTATTTAGAGTTGGATAAAACTTCTTACTATTATAAAATCATCATATGAATATCTTTTTTTTTTTTCATATTTTTATTAGTTAAAACGTCAAATATCCCAGACATTCTAAAGAGGGTGTAATATATACACCGAAATATTTGATATTGGCAAATACTTCAAACTATCAAAATATCATCCTCTGAAAACACTGATGTTTCATATTTTATATATATACATACGGTCGAATTTATTTCTATTTTCCCTATATATATATATATATATATATATATATATATATATATATATATGAATAGAACATTTTTAGAAAAAACAAAAGATGTTATTACTTTGCTGACAGATCTGTTTCGACCTTTTAATAAAGCGGTCTTTTTCAAAGCAACTATATTTATGAGGAAAGATGGAATAAATAAACCGTTAATCACGACATACAAACAAACGCTCTCGTTTAGGGCCGGAATTAATTTTTTTTTTGAAAATGCGTATTTTGTGTTAAAAATAAAATAAATTTTATTTTAAAAAATCAGAAGCATTTTTATCATTAGAAAATGCACATTTTCAAAAAAATTTTTAATTCCGGCCCTGAACGAGAGCGTTTGTTTGTACCTCGTGATTAACGGTTTATTTATTCTGTCTTTCCTCATAAATATAATTGCTTTGAAAAAGACCGCTTTATTAAAAGGTCGAAACAGATCTATCAGCAAGTAATAACAGTTTTCTAAAAACTTTCTATTCATACTGTAGGATTCACTTCCATTTACTTTATATGTGTGTGTGTGTTGCGTGCGTGTTCACACACGCACACAAAAAACAAACTCTCAAACACACACACACACACACACACACACACACACACATATATATATTTATATATATATTATGTTAAATTTGCATAAAACACATGTAATAAATAAGTCTCTCCATAATTGATTTTCGGTCAAACACATACATGTTAGCATATGATTAACACAACCTTTCTCCGCACACACTTTAACACACATATACATTCATACAGAAAACATATATACATATACACATACATACGCACACACACAAACACACACACACAAACATACACACCTATATATATATATATATATACATATATACACACATATACACACATATATATATATATATATATATATATATATATTGATGCATACAGGCAATTACCATTGTACTTACCTATTTAGTTACCTGTCAACATACATCACTTGTCGTATCTTTTCGGTCCTTCAAACAGTATCGAGTTTTATCTTTGCGGATGATAAGAACTAATAACACAAACATGATGCGTCAAAAACATCCAGGATTTCATTAAACAACTACAAGATTTATGTTCCCCCAAAATATGTTATGTTCAACATCATTTGCTGCCCTAATAGAAAGAAATTGCAGCCCAACGCGTAAAGTTTCGATCGCTCATACCGCTTTCATCATATTTCATAGAGAAAAATGAGCTTTAATATATCACCTTTCATGTGATATATTCATTTCTCCTTTTTTTCGTAAATAACATCACTAGAATGATTTCAGTATAGTGCTAACTAAAAAAAGGGGGGTCGGTTTAGCTCAGTCGGTAGAGCACGTGCCTAGGAATCGGAAGGTTCTTAGTTCGATACCAGTCCCCGCCAACTGAGTGGTACAGATTGGTAATCTGATCTGTGCGGTAAAGTGACGGTATGTGTGGTGCTCCACCTCAGCAAAAAAATCTTCCTGGTCGAGTGCTAAAGAAAAGGAGATATACTCTCGATGTCCGGCTGATACCGACAATAGGCCACTCCACCAACTTTTACTAACTAAATCTTGTCCTTTTTCGAGCTGTTGTATCTTTTGGAACGTATTACTTTACTAGTTGAAGTACCCGTCTACGTGTTATATGCCACTTAACATCGGGTATATAAACCACGAGAGAGAGAGAGACAGAGACAGACAGACAGACAGACAGAGACAGAGAGAGACAGAGACAGAGAGAGACAGACAGAGTATGAGATACTTTTTATCTTGTCTAAATACATCGTCGGCCGTCTGATTCTGTGGGTTGCTCCCTTCTTTCTGGTTGGGCTGGGTATCTGTGCATTCTTTTTTGTTAATTAATAAAGCAAGATTTTGTTGTTTTCTTTATATGCTTTTATCAAAAGACCCCAGCCCATATTTTAACTATTTCAACTATTTAGTTTTAAATAGGAAGTAAATAATAAAATTACAGTTATTTCCTCTAGTTAATGGATTTCTTTTAATATTTATCCCCGAGATTTTTGGTCATATTCATTAAGATAAAACCAAACAATTAGAAATCAATAATACCAAGCACATATTTATTAAAATCAAATTTTTAATATCCATATGCAAATTAGCCTTCCCGTTGACACTGTAAACCGATATTTTGTTGTATATCTAAATACAATTACATGTTATTAGTATGTACATATGTCCAACAGTATTAATAATGTGAAACTGAAGTTTAGAAAAATAAAATCATTTAGAATGTTAACTAAATGACAAATGGAATTGTGACTTGAGTAGTAACATAGTTTCGGTTACAGACAGACAAACACACAATCTCCATTATAATAAGATTTCACAGACGGAATATGACACAATGTCATTTCATAATACGGAGCAGCATATGTTATTGCTTAATTGTTTACGTACTAAAATTATAGAATATGAATATTTATTTCCTACAAAGTTTGCTTTTCTGCCCTGGATAAAGATATTTAGAAATTAACCTATTTTCTTTATATGAAAACGGAGAAAATACTCCTTTTTATTTCCATAAAGTTTGAATAAAACAACATATGAATCAAAATTTACATGTATTTATGATAAAATTATACAAAAGCGAACATAAATATTTAGAAGTAGTTTTTCAAGATTTGCGACAGTTATGTAAATTACTATTATGCAAATTACTTTTACTTATCTGCCCCCTAATATAACCCCACCCTGTCGGTGGGGCGTTAAAATGCACCGACTGCACCTCTGCAGAGGGGTAAGACTCCCCAATGGGGCCACCTGTTGGCCGTGTGTGGCGACCCGTGATGGTTGAGGATAGAACCCAGGTGGATGAGCAGTTCATGACTTGCAATACTCCACTTTGGCCCTATCTTGGGCTGGACGGGCGGTCGGAGAGGCCCCCGATCAATCGGCTGGTCACGTCAAGCCCCAGCACCTATATGATTTTCCCAGCCCTATTGCCCTTATGGTAAGCCTCAAACCCATTTTTATCATTTGGGTGATAGAAGGCGGTGGCTGAGGGTCTACTTGTCCTGGGAATTACGTTAACTCTATCTGATGGTGAGGTTCCAGTTTGGGAGGTTTGGGGAATGTGGAGCACCCCTTTATCACCATTGCTCCCTGGTCCACTCTGATCCGGAGTGGTAGTACCTGTTAGGGTCCCATCTATGGGTTAAATAGAAAAAACATGAGTTGATAAAAAAATTGTATCATCCATTAAGAATTGATTTCTTTCAAAACTTTATCGGCATTACCGAGGTTGATATGCCGTAAAACAAAACAAAACAAAACAAACCTAATATAACCACACACACACACACACACACACACACACACATATATATATATATATATATATATATATATATATATACTTGTGGTGAATTGTTTTATTTTCCTAGTTTCATTCGGACATACATATATAAAAACAAACTATCTGGCCTTGATATGTATAGTTGATGTTTTGGATGGTTTCGCTTCTCACTAGAATTCTCAGTTAATCACAGAAATGATGGTACAACAGTTGCCCGTATGTTTTTTGTAGTTTTCTGGCTACGCCTAAATATTTGTCCAGCGTTCTTTTTTATTTTCTTTCAATTTACCGCTGTGGTCAACTCAACCAGTTACATCCACTAACAGAGATTTTACTTCTTGTTTACGATAACTGAATGCGATATTTTGACCTGTGATTTGATATATAAGGTGTGTCAAAAAGTATCGAAATTGAAGCTGTATTTACCAAGATAAGAACAATAAACGTTCAATTTATTTCAGAATACAAGGTGTGTCAAAAAGTACAGATGTTAAAGCTGTATTTACCAAGATATAAATGAAGAATGAATGAAACGTTAATTTTTCAGAATACAAGGTGTGTCATAAATACCGAAAATCTCGATACTCTTTTTTTTAAAAACATATTGTATATTTGTATTACAAAGTTCCAAGGAAATGTATGTTTAATTAACAGAGCTACCCAGTGTTGCTCAGGATTTGAAAATTTAAAATTTATTATGTTTGTATATAAATTGATAAAAATGCTGTTCTATATATGTGTTGAATCATTTTTCCTTCTTTATATATTCATGTTTTTAAGTTTAAAAAAAAAATTTTTGTGTCCTGGGTATGAAATTAAAATGCATCTGATGGTGAGGCTACAGTTGAAGAGATCTGAGGAGTGTGGAGTACCTCATCATTGCCTTTACTCTCAGATCCGCTCTAGCCTGGAGTGGTAGTACTAATTTGTGTCCAATCCATGGTATATATATATATATATATATATATATATATATATATATATATATATATATATATATTTACTAACCCCTCCGCACGAGCAGGATGTTACACAAGGTCAATTTTTTAAGCGGAGTTTTTACAGGTTTGAATTCAGAGTTTTCCTTCTCCTAGACCGGTTGCCTAACCAAGGTTAAAGAGCCCAGTCTGCCCTTCTATTTATCCATAGCTGGAGGGAGGGTAGGATTCATACTTTTCCCAAGGGTATTTCCCATGGGTTAAATATAAGGGTTTAAAAATATTCATTTCGATAGGACCGTGTGCCCAAAAAAAAAATGAATAAAAACAAACACACACTCACACAAAAAAATACACAAAAATGTAAATATGCATATATGATGAATGCGATTCCCTAACGTCTAGAACTAAAATAACCCATTACGTTTTGAAATGCCGCTAAAATCAATCAATCAAAACTCTTGTTATATATATATATATATATATATATATATATATATATATATATATATATATATAGCCTGGGATTACACACACACACACACACACACACACACACATATATATATATATATATATATATATATATATATATTGTATCTGAAATGCCACTCAAATTGTCGTGTTGTTTCTTAGCTAGATAATCTTTTTACATTTTAGAATGTCGCGTTATTGCATTTGAAAATCTCTTTGAGATATTTATATCCTTGTAACCAGCAAGTGACCTTGCTATAAAACCAAGTCTACAAAATCGGTTGATAGCTTTTTTACACGTAAAACCCTTTGATTACATGAGAAACTTTATAGACGACAGCCGCCAGACTATTAGTATGAAAATTAGTTGGAGATGATAACATGGCCAATATTAATTATGAATTAATCAGGACGCTTTCCAGGCAGCGAAACTAAATAAATAGTACGAGAAAAAAATATCAGAGACTCTTATAGAAAAAAATAAATTAATTACATTGGAGTATTGAAAGTTAGGCAGACTACTCTATGCAAGAAAGTACAACTTATTCAATTACTACGAACGAGGAAGGGTTTATAGATAGTTATTTACTAAGCTTAGCTTAGATTTGGCACAAGGCCAGGGGTATGGGGCGCTTTATGAGAATCGGACTCACTAACAATGGTATGCGAATCTAGCTTGTTAACCATTGACACAAAATGAGGTGCCCTATACTTTTTTACTAAGCTTGGCTTAAATGTGACACAAGGTCAGAAGTATAGGGCGCCCAAATAAGAATCGAACTCACTAACCCAGTTAATCAAATCTTGCTTGCTAACCATTACACCACGTGGAAGGGATTAAGCAGCAATTAGAAAAACACAAGAAAAAGAAAAGTATGACCTCGCTTTATTTGTTTTATTGCTTATTTCATTTAATAGCGTGGTATATCAACCTTCGTGGACTATTTAATACCAAATCATTATTTTTTCATATGATTTCTAAGTGAATAGTTCATAGATAAATGTTGGTTTGTTTTATAAGCTAGAGCTCAGTCGGTAGAGCGTTCGGCTAGAGACCACAAAGTTCCTAGTTCGATACCGGTCCTCGCCAACTCAGCGTATGAGTAGCACAGGGATCTGTGCGGTAAAGTAAGGAGCTGATGGTAGGTGTGGCGCTCCACCTCAGACGCCAAAACAATCTCCTTGGTCTAGCGCTATTGAAAAGGGGATAGACTCCCTCGCTGACTGGCTGATACCGACTTTAGGCCGCCCGACGACTTTACTTACTAGTTCATTAACTTCACGTGTATTAATATATTAGTAGAATTAGTAAAGTGATGGCTGTTCCTCACTCACTGCTTTCAAGCGCCCATATGATAAAAAGGGATTTGAGTGTTTGTCTTAAGACCAATTTAATATATATATATATATATATATATATATATATATATATATATATGTGTGCACGGACTCTCTCTCTCTGTCTCTGCCTCTGTCTCTGCCTGTCTGTCTTTCTGTCTCTCTATTGATAGATAAATAGATAGATAGATATGCACAACTTATAGATAGATAGAACTGCGTAACCTGCGATAGATACATAGTCATAGAGAGACAGAGATAGACATATAGATAGACAAATAGATAGAGAGATAGATAGATAGAGAGAGAGAGAGAGAGAGAGAGAGAGAGAGAGAGAGAGAGAGAGAGAGAGAGAGAGAGAGAGAGAGCAATTCATTACGTTAGATAGATTTTGGCAATTAAATTATTACATAACTAGATGCGAAGAATTTGAGAAAATCTATATGAATTGACTATTAGATAGATAGATAGATAGATAGATAGGTTGGTAGAATGTTAAATAGAGAGATATACCCGCCTGCACATATGCACAAACAGCCATGCCATTCTTGCTTATTACCGGCCTTTTTCATTTTAATAGTTTCCCTGTTTAACCCAATATTTTCTTTCACATTTTCATCACTTCAATTGTCCCATATTTCAAGAATATCTGAGATTTATTTAAATTCTATTTACTCTTTTTTGTTCCGTTCATTGTTTTCTTCCTATTTTAATATCGTTATCTTTCGTTTTTCTAAAATATTCCTTTCCGATTTCATTCGTCTCTTTGTCCTTTCTGTGTTAATGATGAGATAAAATATATTTTTTCCATCTTCTCTCGTTTTCACTCTTACTTCATATCATTCCCAACTTGACGACGCAAAAAAAAAAAAAAAAAAATTACATCGCTACACCGAATCTTGCAATTTCGTGAGTGACCAACATATTGAACAATCTAACTGGTTACAAATCTTGTGTTAATAACAGTCTTCACTGCAGACCCCTATACTTATTCAATTACCTTTTTTTTAGTTTATTCTGTCTTCATTTCTACACCCCTCATTCTTTCTTTTTCTTCTTCTTCTTCTTCTTCTTCTTCTTCTTCTTCTTCTTCTTCTTCTTCTTCTTCTTACTATTATTATTATTATATTATATTATCATTATTATTATTATTATTGCTTTTTTACATTCATTTTACTCTTCCTCTTTCCTCCAAAAATTTACGTTTGTTTTTCCTTCTTTTAAAATTGATTTTCATTTCACTTGTAATGTAATAACGAAAATGGCTGCCCCACTCCTAAGTGATAATGCTTGGACGTCGAACGCTGAAGTTTACGGAAATTGTCCAACTTATTTGTCAATGTCGCCTTTTCGTCACAATTATTACATAATTACAGGCGTTGAATGTCGCCGTTTTATTATAATAGGGGAGAGTGTCAGATGAGGAATGGAGGTGGGGTTAGAGACGATGAAGAATTTCGCTGCTATATTTCGTTGTTATACAACATATTCTACTTTAAAAAATGACCCATATTACAAGTACATTTGAGGATTTGTCTTACGTATTTTTCTCTATCCGTTCGCTACGGGTAGGAAGAGACACGTCGCAAGTATGGGGCATCCTGCGAGGATTGAACTTGCTATTTAATTGTCATAGATCATATACCCAACCAACCAACCAACCAACCAAAACAACCAAACAAACAATATTTCTTAAACAGATGCATTTGACCCAAAGAGGTAACTCTATCAGATACTAAAACTCCGGGTCAGAGTAGACCTGGGAGTAATGCTCCAGAACTAGTGAATCCTCACCAGATGCAGTTTAGTGTCATACCTATAGCAAAAAGAAACAGTGTTTTAAACTTTAGCAAACTTCATTTTACTTTACTCTGACTACAATCTAACTGACATATTCAGAGTGTTGCTTTTATACAGACAGATATTCAAGGGGAGGTAATTACGTTAGGTTTATTAGTACAATACTCATGATCCCCATTTTTGGAGGGGATAGGTCTCACCTCCCTGCAGGGTTAGCGTAAACTAAGCCCTATCGACTAATGTACAATGTATTTTTTGGTTGCAGAGTTTTACTGGTGTAGTAATAAGTAATAGATATTACCTTATAAAATCTGTTTTGATTTTTGTAGCATATTTGTTTGTCTAACCTTCACTGTAAATGATATAATCCCGGTATCGTTTGTTCACTTTTTAGCAAAGGGAGAACGAGCTATATTTATTTACCAACCCCTCTGCACGAGCAGGATGTGACACAAGGTCAATTTCTTAAGCAGAGTTCAACACGTTTGAATTCAGAGTTTTCCTTCTCCTAAACTGGTTGCCTAACCAAGGTTAAAGAGTCCAGTCTTTCCTACTATTTATCCATAGAAGGAGGGAGATTAGGATTCATACCTTTCCCAAGCGTATTAGCGCTAAGTGAAATGCAATTACCATGTCCAGGATTTGAACTCAGGGTGACGAGTCCATTTCCCATGACTTTAACTATTACACCACGTGTTTCCTTGGGAGAACGAGCTATATGTTCTCAGCTTTGCCCAGGTTATATGATATCCGATTGAATTTAAGTATACACTTTTTAACTCCCATATTGCTCACCGTTGGACAGCAGTACCAATCGCTTGGTGTGTTCATTGTGAAAATATTACTACATAATTTGTGCATGATAGCCCGTAATTACTAATAATGCAATAATAATACTTCTGGAAAGGGGTTGGTTGGATTTTTACGGCATGTCAACCCATCGGGTTATTTTATGCTGAAAACATTTTTGTTTTATTCATTCTTGATTGGTACTAAATTTTATTTTAAAACTCAAATCTTTTAAACACATTTTTTCTATTTAAGCTATATATGGGACCCTAACAGGTACTACCACTCTGGGTCAAAGTGGACCTGGGAGTAATGTTGATAAAGGGGTACTCCATATTACCAGAATTAGTAGTGTTTAACGTCATACCCAGATTAATAAGACCCTCAACCACCGCCTTACAGCATATATATTATAAAAAGGGTTGTGATTTTCTACAAGAGAAGTAGGGTTTGGGGCATTCATATAGGTGCTAGGGCTTGACGTGACCAGACGATTGATCGGAGGGGGCTTCTTCGAACCTCCATTTTGCCTATGTAAGTGGAGAGTTGCATGTCATGAATTGCTCAGCCACCAGGGTTCCAATCTTAAGCATCACGTGTCGCCTTCCACGACCAACAGCTGGCCCCATTGGGGAGATTCTTATCCCTCTGAAGGGTGCACTTGACTTATTCTTCTGTCATAGTCGACAGGGCGGTTGGAAGTGGATGAAACATTTATCATTCAGTGTTATCATTAATGCAAGTGGTTTTGATGAACCGAATGCTTGATATGGAAAGTCACCAAATTTGTAAGTTTATTGGAGTTACCCTTACCCTATTTATTTTTCCCATATTCTCATACCACAGTAGGTAATTTGATCCCTAGTGAACAAATAAATTCAGGGGTTAATATGATTACCATCACTGGATTCCTGATTACGACATGAATTCTCCCGAGTTTGACAAAAAGGTTACCGGCTTCAACAAGAAACAAGAAGGCACATCAGGCGAACCGTTGTATATATAACAATAAAGGTAAGGACATCAGTCCGACAATCTAAATAAAACCCAATGTTCCACTAATGTACAACAGCAGTCCCCAACCATCGGGTTGCTACCCAGTATCGGCCGCGGGCCATTAGGTACCGGGCCGCACAGAACGTTTGAATTTTTATTTTTTATTTTTTATTGATTATATTGATTGATGTTTTATTTTGAAAAGTAACTTCTGTGCCTCTAGGCTCTTAATTTATGTACAAAAGGTTGTTTATTGTCTGTTGATGTTTGCATTTGACATAAGACCACTGCTGATGATTTATTATTAGATTACGTCATTAACAATTATCGAGCAAATGAAGGCCGGAGCATATGAAGGCCGGTCCGTGAAAATATTGTCTTAGATGAAACCGTTCCGTGGCGCAAAAAAAGGTTGGGGACCACTGATGTACAAGACATGAAATGTTTATGCTATTTCACATAGGCATCCCATAATTCAACACAACTGATTCATCTCTTAACAATCCTGAAAAATCCAATCCAGTCCAAAAAATCTAAATAATACGAATTATAAAGTCTCATCTAAAAAATCAAACTTATAGAATATTGAGGTTTACTTGTTGTAATGGATATGATACTTATTTTCATAAACTTCAGCAAGATCATTAAAAATTAGCGCCTAAAATTAGAAAACCGGTATTGAACCACCTGACAGTACAGAAACAGAAGGAATATAAATTGTACATTTTTAAGGTGGGGGACGTCCCTTTTTTAGTGGCCCGTTAAATAAAATAAATAAATATTCATTTTTTCGATCTATACTAATTTGTCCAACATTACGTACTATATAAATCTCTGATGCTTTCCATTGTTTGTAGTTCTATTCCTTCTGCTGCCATCCTTCTCTTTTTCATGATAATCATGGCTCATTTTCCAATCCCAAATACCATTCTATATCCTGGTTATTTATTCTTACATTTTGTATAAGTGTTTCTAGTTATTTTTCCTTTTTGCAAAACTTCTGAATATCATCCATATACATGAGAAGGTTTATTTTTCTTATGATTTTGTAAATTTGTAGCCTTCTGTGAATTTCCTACGTATATAATTGAGTGGCATCATAGCAATAACAAATAGCAGAGGCAATAGTAAATCTCCATCTTTGGATGTTCCACTCTTCTCAGCTTTGTTAATTTCACTTTCTAGTTGTATACAAAGCAAAGGTGTCAATATCCTCTGTGATTACATGAGTCGTAATCATTTACGAAATCCGAAACGCTTGGAATGCAATTAAAAAGGCTGTAGTTGACGAATCTGAAATAAAACTGGAATCCTAATGAGTGGCGTGATTTATTGAAAAACAATTATTCTCAAAACTCTTTGTGACAAAATGAAATAAGCATTTAACAGTAATTTGAGTAAACAGTCTTAATTGACTTTGTTCTTTTCTTTTATTAAACGCTGAAACAATATCATGTTTATAGTTTAGAGTATTGGATTGGCGTCAGAAATCTATACGGATATATCTTAGAAGGTTAGCCATTACTTTTCTGGTGTAGTTTTCGGGTTTTATTCGTTGTTTTTCTTCTCTTGTCTAAAGTGAGAGTAATTTAAGACGGATATATTTCATATGCGTATGTGAATGTATATATCTACTAGGTTTTGGGCACCTTGGCCGGTTTAGCTCAGTCGGTAGAGTGTTCGGATGCGAATCTCAAAGTTTCTGGTTCGATACCGGCCCTCGTCAACACAGCGCATGAGTAGCACAGGTATATGTGCGGTAAAGTGAAGAGCTGACGGTATATGTGGCGCTCCGCACCAGACGCTAAAAAACAATCTCCTTGGTCTAGCGATAGTGAAAAGGGGATAGACTCTGCCGTATAGTTGATACCGACTGTAGGCCTCCCCGACGACTATACTTATTTGGTGTAATAGTTAGCATGCTAGATTAGTAGACCATTGTTAGTGAGTTCGATTCTAATCGGGTGCCCCATACTTCTCACCGTGTGTCACGTTTAAGCTATGCTTAGTAAATAAGTATATGTACTAGCCGTGTTCCAAAATTAACGAGGGGTTGCCGTAGCGTAGTGAGTAACGTGCTGGACTCTGATATTGTAGTAAGCGGGTTCGAACACCAGTCGGGCTATAATGCTAATTTTGTAACTATTACCACTGGAAAAGGTATGAAGCCCCCCCCCCCATATGGGTAAAATAGCATCATTACTTTTCTTCTACAACGATCGCTTGGGCATTAAATATCCCATGAAGGTTCATATGCTATTAAAATTAAGAAAATATACCAAAGCTCTACCGACATTCACAGGAATGAACTCTGAATGAATTTAGAAAAAAATATTCTTGGAAATTCAATGTTCTTATTACAAAGAATTCTCCATTCGCCGAGAAATTATATATATATATATATATATATATATATATATATAATACAGGGAGAGAGAGATAGAGGCAGACAGAGAGACAAAGACACAGAGAGAGATTTTAAAGAGCTATTACTCATGGAAAATTTAGATATTTTCTAAACCCGTTCGCCACGAGTAGCATGTGACACAAGGTCAAAATCTGAGACATTCACCGAGAATTCAACTCGCTATTCAGCAGAAATGGATCTTGCGAGACTAGCTTGCTAACCATCACACTATGACGGGACGCCTCAAGTAAAAATGTGGATTCGGGTAGTTTTATGCCCAAATGTTAAAGAATCGCGTTCAGTGTACGTTCATATTTACATTTTTGTACACAATCCTATCAAATACGAATGATTTTTTTAAACATATCTATTTGTCCGATAGCTGCAACCCTAACAGAACTGTTTGCAAGTTAAGGAAAAATATTATTACCAATTTATTAATACTTAAGTTAAGGAAAAATTTAGCGGATTATTTTTCTACCAGTTTATAAATATCAACCATAAAAATATTTACATACAAACTATGCCCTTAAAAATCATACACAAAGAAAAAGGAGACAAAAAGGAGCATGATTTGGTGTTAAAGTAACACGCGATTTGGCATTAAATAGTCCACAATGGTTGTTATGCCATTAAACAAAACAAACAACCAATTAATCTCATCTAAGGGGCACATAGACTTGTTCAAAAGTTATTCGTACTAGCAAGAATATACACCCTCCGTTTTAATGTAATTAAATATAATAAATTAGAAAGACGAATGAAATTAAATAAGAACGTATATAAAAGATTCAACTTATTTTTATTATATTTTAATTGGTTATAGAAACCAATTAAAATCATTCGTAGAATTGATCTTAATACGTTGGAGAATAAAACGATAATATTAGAGATCAATAACACCAAGTAATTATTTATTAGACCCGGTTTTGTCAAAACCAGTATGCAAATTAAGCACATCCTATATTATATACACCTTTACTTCTTAGTGATATATAAGAAACATTGAGGGATTTTAAATGCATTAATAACAAGGGCTGTTTTGAAGCAAATCTAACTCAGATTTTTATGAGACATTGTTGATAAATAATAATTATTATTCTATGTATAATAAATTAATTATTTTGATTATATATTAGATACTAATTAATAAACTCACACAATTGCTGAGGGTAATGTGACGTAAGCAGTGACGTACTCTTGGTTACAGACAGACACCGAATCTCCATTAAAACATGATTTGTTAGAACCCTGTGCAAAAATACAAAACCTTGGGAAATAACAAGACAAATTCTTTAAATATGTATGTACAATTCACACAATTCCTTGAAATCTAGGCTTAGAATAACCCTGGATAGGTTGAAATTCATTTAGAATCAATCAGTCAATCAATCATGCATACAGGAAGTGTGTGGTGTAATGGTTAGAATCAGAGTAAATGGACTCGTCGACCTGAGTTCAATCTTAGACGATGCTTTTTGCATTTCACATAGCACTAATACGCTTGGGAAAGGTAAGAACCAAATATTATTCCTCCAACTATGGGTGAATAATAGGGAAGACTGGTCTCTTTAACCTAGGGAAAAGAAAACTCCGAATTCAAACCTGTTAAACTCCAGTTAATGAATTAACGTTGTGTCACATCCTGCTCGTGCGAAGGGGTTGGTAAATACATATCAATCACACAAACAATACCAATAATCTCGTTTATATAAGTATGGGATATACGTGCATGATTGTGTGTGAGCGTGTATGTATATCTATGAGTGTAAGTGTGAAGGGGCTAGAGAGAGAGAGAGAGAGAGAGAGAGAGAGAGAGAGAGAGAGAGAGAGGGGGGGGACAGCGTGTATGAGAGAAAAATGCTCCTTATAAAAAAAAGTAAGATCGAATAAATGCCGGGGTGAATAACATGCAAAAACTTCATTCTTTTCGACCACAAGTCAAATGGACAAAGATTCAACGATTGAGGACCTAACAACAGTCTACACTCAAACTGGTCTCCCTGGGCGGTGGCCATTCGACTTGACATGAAATAAGCGGCTAGAGAACATGATTTATGACGTGCATGAATTTTCCATAGATTCAGTTTGAACAGTAAGACGAATAATGGAAAGGGGAATAACAAAAGAGGGCACCCCTATCAATCCCTCCAAAAAAAGAAAGAAAGAAAGAAGGAAAGAAAGAAAGAAAGAAAGAAGGGGAAAAGGATTAGGTGATTAAAAGAAGCAGGGGGAAAGAAAAGGGTATTAAGACAGGATAAATTGAAATTAATACGACGAAAGAATGAAAGAGCAATATTTAGAAGAATGAACAATGAAAGGAAGGCAAGAATCGAAAAAAGAAGGCAAAACTACAAACCGTGTAGTCAAATAAAATATAGAAAAAAGAACAGAAGCATTGTAAGAGATAATAATTACTGTGCATCAAACTGTGGTCCACGGATCTATTAATGATCCGTGAGATCACAGTCAGAAAGAGACCTCTCTGTCAACACAAAACTCAACGATATCTAGAGATATTAAAAAAAATCAAAGTATGATTGATTTTAACAGCATGTCACCACGTCTAGGATTATTTTGTGCGTAGAGGTTAGGGAATCGCATTCATTCGATATTTATACAGCTTTGGGCAAAATGATCTGATATATTTGTAATCTTGATAAAAGCAAAGTAGAATAAATAATAAAAAGTGTTCTTATTTTCCAAATAAAACATGATGCTATTTTGTTTTATTTCATTTCAGATAATCCAACTGGATTGGACAGGCGAACATCGCACTTTCAATGGGGCAACTTTTCATCAAGAATAATATCATTTTGATTCACCCTGAATTTTCATTTTTTGTGTAGCTTTTTCTGTAGATTTTTTCAAACACTGCCTATTGAATAGAAAAAATTTTTAACCCACACACACACACACACACACACACACACACACACACACACACACACACACACATATATATATATATATATATATATATATATATATATATATACCAACCCCAACTCAGGGGCAGGATGCGACGCAAGGTCAGTATTTTATTTGGAGTTTAACAGATTTGAATTCGGAGTTTTCTAGTCACGGTTACCTAGCCAAAGTTAAAGACCCCGTCTGCCCTACTATTTAACCATAGATGGAAGGAGAGTAGTTTATTTTCCCTAGGATTTTAGCGCGATGTGAAAAGCAAACATCCACGTTCCAGGATTTGAACTCGGGTTGACGAGTCCATTTCCTAAGACTCTAACCAGTACACTACGCGCCTCTTTTAAGCATATATAAAGTAAGTAAAGTCGTCGGGGCGGCCTAATGTCGGTATCAGCCAATCTGCGAGGGAGTCTATCCCCTTTTCCCTAGCGCTAGACCAAGGATATATTTTTACGTCTGAGGTGGATCGCCACACCTACCACCAGCTCTTTACTTTAACGCACAGATCCCTGTGCTACTCATACGCTGAGTTGGCGAGGGCCGGTATCGAACTAAGAACCTTGCGGTTTCTCGCCGAACACTCTACCGACTGAGATAGCACCCTAACAGGTACTAACATTCCAGGCCAAAGTGGGCCTAGGAGTAATGACAATAAAAGTGTAATCGATACTCCCCAGAGCGCTAGAAATCGAGCCTGATTATTATCATGCAATTTAGTGTCATATGCAGAATATTCCCTTTTTGGTGGGTGTCCTATCCCTAGGGGTACAATCAGCATGCCCTATGTTCCGCCGACAGGTCGGGGAAAAGACGAAAAAGAGAAACTGACAAAAAATGCCCGAAAAATGAGAAATTAAAGCAAAAGAAGGTACTCACGCACACACAACCACACGCAAGCACACACACACAAGTACACACACACACACACACACACACGCACACACACACACACACACACACACACACAAGAAGAAAACGATAAAAGAAAGGGGAAAAAAGAGCGAAAACAGTGGAAAATGGAAGAAACAAGAAGGAAGAAAGTTCGTAAGGAAAATGCGCATGGGAAAGCGAAAGAAAGAAAGAATATGCATGAATGAATAAACAGAAAGAGTGATACGAAGAAACAAACAATAACAATAAAGAAAGAAAGAAAGAAAGAAAGAAAGAAAGAAACAGACAAACAAAGAAATAAACAAATATTAGAAAGAAAATGAAATGAAGAAAGAAGGGCAAAGAAAGAAAGAAAGAAAGAAAGAAAAGAAAAGAAAGCAAGACAACGAAAGAAAGAAAGAAAGTAAGACAGAAAGAATATATAGACAAACAAAGAAAATAGCAAGACAAAGAAAAAAAATAAAGAAAAAAAAAAATAAACAAACAAGCAAAAATCCGAACGAACAGACTAATAAAATAAAAAGGAAAAATAACAAAATAAACAAACTAAGAAAAACAAAGAAGAAAAAAAAAAGAAAGACAGAAAGAAAGAAAGAAACAAAGAACAAAGAAAGAAACAATGAGAGAAAGGAGGAAAGACAAAGAAAGAAATTAGATATGACAGAAAGCAAGAAAGAAAAGATAGAAAGGAAATAACTAACAACCAGGAAAAAGAAAGGAGAAAGTAATCTCGAAGAAAAAAAAGGGAAACGTACAAATCTTAATGAAGAAATAAAAAAGGAAAGAAGATAATAAGAAAATTCGAAAGGAAAGACAAAAAAAAAAAAAAAAAAGAAAAGAAAAAAAAAGTTGAAAATCCTGGCCGTTCCCTGTCGCCTTAATCCTGAGAGGTGAGAATCTCGGCTCACACTCTGAGCCGGATCGACAGCCAAATCGCACCTGTCTCGCTGGATCAAGTAATTCCCACCCAGTTTGTTTCTTTGCGACGGCACCTCTATTATATCCTTCTAAATCCCTGCTGTCACATCAGAATCATCGTTTCTTTCGCTGTTGTTTTTCTTCTTCCGCGAAGAACAGGAATGCTATTTGAACTTGTAATCATCAAAGATGGTAACGTGAACAAAAGTTGTGTGCTTTACGATTTTCGATGATATAAAATATATTCCCCTTACAAAACAACCCATATACTTTTTCCCATCGTCCAATAACGAGAAACTCTAATTATTTTTCTGATAATTTATACCTATATAAAGGACAGTTTGTATGTATGTATGTATGTATGTATGTCCGGATGTAACTGCAAAATAAAACAATTAACGACAAAGTAAATATATATACACATTAAATATCACCAGTTCTTGCTTTTTTGTTTAAAAAAATTAAGAAGATTTACTTTATATTCGAAGATATTTGAAAATCAAAATATACATAGAAGTAGCATTAAGATTCTACTTAAAAATATCCAGCATTTGTAAATCTCAAAAGTAAACAAATTAATACACCAGGGTTTTTTTAAACCCCCCTTCCTCTACTCAGTTGAAACTGTGTAGCCGCTTCTAGTTAAGGAATAAGTGTAAATAAAAAATTCAATGTCTGTAGAAAGGAATACGGTGATAAAACAGCGATATGTTCTCTCTGGTTTGTCAATTTTCTCACGTGATCTGATGAAATCTAACTTGGATTAAATACAATGTTAATCCAAATATGTCACACTGAAGTCTCCATAGAAATTACACGGTGCTTCATACGACGAAGAAATCGTATGATTTAGACTTTGGGAATAGGTTCATTCTTAGCATACTTATTTATATACTAGCAGGATTTGTGGATATAATAAGAAAAAAAGAAATAAATAAAAAAAGAAAGAATGAAGGTGCGGAAAGATTGAAGGAGGAGTGGAGCACGTGGAAGCGATAACGTTAATCTGTTTCAGTCGAACATAACGAAAAGATGAAAAGAAGGAAAGAAAGAAAAATAGAGAGAGAGAGAGAGAGAGAGAGAGAGAGAGAGAGAGAGAGAGAGAGAGAGAGAGAGAGAGAGAGTTAAACCAAGACTATAATACTTTTTACATATCGAACTATTTGGCAATAGCAGAATCTGTGAATATACCCCAGAATAATAATTTAATTATTACAACATTTGGTATGTTTACGTCAATATCTATTGCCAAATAGTTCAATATGTAAAAAGTATAATAATCTTGGTCTAAACCTCTCTCACTCTTTTTTCTTTCTTTCCTTCTTTTCATCTTTTCATTATATTCGACTGAAGCAGATTAACGTTATCGCTTCTTCGCGCGCTCTCCTCCTCCCTCTATCTTTCTCCTACCCTCTTTCTTTCATTCTCATTATATTTTTTCTGTGTAGTATGTCATTTTTCTTCCTTTTCTTACTTTCTAATAAAAACGGAATGGCCTAATATTTAGTTGAGGTTACGGCACTCATAAAAGCTAAAATTACGATGGATAAACAACATCATATAATCAGGATTTACAATTTGAATTTCATCTTGGGCGATTTGAACAGTCTCACTTTTAACCAGAGGATGCTGCAAGATGATAACGGTCGTACAATTAAGGAACACGAGTACTGATATATAGATGCTAATCCAAATATGTCACACTGAAGTATTCATAGAAATTTCGCGGTACCTAATAACACGAAGAAATCGTATTATTTAGACCTTGGGAATAGTTTCATTCTTACCGTCATTATTTTTGTATAACATGCACTATTTAAAGATTTTTCTGCTAAGAAATTAGACGTGTGCATTCTACAAGTTATCTATATGATCATTATTTTCAATGGTTTGTTTGGTATAGTTTAAAGGACTAATGTACAGTTTTTTGTTTAAGGTGTATAGTATTAGTACACAAACTAGGTCCAAAACTTGTCCAGAATCTAGGAATTGTTTTTCTTTCTTTCTTTTCTTTTTGCATTGCTACGTCAAAGCCCGTACTATTACGGGTCTTCACCCATTGTTCATCGTTGTTCCCAAGACTGTTTTCCCAGTAGATTTTATAACACTTATTTCTTCCTGTGAAATATTAGTGTGCCACTGTGCAAAGTCCATTGCCTCGGAGAACAGTTTCTATGATATCGATTGGTAAAACTCCTTGATATCAAATTGGATGAATGCCGCTCTATCCTTAATTGTGTTAATCCATTGGTTCAGTTTGATTTTATTTTTCATTTCTATGGTGACTTTCTCCAGAATCATTTTGCTCACCCTACCGATTTCAGATCTAGTTGTGTTAATTAATCGAGTTTCTGGTTTCCAGCTAATGTCAGGTTTGTGGTCCTTTAGTAACACATACGAGTTTGTAATACCGGGACCCTGTCGTTAATGTGCAGTTTGATTTCTTTGTTTGTATATCAAACTTCGTGATTTATAAGATACCAAAGCCACTCTTGTATATATTTATCAATCTCTCCCCACGAGTAAGATATGACGCAAGGTAAATTTCTTAAGCAGAGGTTAAGAGATTGAAATTTAGAGTTTTCCTTCTCCTAGTCTGGTTGTTTGTCCAAGATTAAAGATCCCAATCTGTCCTACAATTTATCCATAACTGAAGGGAGAATAGTTAGATGCGCACCCTTCCCAAATGTATTAGCGCTATTTAAATAGGAAACAGATGTGAAATTGAGTCACCGAATCCATTTCTACCAACGATAATCATTACACACTGCGTCTATAAATTCATCCTTGTAGAAGAGCAGTAGTGATACTATACATAGATTTGGGATGAAGGGTTACATACCTTTCTCAGTGTTTTTTTAAAATCCGAAATGAAGTAATAGCACGACTGGAGTTCGAACTTGCCTTCTACTATGTCGCAGTCTCGCACGTTATCCACTACGCCATGGGATGTTCTTTTCATCGTATTCGGGATGGGATGACCGAATATTAGTTATATCTATGATAGAAACTAATGTATTTTGCTCCGTTACAGAGAAATATCTATTGGAATATAGGTTTATTTATAATCTTTACCTCCTAATGTCAACTTACATTCACCCTAAGGTGTTTGCCTATATGTGTGAACGTGTCCCTATGGGTTCTCTAAAAACTGTGTGAATATTGTGTTTTAAGCCATATTGTAAACCAGGGATAGGCAATTTTTTTGAGAGAGAGAGAGAGGGCAAAACTTTTGCATAGTCTCGAAGGAGCACCGTGACATTAACTCTTTATACAATAATAATAGTACATTAGAATATGATGAGTTCCCAGGTGAATAGATAGTGAACTTTGATATATCCCCTCATATAGGTAAAAACATACCAAGGAAATATGGTACAACCATGGAGGAAAATTGGTAGACAAAGAGTTAAATGACATTTAGCATTATTTTATTCTCAGAAACAATTGTTCCCAAGCTTATATACTCCCAAATATTGCATTCATTGGATAATTAGTTGGTGGGCCGGACCAAAATGACTTGAGTGCCAGATGCGGCCGATTCCTGTTGTAAATTATATAAATTCTTATTTTTCGACAGTTTGGACTCATAAAAAGTTTAACAAATGCTAAAGTTAGAACTTCCTGTTGCAAATACTAAAAATCAGTGCGTATTATAGACAAGGAATTTTATTCATTATTTCATATATAATGGCAGTGAATACATATATTTACCCGCACCTCCGCTTTAGTAGGATGTACCAGAAGGTCAATTACTTAAGTGGAGCTTAGCAGTTTTCCTTCTCCTAGACTGATTGCGGTACTGAGATTAAAAAGCTGAGTCTGTCTTGCTATTTACTCATAGTTGGAGGGAGAATAGTTGCATTCAAATATTTTCCAATGTATTAGTGCTATGTGAAACGTAAACAGCCTCGTCCCGGATTTGAACTCTTACCACAGTTTCAATTTTCTATGATGATAACCATTACATCGCGCGCCTATAATAGCAGTAAGCAGAATCCTATTGTTCAAATCGAAATATCTTTTCAAATGTAAAAAACGGTGTAAAGAAAATTATAGCATACCATATATATATATATATATATATATATATATATATATATCAGTATCAGCCGGGCATTGAGATGTCTATCCCTTTTCACTTACGCAAGATCAGGCAGATTGTGTTGACCATTAGCCACACTCTTTGCCTCACAGGTCTAAGCCGTGTTACATATTCGTTGAGTTGGTGAGGGTCAGTATCGAACCTGGAACTTTATGCTTCTTAAGCGGATCCTCTGGAGACTGAGCTTATAAGGACCGAGTATACTAGACCGAATAGATCATTACATAATTGTTAAAATGTAGTAATATAATTGGGGGGGCGATTGAGATAATTAATAAACTTTATTTATGTAAGTAGTCTCAAGCAAATGATTGAATTGATTATCTTTTCGAGAATAGAAAAATATGTGTAAATATATTGGACAGAGAAAAGAAACATGATTAAGAGGCTGCTCTGTCGGTCCTTGAGCTTAGAATACACTGACTGTATCCCCATGCATAGGAGTAAAACACCCCTCAAAAAGCGGGTCCTGGGTATGACACTAAACTGCCTCTAGTGGCGACGCTTAACTTTTGGAACCCCGCACATTGTAAAGTATCCCTGCGATTACGCCTGTTGAGTCATTTTATGTCGAAGACGTTTCTTATTTAATTCATTCTTGATGGGTACTCAATTTTTTAAATTTAAATTTGAAACACTTTTTTAAAACTATTTTTTATTTTATTTAACCCATAGATGGGACCCTACCAGGTAATACCGCTCCTGGTTAGAGTGGGTCTGGGAGTAATGGTGATCAAGGGGTACCCCTCATTACCCAGGGCTCAAAAATTAGAACTTCACCACTAGATGCAGTTTATCGTCACACCCAGGATATTAAGACTCTCAACCACCGCCTTCTAGCACATTTATGATAAAAAGGGTTGGGGATTGCCACAAAGGCAACCATATTGTATAAAAACAAAATAAAATAGAATGTAATGAATTATGTGCTGTAATATTCTTTAATGATCATTTTTTATAAATGATATTTCTATAGCGTAATTAATTCGGAAATTTTCATGCTTTTTAATGAACTAATTAACATAAGCGTATATAAAGCTCAGTAGTACCTCAAATTTTAGCTCGTAACACAAAGCCAAAAAATTACCGAATAACAGCACGTAATTCGGAAAACTCGTAAGTCAAGTTACCACTATATTGGTTGTCGTCAAAAAAAATGGATCTATATCTTTTATATGTTTCTACTTACAGACGTTCGACAAATCGTGTAAATATTTAAAGGCATCACTTTATTTACTTATTTGTTATTTCCTATTCATACAAGTTTTATTGCAACTGCCATTGAGACACTTCGTTTCTCCATTAGTAAAAATATACCAGTAAAAGATCGGGGAACTGAATAAAGGGTAAGGTTCAAAGTTCCGTGATAACTCCCAATTACGACAAGAAGGTTCCCGAGTCCGAGAAATTTCCCGAGACCGACAAGAAATACCTGAATAAGGGGGGCATATCGGTCGAAACATTGTACAGATAACAATGAAAATGAGGACAATAGTCCCAATAATACTAATTATCAAGCCTCAGTCGTTATCAGCCAGACAACGAGGGAGTATATCCCCATTTCACTAGCCCTAGACCAATGAGATTATCACTTTACCGCACAGATCCCGGTGCTACTCATACGCTGAGTTGGCGAGGACCGGTATCCAACCAGAAATCTTGTGGTCCCTAGTCTAACGCTCTACCGACTGAGAAGATTTCGATCATGTATTTCTTTTTTACGTGCGCACACACATACACACACGTGCGTATATATATATATATATATATATATATATATATATATATATATATATATATAAGGTCATCCACAGACAGCGTGTTTCGACATAGTACATCTCTTCCGTGTGGCTAGACATTTGTAAGCTACCTAGGATAGAAACCCGATCGATTCATCATCAGTCGGGTTTCTGAACCACTCGGCCATCGTCACCTACAGAATGGGAAGAGGATTTTAACTGTTAAATACACACATCTGTATGTATGTAAAGACCACCATAGAGTTCTCCATCCTTTTTATAGGAGAGCATTGTGTCATATATAT
This sequence comes from Doryteuthis pealeii, assembly GCA_023376005.1. NCBI lineage: Eukaryota > Metazoa > Mollusca > Cephalopoda > Myopsida > Loliginidae > Doryteuthis > Doryteuthis pealeii. The sequence goes on along the minus strand of CM042138.1, from coordinate 132,679,966 downwards.
ATATATATATATAAATATATATATATATATATATATATATATATAACCAAATTTTGTTGAACATGACAGAATCCAAATGATTTTTATTCTTTTTTTATTCTTATTTTCCACTTTTTTGATTTAATCGTGAAAAGAATTTAGAAATGTCCAGAATTCTAAGTACTTTCGGTTTTATATCAAGAATGCTTTACGTAAAACAGTTTTAAAGTTATTATTGTTTGCCATCACATCTTAATGCAAAAAAAAAAAAGAAAAAAAACCAAAGAAAATGATGCAAGCTATTTTCTTTTTAATTTCAAATAACAAGTACTTGGTTTTTCGGACTTTTCAAAAATTATTTCACGTTGAAATAAAACAAAATTATTCGAAAAAATAAAAAAAAAAAATTAATGAGATACAAAGTCATTTCGATTCTGTCATGTTCAACGAAATTTGTTTAAATGAAAACTGATGCCTATATATATATATATATATATATATATATATATATATATATATATATATATATATATATATATAATTATTTTTTATTATAAACTACTGATATTAGGTTTTTAATATATCTCCGCGAAAATTATAGAACATAAAGAATGTTATTAGGTATTACTGATAACCAACATCTACAATATTGAAATTCTGTAACCGAAGAATAAGAATATATTGCTGTTATATATATATATATATATTTATGAAAATTCTATTTTTAGTTACAGTTTAGTTTCAATTAGTCTTAATGCATTTCAGTGCTAAAGAATATGTATATAAACAATAACAACAATGATAATGATATCCATTTTGATTGTATGATACTAAACGATAAAATCATTCTGTATTTGGTTTTCAAGAAGATGAAATTTTACCCCCCATATATATATATATATATATATATATATATATATATATATATATATATGTGTGTGTGTGTGTGTGTGTGTGTGTGTGTTCCTGGACAAAAGCACATTGCATTGTTTAGCTCTCGAATGGTGAAACAGCACTGTATGTAAATGACTATAATATATATAATGCTCTATATAAGGGATGGAGCACTCTATGGCGGCCTTCTCATACAAAGAGATGAGTGTATTAAAATCCCCTTCTCATTCTGTAGGTGATGACAGCCTGATGGTTAAGGTGATGGACTGACACTGAACCGATCAGATTTCAATCCCGGCTGTAGGTAGCTTACAAATGTCTCGCTACACTGAAGAGACTTGATAATTTGAAACACGTGTCCTTGGATGACTATATATATGAAATTTTAAAATGTAGTGATTTCACGTATGCTTCAAGTATTAGAGGACAGGGTTATATAAAAAGTTAATGCATGGTATTTTTTTGAAGCAACTAAACTAAAACTAAAGATTGAAATAAGCGAATATTCAAAAGTACTGCTAACTTGCCCTTTGGTTCAGGATTATTTGTTTGCATAACACTAGTCTAAAGTATTTCATAGTATCTTTATAGCAACTGGGTTTCGTCTACTTTATCTTTGGAAAGACTAGTTTTCGTAGCTAATTAGGAAATGAAGAGTTACTTCTCACTCCAGAATCCCTGAACCGGAGCTTCATCATAAGATGCAGTTTAATGTCTTACCCAGGACACAACCTTTGGAAAAAAGGGGGCTTACCAGTCTGCAGTCAATACAATGAGAGTTTTATAAGCACACACACAGAGCGATAGGTATTTCAAGAAATTAGTAGTTAGTCGGTAGAGCGTTCGGCTGAAAACCACAAGGTTCCTAGTTCGATATCGGCCCTCGCCAACTCAGCGTAATAGTAGCACAGAGATATGTGCGGTAAAGTAAGGAGCTGATGGTAGGTGTGGTGCTTCACCTTAGACGTAAAAACAATCTCAGTCGTCTTGCGCTAGGGAAAAGGGGATAGACTCCCTCGCTGAATGGCTGATATAGACTTTAGGCCACCTGATGACTTTACTTGCTTTACTTTATAAAAGAAATAAAGAAAGAGTGAAGTAAGGGAATAAGGAAAGAAAGAAGAAGAAGAAAAAAGAAAGGAAGAAAGAAGAGGGAAAATAAAGGAGAGAAAGAAAGAAAGGAGAATGGAAGGAAAGGTGAAGAAGAAGGAGGGGGAAACGAAGAAAAAATAATGCAAAGAAAGAAAGAAAGAATGAATAAAAGAAAGAAAGCAGAATGTACCGAATGAAGGAAGAAAAAATGAAAGAAATTATGGGATGAAATAAAGAAGGAAGAAAGCAGGAAGAAGGAAGTGAAAAAGCAACGGAAAACGAAAGTAGAGATGAAGTAAAGATAAAAGGAACAAAAAGAGGGAAAAAGCTGTGAAATAAATGAAAAAAGAAGGAAAGAAAAATGAAAAAAAAATGAAAAATAAAACGCGATGAATAGAACAAAATGAGGCAAAAAGAAAAAAAGGAATAATTGTAAAAGAAATATTGAAGAAGAAATCATTTCTACTTTGCAGACCAAACACACACACACACACACACACACATATATATATATATATATATATATATATATATATATATATATATATAGTTCAACAAAACTTGTATAAAAGAAAAAATGCTGCTAAAATACACTTATTTTAATATATATATATATATATATATATATATATATATATATATATATATATATAATATATATATAATATACATATATATATATATATATATATATATATATTACATATGATATATATATAATGTATGATAAATAATATATATAATATAATATACACTATATATATATATATAATATATATATATATATATATATATTATATATATATATATACCTAGAACGCGAATCGTAGAAATGAATAGAAAACAAAAAAGAACAGTTTCTAAAAATAGAAGAGAGGAGACTGGAAATATAGGCAAAAAATCTTCCACCTGAAACTAAAACCGAACAACAAAAATTATATACATATATATATATAATTATATATATATATATATATATATATATGATAAGTCGATGCTGTCTAAAAATCCAAAATGCATGATAACGAGGTAAAAATCACTCATTCTTTCAATGGCGGTAACTTTGAAACTGAAATCTCAGGCTGTCATCCCCGCCTTCCAAAACCTGTCACAGCCCCTCCTGTCCCTAGAATTTGAAATGCTTTCTTTGCATAAGTGACTCTATCATCACTGTCACAACGTGATTACGAGAGCCACCTGCCTCGAATTTATGGTTTTTCTTTCTCTTCTTTAAACCAACCAAGCCACAGCCACGCATACATTATAACCGTTTATTAAATGATAATCGTATCTTTTTCTAGAAAATTCATTCACAACAAAGTTATCATTAAGTTGCTGAGAAGAATGCGATCGTTTGACTGCCACGTTGAGATTTTACTTTGACTCTATTATTTTTAGTTTCTCTACTCAACTTCGTTTTTCTGTTTTCCTTTCTGGTGTATTGTTAAAGAATTTTTGCAACATCTTCATTATTACTCTATCTTTCTCTCTTTTCTCTCTCTTTCCCCCTCTCTCTCTCTCTATCTATCTCTCATTATCTCTATGTTTCTTTTTTGTACTTTCACTTACTTTTTTTTTCTTTTTCCCTTTTTTTTTTCTTTTCGTTATAATTTCTGGTGCATTGTTAAAGAATTTTTGCAACATCTTCATTATTACTCTCTCTTTCTCTTTCTCTCTTTCTCTTTTCTCTCTCTCTCTCTCTCTTTCCTCCCCTCTTTCTTTCTTTACCCCATCTCTCTCTCTATCTATCTCTCTTTATCTCTATGTTTCTCTTTTCCTTTCTGGTGCATTGTTAAAGAATTTTTGCAACATCTCCATTATTACTCTCTCTTTCTATTTCTATTTCGATCTCCCTCTTTCTCTCTCTCTCTCTCTCTCTCTCTTTCCTCTCCCCTCTCTCTTTCTCTCTCTTTACTCCATCTCTCTATCTATCTATATCTCTTTTATCTCTATGTTTCTCTTTTCCTTTTTGATGCATTGTTAAAGAAATTTTGCAATATCTTCATTATTACACTGTCTTTCTCTCTCTCTCTCTCTCTCTCTCTCTCTCTCTCTCTCTCTCTCTCTCTCTCTCTCTCAGTTGATAGATGAATAGATATACATAACTTAAGCGATAGATAGATAGATAGAACTGTGTAACCAGAGATAGACAGATAGACAGAGAGAAAGAAAGAAAGAAAGACAAGGAGAGATACGGAACCTGAGATAGATTTAGGCAATGAATTATTACAGATTTAGATACTAACAATTTTAGAAAATCAATATGATCCACTGTGACCTGGTGTGGGGGTACTGGACTGGTCACTTGTATACATGCGCGTCCTGGGTATGATGTTAAACTGCACCTTGTGGTGAAGTAACAATTCTGGAGCTCTGGGGAGTGTGGAGTACCCCTTCATCGCAATTTCTACCAGGTCCCCTCTGACACGGTGTTTTAGTACCTGTTAGGATACCATCTATGGGTTAAATAGATTTTTAAAAAAGAGTTTGAAAAAAAATTGATTATCAACAAGAATGATTGAGACAAAGCGTCTTTGGTATGAAATAACCCAAGTGTTGACATGCCATAAAATCCAACCAAACAACCTGCTTATAAGAATGAAAAGCCTGAAAAAAGTGGAAAAGGCAGGAAAGAGTTTCCACTGAATTAAATGGATACATTTAGTATATATTTACTAAACTCCTCCACACGGGTAGGATATGGCACAAGGTCGATTTCTTAAGCGGAGTTTGACTGGTTTAAAGTCAGAGTTTTCCAATGTTAAGAACCAAGTCAGTCCTGCTATTTAACTATAGCTTGATAGAAAATAGTTGGAAATAGTTGGATGCATACATTTTCCCAACGATATTAGCGCTATGTGAAATGCAAACAACTTCGTCCAGGATTTGAACTCGGATCGATGAGTCCATTTCTTACGAAAATATCCATTACACAACGCTCCCCGATACATTCAGTAAATTAAGTAAATTCCAACCAATAAAGAGTTGTTTTTTTCTTCGAAAACCAAGATACCATTTTCCTTCGTCTTTCTTCTGAAATATTAGGTAAACAAAAAGAATATTAATAAGTATTATCTATCCTCAAACTGTACTGCATTTCAACTCTGTCATCTGTCATGGAGGCGCTCGTTGCGTAATAGTTATCCCCGTAGAATATAGACTCGGCTATCTGAGTTCAAATTCTATCCGAGACAGATTGTATTTTCACATAGCGCTAATGCCTTTCTAAAAGGGGACATACTATCATGATATATTGGTCAGCAAGCTAATTCCGTAGATCCATTACAATTAATTAGCGAGTTCGATCTTTGCTGGATGCCCTATACTCACGACCTTATGTCACATCCTAACCATGGAGAACGGATTGGCAAAGAGGTTAGGTAATCTCGTTCATTGTACGTTCCTATTTACATTTTTTGTGAAGTTGTTTTTGAATAGTGTTTTTTGCAAATGGAATAATCGAATATGAATGATTTTCAAAGAAATTTATTTCAGTCATAGATCGGAACCAAAAAGGTACAACAACTCCGGATTAAAGAGGGCCTGTGATTAATTACAATAAAGAAGTACTCCAAACTCCCAGAGCCTTGTCAGCTGGGTCTTTAGAATACACCGACTCCACCTCAACAGAGGAGTAAAACCCTATCAATGGGACCACCTGTTGGCTGTTGGTGGCGACCCGTGATGCTCAAGGATGGAACCCTGGGGGCTGAGCTATCCATGACTTGCAACACTCCTCTTTGGCTCTTACTTAGTCTAGACAAGTGATCGTAGAACCCCCCTCCGATCAATCGGCGGTTATATCTAGCCCTAGCACCCTTATGATTGTCCAAACCGCATTGCCCTTATGGCTAGCCCCAAATCTTTTTATCATATATGTGATAGAAGGTGGTAGCTTGGGGTCTTAATATCCTGGGTATAAGGTTAAACTCTATCTGATAGTGAATTTCCAATTCTGGAGCTCTGGGAAATGTGGAGTTACTCTTCACGACCATTACACCCAGGTCCACGCTGACCCGGAGTTTTAATACCTGTTAGGGTCCCATGTTAGGGTTAGATAGAAAAAATGATTCAGAATATTGAGCTAAAAATATAAATTAAAAAATTGTGTACCCATCAAATATGAATCAAAGAAAATGTATTCGGCATAAAATAACCCAACAAGGGTTGATATGCCGTAAAATCCAACCAGCCAGACAAACTTTCCAGAGTTCCAAAACTGGAGCCGAGCCACTAGATGCAATTTATGGACAGGATTAGGAGATCCCATTTTAGGGGATTCTTACCACTGTGCAGAGTGACACTTAGCGTAATCTAATCCCCGCCGACAGGGCGTGAAATAGTTAGGAGTGTACTTATTTACGAACCATACTGTAACCGAATTAGAGATTTCGCATTTATATTACAGAAGGATAGGCCATTTCACTTCATGACTATCGACTAAAATGTTTCCAGTTTTTAATGCGTTAGTTTCAGATAACGACCGCCCGACTCTGCTGTGATTGCTTTGCTAGCCTAGAAGATGTGGTAATGGATTACATAATTAGAGGACTGAGGGCGTATCATAGTGAATAAACAATTACCAAGCTATATTCTGGCATAATGACTAGCAAGTTAGTCTCGAAGGTTTATGACTACTGAATAGCGCCTTTGATACTCACTGGATGACCAATAATTGAGACCTTGAGTCACATCCTACTCCTGACGAACGCTTTGAGTATTTTAGGGCGTCCTATCGTGGCATAAGTATTAGCAAACTTTTTTCGCAAATACATTACTAAATAGTGTGTTCGATTCTCACAGGGTGTTTAATATCTTGTCTCAAGTCCTACCCGTGGCGAACAGGTTGAGTATTTTAGGGCGTCCCGTTGTGGTATAATAGCACTGGTTTACAAAAAAAGTAATTTTTGTCTGAGGAAAGAATGTGAATTGGTGTTTTTTACTAATTTGGGTGTGCTGAATTCAAATTCATAAACAGTTTTGCTCTATCACCTCTAGTTTTCTGTCTTTTTAAATATTCTCAGTTTAGTATATACATAGTATATACGTGCTTATTTCAACAGTTGCAGCCGCTTATTACAGATAAAACAGGATAGATAAAGAACATTGACGGAATAAATATACTTGGATGACACAATGTACACAATTCAGAAAGAATTGGCTTTGTAGAGGCATCCTCGATGTTTTGACGAGTTTGAAGCCATTGGAGAATATGAAAAAACAAAACAAAGTAAAATTAAATCATATATAAGGCAATAAAATGTGCGTCGTTGGAAATTGTAATACAAATATATACCCAAAAGATTGTGTAACGCAATTGTCACCCACCCACTTCAATTTTGTACAGGTTTGGACTGTGTTAAAGTTAGACATTCCCCAAAATCTGAGCTTCGAATTCTAAGACTTGGCGAGTTATGTCGATTTTTAACTCTCACAAATTGAGGGATGTCGCTAAAAATGGCACCGTTTTGTAATCTATTTTTGTCTGTAAAATGAATTCTAGTGCTTCATTACTCCTAAAATTTGGTTTATAAAAGCATTCTTGCCCAAGGAATCCAAAAATGCCATGAAAAAGTATTAAAATCAATCAATTTTAAGTTATTTATGATTTCTGATTTTTTCATAGCCAGATCAATATTCCGATGTGGCACAGACTCTATAACAATTTTTTTTCTATTATTATTTCATATCTATTGAACATTATTTATACCAGAAAATAGTTTGGTTTTTGCTCAGAAGCAAATTCTAAGAGCTAAAACTTAACTCCGCCAATTTTTTGAATTGGAAGCTCAATTTTGGGGCAAAGTCTAACTTTAACACAATTCAAACCTGTACAAAATTTCAGAAAAATTGAAGTGGGTGAGTGATGATTTTACTTTTATCTGGATGATTTGACATGGAATTGCCCATATATATATATATATATAAGTAATGTGAAGTCGTCGGGGTAGCCTAAAGTCGGTATCACACACACAGCGAGAGAGTCTATCGCCTTTTCACTATGCTAGACAAGGATATTATTTTTAGCATTTGAGGTGGAGTGCCATCAGCTCCTTACTTTACCGCACAGATCCATGTGCTACTCATACAAGAGATAACCTCTTGTTATCTTTTGTACCTATATTGCAATAAATTTGCTGTACTAACGTATTGAGCACTTTTCATTTGTTATATCGCTGTCTTACCTTTTTAAATTTTGCATCAACTAACCATATTCACCGGTAGGTCACCTTTTCCATAACACACACACACACACACACATACATATATATATGTGTGTGAGAGAGAGAGAGAGAGAGAGAGAGAGAGAGAGAGAGAGAGTGGGGGAGAAAGAGAGAGACAGATATTTTTACGGCTTTTCTTATATCTATGAATTGTTAACTCCAAAGAATATCTTTTTGTAAAGAACGATGTATATGTTCACGTTAGCATTACATCCTGATGATAAAAAGAAAACAGAATTTCTAAGGAAAGAAAAGAATGAAGTAACACGGAAAGGAGAAAAGAAAAAAAAAGAAAGAAAAGAAGAAATGAAAACTAACACAAAACAAAAATATCACAGAATGAAAAGAGGATAAAAACAAAAGGCTCGTGAGGGAATATTACATCCATTGAATTACAAATGAATATTTAACAGCGATTATGATTACAACTATTTCTGCAACCAGAAAGTAGAACAAGTTGAAAAGCAGAACACATCAACGATAATTAAAATCAGAAATCCAACGATTCGACTCCATCTTGTGACCGTGAAGAAAGAACGATAATCATGTTCCTAAGACAAGCTAAAAAAAGAGTCTGTATAGTAATGTTACTGGTGTTGGTTATTGAAATTATAACCTTCAATGAAAACAGTTTATTTTAATAAGAAGTATAAGAATGTGTTAACACTAGCATATTACAAGTTAGTCACTTTAGGAAGACGGGGCCTTGAGATGTATGTCGTCGATGAACATATTAAATAGGAATAGTCCATTCTATTCCAGGGGATATCATCTCTTCTCTACAAGAAAACAATCAATTTTAGTAAAAGTAAAGTAAAAGTAAAGTATGGGCGAAGAAGAGAGAAAGAATTATTTTGGAAAAAGATTTTGATAGGAAATTTTTTAACTGCATTTTGATCGTTTTTCAATTCCAACCAGAAAAAATTCTAATGTTGAAAAATGTGGGTAAATAAAAAATACATATAATAAGTTGGTGAATGACGTTAGAAATAGAATCAGTGGATTAACGGTTATCATAAAATAGGGGAACCGGAATTCGAGAGCAGTATGAGAAAGTGATTGGAGGGAGAACGGAAGAAAAATACGACGGAAATCGAGCTTAGCCGAAAGTCAGCCGATCTTTCTTCTTCCTTGTCCAATGGGACACATGGCCTAGTGGATAAGGTAGTTAGGATAAGACAGTTCTAAATCTCTGGATTCAGGGTTCAATCCTGAGTAGAGATAGTAACATAGAAAAATAATTAACACAACTCCTACCCCAGCTATGGTTAGTGGAATGAGAACAGGATACCACGTGGACTAAATAAAGGGTTAGGTTCAAAGTTCCGTGGTGGCTCCTGATTACGACAAGAAAGTTCCCGAGTTCGAAAAGAAGGTTCCCGAGTCCGAGAAGGTTTCCGAGTCCGACAAGAAATACCTGAAGAAGGCAGGAGGGTATATCGGCCGAAACGTTGTACAAATAAAAATGAAGATGGGGACAATAGTCCAAATAACGCAGATAATACTTTCTTCTTCCGTTTCACATTTTGACAATCTGGTTCACCGACCGAACTTCATATTCTTATACACTTCAGTATGACAATTCTGCTATTAAAAACAGTTGTTCATATCTCTGTGTAGTTTACTACTACTTGACGACCGAACGACGAAACAAAATTGTTGACAAAGAAACAAATTGACTCGCGTTCGAATTTGTTTTTAAAATCCAAAATAGGGTTACCCGGGATCTTAATTTAAGGGGCGTTTTCCCACATAAAGAAAAAAGCCGACTTATAAGGAATTGAAACCAACTACGTTACACCACGTCATGTGGTCTATGCATAATTATGTTATATCTCCAGCTGGAAGTACTTGTTATCAAACTAATTAAATGGTAATGCTTATTTGAGTAAAATTAGTTATTCACTATTTTATTTTATCTTCGAAATGGGAATATTAAATTTATATACAACTAGTTAAATTTTGAAGCAATATGAGTTCTTGTTGATGAGAGATTATTGGTAAAAAACACCATTCGATGGATGCACTTCCCTAAGAAGGAAGATATGTCAGATTTAAGATTTAGAAGATCTACTTTAAACAATTTATCTAGATGGGAAAACTAACTCTTCGGAAATGTGTGTGCGCACATGTAAATATATGAAGTATGTGTGGAGAGTGAATGCGCGTGTGTGCATTCGTTTGGGTGTGTGTTGTCATTAAGTAAAATGTGAGAATGTATTAAATTTATTAAATATTGTAATCCTCCTCAATGTATCTCACTCCGAATTGCTCTCCTGTCTTTCCTTCTCTCTCTCACTCTCTCTCTCTCTCTCTCTCTCTCTCTCTCTCTCTCTCTCTCATATATATATATATATATATATATATATATATATATATATATATATATATATTCGGCATAATATAACCCAACAAGGCTTAACGGCATGAAATCTATCGACGTACCAACGAAGCCATCTTTGTTGCTTAGTATACGAAGCATATATAAGAATTTTTTTTCTTATTTGATTTTTTCGTGTGAAAATCTCTTACAAATCTCTATTTAGCAATCATTATACTACTTATGTATATATATATATATATATATATATATATATATATATATATATTACGCACACATGCCCATACCCCTGCACATATATTTAT
>CM042138.1:132641631-132664131 GCA_023376005.1 Doryteuthis pealeii | reverse complement strand
ATAAATAAACAGTTTGGGTCCCTTAGCTTTGTTTAGACAACCAGTCTAGAAGAAGAAAAAGTCTGAATTTAAACCAGCTACAACTCCGCTTTAAAAATGGGCCTAGTCTCCCATATTTTTTCTCTGACGATAGGGTTACGTAAATGCATCTAAACTATTTTGTCAAAAAAAAAAATGAATCTATTTTGCATGAGACAGTCTTCAAATAGAAAAAAAAATCGACAATATTACGTTTCGATAAGTTTACTGAGATTGGTTTAAAATATGAAGGCCAATCATGTAACTGCTGCTGTTCTCGATGTGGCATCCTATTGTTTAAACTGCTCACTCAAAAAAACGATCGCAGTTTTAAAATATCTCAAAAATACATAACAAAAAATGGCATTTTAATGGGGTTCCCAGTGAGAATCAAACCCAGTATCAATGGTTGGCTAATCCAGATTGTAAATCAGTACAATACAGATTTTTTTTAGGTTTGTTCAAGATTGTCTCATGTTTTTTAAATTATGGATGGGTGTGTATAGTAATATAAAAAATAGCTAAACACAAGTTGGGAAGATCAGACAGATTTTGATTGGTGATGAAATAGAAATAGAAGAATTTTTCAATGTGGATAATGGAGATGGTTTATATCTTCCTTCATAGATCGACGTCTTTGGTGCTATCAAGGTCAGAGGTCGGTAGAAAAGAGTATCATTTCTAAAAAGTACTTTAGTTTGGGGAGGTTCGCGAGACAGGTTAACGCCCTGGAATCAAGGCCTTACGTATTCGAGTAAACAATCAGGAAAAAGACAAGTAGCGTCCCTAGGCAGTGACTCTTGTGCTGCTGAGCAAGACTAACTGCTCCACCCCTGTTCACCGTGGTCAAACAGATCATAGACATGACTTAGGTCTTGACGGTATGGGATAAGAAATTTCATCCGTGTGTGCGAAAGAAAAGAATCAGTACGCAATTTTTTTTTTAATTTTAATTTTATTATTTATTAATTTATTTATCTATTATTTTTTTGCAAATCATCATACACCCGTTCTCCGGATAGGAAAAGAACTTGAAAATAAAATAAAAATAATACCAAGTACAAGGGTAATCCCAAAGGTAGGGTCTCAAAAATATTTAGAAATCACATAAACATTTATGGTTTATTGTCACTGATGTCTACATCCTTTTAGAGTTTGAATGTATATCTATTTTTCTACATATCACACAATGCTTTAAGTACGGGCGTAATCCCAAAGGTAAATTCTCAAAAATATATGGAAATCACAGAAATGCTTATGGATTATTGTCAGTGATCTTTGCATCATACAAAAATTTTAACATCTAACTATTTTCTATATAATCGCCATTTCGGTCGATGCAATTATTGTAGACGCTGTGGTAATTCTTGTTTGCCTATGTCATACCAGGTCGCCACCATGTCGTTAAGTAAGCTTTGAACCTCGTCGGCGTTTTTGACATCCCTACACCACTTGACATAGACTTATGTTAATTGGCGATGGATTTCAATCGGTTTAATGCCTTTTGTGCGAAGTTCAGACTATGCAGTAACGTCAATCGGGAGTTTCATCAGAAACGACTACCAAGCCAAGACTGAGCGAGGAATGCGCTGGAACAGATGTATTCCCAACAAATGCAAGTATTGCCAATAGCCGCATGAACAGTTTCTCTGTGTCGTAGTGTATTGGATACCTAACTTTGGGGATTTTTCTCCTATTTTCTCGGAATCCGTTTTTGCTTCTTTTATTGTATTTTCCCATGGAACTGACTGGTTTGTACGATATCGACGAAAACCTACAACCGAATAATCCCGTCTTAAAATGTGAAGTTGAGCTCTTTTTAGCAGGTGAAATTGCGCAGGCAAAGAAGAAAGTCTGGTACAATAGAAAATATGTTGGATATGAGTTTAAGGCCGGTTTAGCTCAGTTGTTAAAGTATCCAACTAGGAACCATAAGGTTCCTGGTTCGATACCGGTCCTCACTAACTCAGCGTATGAACAGCAGAGAGACCTGTGCAGTAATGTGGGGAGCTGATCGCAGGTGTGCCACTCCACTCCAGACGCCAAAATAATCTCCTTGATCTAGTGCTAGTGAAAAGGGGATAGACTCTCTCGCTAAATACCGACTCTAGGCATTTACTTACTTTATGCTTGAGTTATGCGATGACGGACAAACAAACAAAAAGACATTTGATATATTATAAAGATTGTCGAATTAGTTTTTGGTTTTGTTGGCGCTACTAAATCTTTTATTCGAACCACACAACATTTATTTTTACTGTCGACTTCAGTATTCGAAACACCTTTCATATTTCCGGAAGTAACCAAATATAGACTCCTGAACCTTAATGTCATTTTCTTTCTTCTTTTTTTTTTTTGTTTCTCAAAGAAATATAATCACGCTTAACACATGCTAGGCCAAAAAAAGAATGTAAAAAGAGGTAAAATAAATTTATTTAAAAATACTAAAAAGGTCAGGGTCTTAAAAAAATGTTTGAAAAAAGATGAAAGATAAAAAAAAGTATCGAGTAGTTGCTAATAATGTCGGTACTTGCAGCAACTAAAGCGAGGTCCAATGTTCGACTGGAGGCCGTTAACACAATAACACCAGTTCCTTTCAAGAGACAAAGTTGTATTTAACGTAATAACACTGACGCTTTGACTGACGCATCGCCGAGTTTTGTGAATTACAAATGGATGAGAGATCACAGCCTTAGTCGGCCTTTGAAAATAAATAAATAGAATAAAATAATCTGGGCATTTGGAAGAGTATGAAGTCGAATAAAAAAATATATAAAATATAAAAATAAATAAAAAAGATATACAAAAATAAAAAAATAGATCTACAAAAAATAGATAAAAATTTAGCAGATAAAAATACATCAACATGAGGTAACTATCGATTTTAAAACAAAAGAAGAAAAAAAAAGGTTTCATTTTCTTTTTTCTTTCTTATTCTCCCTCTTTTTTCCTTTATTCTTTTTTTTTTTTTATCTGTGCTGAAGAAATTCATCCCATAGAAGATGTAATTTGATCCCAGGACATTTTCTTCTTTTTTGCTTTTTAGAATTCATGGTTTTTGGCAAGTTAAAAGGAGATTTGTTTATTGGTTTATTTCTACAGATTATTTTTACTTAGAATATTTTTTTGCACTTCACCTCTTTCGTGGGTGATGCAGCTGAAGGATATTTGACCGTTTTTCTCGCTCAAAATGTCAACCATAGAGACCATAGATAACAATATTAAAGATAATAAAGTTTTTCAAGAGCAGATTTTCTTGGATTCATGACGTGTATATATGCATGTGTAAATATATATATATATATATATATATATATATATAATATATATATATATATATATATGTGTGTGTGTGTGTGTGTGTGTGTGTGTAGGTATGTATATATATATATATATATATATATGAGTGTGTGTGTGTGTGTGTGTGTACATATAGGATAGTATTTACGTGTACCTCTAAATCATGGATTGTCTAATGTAATTTTATTTATATTTTATAAAATAAAAATGCATGTTTCATCTATGCATCTATCTATCACTAAAATAAACATTATATATATAATATATATATATATATATATATTATATATATATATATATATATATATATATATATTGTCTGTATGAATATATAGGATAAGAATTTTTGCATACCTGTGAATCATGGCTTATATAATGTCATTTTAATTCATATTTGATTAAAAAAGCATATCTATCTATATGTCTATCTATCCGACAGAGCTCGTTCATATGTATGTATATATGTATGCATGCATATATATATCTATACATCTATATATATATATTACTAAAATAAGTATTATATTTGTATAAATATACATAAATATGTATGTGTTTTACGCCCATCAATGTGTATGCATTTGTGTATATAGAAGTTCGGAGAATATGAGTGGCTAAATCTGCAATGCTTTTTGCCGGATGGATTAATCTGAAATAAATCAAAAACACTTTTAGAGATTTTTTTCCTTAAGAAAATTTCACACTTTGAAATGCTGATTTTTCAGGCAGGCAGACAGACATTCATTCATCTTATGTTTATTTTGTCCATTATTTTACTAGTACATATCTCTGGCCGATTAGAGATATAACCGTTAATTTTCTTATAGTACCTAATGAGACCGCATAGCATACTTTTAAACAGATTACGTAATGAAAATGAAAAAAATAATTATGGGTCCAATAGATATTAGCATACTACTAAAGAACCTCTCTTTGCGTCCGTTAGGTTAGCTAAAAAAATGTTGAGCATATTAGCCGTATAAAGTAGACAAAAACCAGTAAATATACCGTCTAAAAATAAAAGTATTGATATATTTTCATAAATGTCCATGCCCTTTATTCTACTCACCGGAAAATCAAAAATATGTGTGAAAATAAACTTTTTGAAAATTGCATTTTACTTTTAAATTTGCAGCACAAACAATGATGATTATAAACATTAACCTTTTGACAACGATTATTAACTTATAAGTCACCAAGAAATATAATTTTGTATTATTCTTATCTTTATTGTTGTTATAAAAATGGGAGGATAAATATAGTATCAATTTATGTAAATTATATAAGGAAATGCTTTTCAGATAAGGAGTCTACGAAAGTAACTATAATTATGGGAGTGTTCTTACTAAAATGACAAGAATCAGAGGAAGGAAGGTTATTATTTAAATCCGCAAGGCAGTTGATGGTGTTTTTGAGAAGACTTGCTGATATTTGTTCGGCAGCGTTTTGCCAATACATTTCTCTGGTGTGAATATTCAATAATCATAAAGATTGGTACCTGTCAAGTTTGACTGTTGAAGTAACAGACTTGTGTCTGTGCTTCGACTGTCTGCTTCATAATTTTGATAAAATACTTGTCTCATGTACTAAATTACACATTCGTTTGTCGTAATATTTGATGAAAGAAATGGGAGAGAAAAAAGAATGTAATGAAAAATGTTAGCAAGTACTCTCTCAGTCCAAATTTGAGCACGGTTTTAAAAAAATGTATTTATTCAGTAGTGAAAACCATTAGACAGACTAGAAAATATATGCACCCTTCGGGTGCAAGTATTTAGGTTTTTATGTAATAAAATATTGTATCAAATTAGAAACTATTTAGAAAATGATAAACTGAGGGGGTATAATCGAAAAATAGAACAGCTTTAAATCTAACTCTTCCATCATTTTCCATCACACCCGTCTTTCATTTTTCCTAATTTATCTATTTAGTTAGATTATGAAGTATTTAATAAAATTACAGTTCTTTCATCATCTTGTTTATAGATTTCTTTTAAGATTTATCCCCGAGATTTTTGCTCAGATTCGTTAAAGAAAACCAAACATTAGAAATCAATAATACTAAGCATATATTTATTAAAATCAAATTCTTGATATCAATATGCAAATTAGCCTTCTCGTTCACACTATAAACCGCTATTTTGTTGAATATATAAATATACTTGCATGTTATTAGTATGTAGATCTAAACAGTATTTATAAGGTATAACAATTTATCAATAATTGAGTTTTAAATAAAAAATAAATTCATGGTGAATGTGATGTCAATAACTAAGGGAATTGTGACTTGAGTAGTGATTTAGTTTCGGTTACAGACAAACAAACACACAATCTCCATTATAATAAGATGTAGACAAATCCCGTGAATCTTTTTTGTCATTGGAGTTCTATTCATAAAGCTGTGTGCTGGGCAGTGATAACCTGGCCGAATCCATCTCTTTCATTTCCTTGTTTCAATTCAGTGTTTTCAGTATTTCCCTTCTCACAGTGGTTGCCATACCAAGATTCAAAAAACAAGTCTGTCCTACTATTTACTCATAGCTGGGAGGAGAATATCTCACGATACAAGAACTTCAAAACCGAAACCAAAAAGTATAATTTTTTACAGAATTTTAGAAACAAAGTATGTAATTACCCAACCCCTCCGCTCAAGCACGGTCAATTTTAAGCGGGGTATAACTGATATAAACCTGCTGACAAGGTGATATAAAAGTAACAAGTAGTAAAATGAATGTGTTGCTGATAATGGTGAGAATAAAAATAGTATACACGTTATTGATAATTTAATTAAAGACAGAAAACAAAGTAAATAATAACAAAAGAATGAAAGGAAATAATAACAGAATAAAGAAGGAAAGAAAAGCACAGGAAATAATAACAAAAGAATGAAAGGAAATAATAACAGAATAAAGAAGAAAAGAAAAGCAAAGGAAATAATAACAAAAGAATGAAGGAAATAATAGAATAGAAGGAAAGAAAAGCAAAGGAAATAATAACAAAGAAAGAAAGGAAATAATAACAATAAAGCAAAGGAAATAATAACAAAAGAATAAGAAAAGCAAAGAAATAATAACAAAAGAATGAAAGGAAATAATAACAGAATAAAGAAGGAAAGAAAAGCAAAGGAATAATAACAAAAGAATAAAGGAAATAATAACAGAATAAAGAAGGAAGAAAAGCAAGGAAATAATAACAAAAGAATGAAAGGAAATAATAACAGAATAAAGAAGGAAAGAAAAAAAGGAAATAATAACAAAAGAATGAAAGGAAATAATAAAAAAGAAAAGCAAAGGAAATAATAAAAAGAAGAAAGGAAATAATAACAGAATAAAGAAGGAAAGAAAAGCAAAGGAAATAATAACAAAAGAATAAAAGGAAATAATCAGAATAAAGAAGAAAGAAAGCAAAGGAAATAATAACAAAAGAATGAAAGGAAATAATAACAGAATAAAGAAGGAAAGAAAAGCAAAGGAAATAATAACAAAAGAAAGAAAGGAAATAACAGAATAAGAAGAAGAAGCAAAAGAAATAATAAAAAAGAAAGAAAATAATAACAGAATAAAGAAAGGAAAGAAAAGCAAAGGAATAATAACAAAAGAAAAAGGAAATAATAACAGAATAAAGAAGGAAAGAAAAGCAAAGGAAATAATAACAAAAGAATAAAGGAAATAAACAGAAAAGAAGGAAAGAAAAGCAAAGTAAATAATAACAAAGAAAAAAGGATAATAACAGAATAAAGAAGGAAAGAAAAGCAAAGGAAATAATAACAAAAGAATGAAAGGAAATAAAACAGAATAAAGAAGGAAAGGAAAAAGGAAATAATAACAATAAAGAATAAAGAAAAAAAAGCAAAGGAAATAAAAGGAATAATAACAGAATAAAGAAGGAAAGAAAGCAAAGAAATAATAACAAAAGAAAAAGAATAAGAAAAAATAATACAGAATAAAGAAGGAAAGAAAAGCAAAATAAATAATAACAAAGAAAGAAAGGAAATAATAACAGAATAAAGAAGGAAAGAAAAGCAAAGGAAATAATAACAAAAGAATGAAAGGAAATAATAACAGAATAAAGAAGGAAAGAAAAGCAAAAAATAATAACAAAAGAATAAAGAAATAATAACAGAATAAAGAAGGAAAGAAAGCAAAGAAATAATAACAAAGAATGAAAGGAAATAATAACAGAATAAAGAAGGAAGAAAAGCAAAGGAAATAATAACAAAAGAAAAGGGAAATATAACAGAATAAAGAAGGAAAGAAAAGCAAAGGAAATAATAACAAAGAATGAAAGGAAATATAACAGAATAAAGAAGGAAAGAAACGCAAAGTAAATAATAACAAAAGAAAGAAAGGAAATAATAACAGAAGCAGGGGAAAATAAATAAATGAAGGAATAAATAAATAAATAGATAAAAAAGATACAAAGAAAAACCAAGAAAAGTAAAGAAAGGAAAGGAATGGAAATAATAAGAGGAGTATGGGAAAATAAAGAAAGAAAGAAAGGAAGTAATTAAATTAAAGGACATAATAATAGAAGAAGGAAAGAAAGAAAATAAAGCAAAGGAAATAATAGCAGAAATAACAGAAGAAAGAAAAAAGAAAGGAAATAATAACAGAAACAGTTGAAAAGAAAAAAGAAAAGAAAGAAAATAACAGAAGAAAGAAAACAAGCAAAGGAAATAATAACAAAAGAAAGGAAATGATAACAGAACCGGGGGAATGAATAAAGAACTACATACATCAAAGGAAACAATAACATTAAAAGAAAGGACAGGGAAGAAAGGAAAAGGAAAATAAAGAAAAGGAAAGGAAAAGAATCGAACGGAAATAATAACAGAAGTAGGGGAAATAAATAAATGAATAAAGAAAGAAATAAAGAAATTAAACTGAAGGAAATAATAACCCGAAGAAAAAAAAAGAAAGAAAGAAAGAAAAAAGAAAGAAAGAAAGAAAGGAAATAATAACAGAGGTGGAAAATAAAAAAGAAAAAAAGAAAAATATAGATAAATAGAAAAATGAATTAAGAAAGAAAAAAAAGAAAGAAATATGATTAAAGAAATACTACGCAGTAAGAAAGAAAGAAAAAAGAGGAAGGAAGGAAGGAAAGAAGAAAGAAAGAGAAAAATAAGAATAACAAAAAGAGGAAGAAAAATAATTAAAGCTGAATAAAAATACGACACAGCAAAAAAAGAAAGAAATAGGAAAAACAGAAAGAAAAAAGAAAAAGAATAACAGAAACGAAAAAAAAGAAGAAAGAAATCTGAAAAAAAGAAAAGATAAGAAAATAAATATCGAACAGCGAGAATAAAAGAAAGAAAGAAAGAAAGAAAGAAAGAAAGAATAATATTATATTTCTTGCTGGAGATACATTATTACTTAAGAGTAACAATCCGATCAATAATACAATATTTAAAATCGATAAATCTTTTAAATGACTTGCGCTCAAATGCAAACCTATTTTTCTAAAACGAATTTTCGTATAAAAATATTAACGGATCGGGGGTATCCCCTTGGCGTAGTGGCTAACGTGCTTGACTGTGACATCGTATGTAAGCAAGTTCGAACTCAAGTCACGCTATTACATTCACTTTCAGACTAATACCCTTGGGAAAGATATGAATCCTCATGCCCTTCAACTTTTGGTGGAATAGTACCACAACTATTCTTTTGCAAGGATGGCCAATCAAAATTGATATGCCATTAGACCACGTAACTAAACCGAACCAGAAAATATTCACCTCAAATATAAAAATAATTGATAATTTTATTTTCTATTATGTGATTATTTCTTTTATAGTAACAATTGCAATTTGTGACTGGTTGGGAGAATAGTCGGATTTACATCTTTCCTAAGAAACAAGAAAGAAAGAAAGAAAGAAAGAAAGAAAGAAGAAAAAAGAAAGAAATGGATGAATAGAAGAACAGATAAAACAGATAGAAAGAAAAGAAAAGAAAAGGAAAGGAAAGGGAAGAAAAGCAAAGAAATAACAGAAGAAAGAAAAAAAAGTAAAAGAAAGGAAATAATAGCTTTACGGGAAAGGCAAACATCCTCGTCCAGAATTTGAACCCGAGTCACCGTGTCCTATTCTTAAGACGATAACCATTACACAACAAGCGCCTTTCAAAGAGGTAATGTCGTAAAAGTGGCTTCCAAACAAACGTTTTAAGAAAACTGCATCAGGTCAAAGTGGCCACAAAGTCACAACACCAGGTCATTATTTAATAAATTTTGTCATTTTTCGGCAAAGTTCCGAATAACATTTTCATAAAAATTCTTAAGGAATTAACATTCTGTTTCATTATCATCTCATGTTTAAAGAATGGTTTCTCTTTTTTTTCTTCTTTTTTTTAAACAATGCAAATATTTTGTTCCCTTGGCGAAACAATTGAATATTAACAGAATTATTATATTTTATTTTATCTATTTTTTAATTTTTTTTTTTATTTCCGATTGAATTTTTGTCGATTTCTTTTTTTATTTCTGCTCTTCCATTTAATTGGGAAACAAGAGAGAGATGTTGTTCTTTAGATGGGAAACAAAGAATTTAAGATTCAAATCATATTTTCATATCTTTGACAAGTTTTCTTTTTCCCAATTCTTTTTGCTGATTGCTCTTGGAAATAAGCTGAGAAAATTGGCTTGAACGTTTTCATGGCCGACTCAGGTATTTTGAAAAGAAACTTGAATTGATAACTTCTATAACCTTTTTTTCTATTCCTCTCCAAGAATAAATATTTTAATTCATTTATTTAAGAAATTGTATCGCGAGGTGGTAAGATACACAGAAATTGTGTGCTTAACACATTTATTAAGCACTAGCATCCGCTGCTAAACGGATATCTACAAACACAGAACAAATAAGTACAAACAAATTAACAAGATAAACTTACACTAAATGAGGAGGGTCAATTTGATATAGACAACGCAGCAAAGTCAGTCTGAATATTATTAAGCTAGTTAATCTATTATTTAGATACTTTAATTTTTACATTGTTGGCGATACATAGCAACAAAATGCATCACCGGTGTGCTTCTATGAATTTTCGCCGTTAATTTCACGATATACCTAATTAAGTAATGGTTTAGACTTTAGAAGACAAAACTGAATCAAAGTTAACCTTTTTTTAAGGAAGAACCTTTTAGAATTAAAAATTCACTGAATAAAAAATAAAGACAGTAAATCGTGGGCTATTTTATGGCTGTGAGCCAGTCCATCTGGTCGAGTGCTGAAGGGGTGTTAGCTACTCTACGACAGAAATATAATAAAATTTTAAAGATGAGAATGCGTATTATAGAAGAAAAAGAAATATCAAAACTGAATCTCTTTTTTAGTATGACAGAAAAGCAATCTATGACATGCAGCATTTTGGCCCTTACTTAGGCTAGATGGTCGGTTGGAGAGACCTCCTTAGATCTATCTTCTGGTCACATCAAGCCCTAGCACCTATATGATTGTCCCACCCTAATTGCCCTTAGGGCAAACCCAGGCCTTTTTATCATGTATGTGCTAGAAAGATGTGGCTGAGGGTCTTAATGTCCTGGGTATGAAATTAAACTCTATCTTATGGTGAAGTTAAAATTCGGGAGCTCTAGGGAATGTGGAGTACCCATTCATCACCATTACTCTAGAGTCAACTCTGACCCGGATTGGTAGTATCTGCCATGGCCCCGTCTATGGGTTGAATAGAAAAAACGTGTTTAAAAATGTGTTTAAAAATAAGTTTAAAAATTGTGTTCGAAAGATAAATTTAATTTGAAATTTTTAAAAAAAAATTTACAAAGAAGGAATACAAAAAAAAAAAAAATTCGGCATAAAATAACCCTAAAAGTTTTGACATGCCGTAAAATCAAAGCAAGCAAGCAACCAACCGACCAACACAGAAATGTACAATGAATGAAAATGTCTCCTTGGAATTTAACACACAATTCCTATAAGTTTTCCATTGGTCGAAGCACCTCTTAAAACTTCTATTTTCATAATTACATGAAGAGTTGCTATTGTATATATTTGCACAGCCCTTCCCCACAGGCATAATGTTTGTTTCTGGTGGCTTTAATTGTTTGTTTTTTTTACGGCATACCAACCCTTTGCGGGTCATTCAATACAGAATCAAGTTATTTTTGATAAACAATGGACTCAGATTGCTTACTGTGCCTGTTGTTGCGTAAGTGGACACCCAGTTAAGTATTGAACAGACTCATCGCTCCTTAACTTCAGTGATCTGGACAGGATGTGATACAAGGGAAATTTTAGGCAATTAGTTATATTTCTTTCCCCAACAGGATTTATTATTTCTTGTTACACAATACTTAGTGAAAACGGAAATAATTAGGTAGTATTTATTACCACATTCTGCAGCACTAAAACCCCGTAACCAAAAATATGAACATGTAAGTAAAAAGTCGACGGGGCGGCCTAAAGTCGGTATCAGTCAATCAGCGAGGGAGTCTATCCCCTTTTCAATAGCGCTAGACCATGGAGATTGTTTTGGCGTCTGAGGTGGAGCGCCACACCTACCATTAGCTCCTTACTTTACCGCACAGATCCCTGTGCTACTCATACGCTGAGTTAGCGAGGACCGGTATCGAACTAGGTACCTTGTGGTTTCTAGCCGAATGCTCTACCGACTGAGCTAACCTCGGCCCCTTTAATATGTAGCAGTTCAAAAATACATTCCGTTTATATTTATGCGACTACATAGGTGTTGTGATTTTACATTTGGTTACATAGTTTAAATTCTGTTGAGTTTGGTAATAAATGATACCTAATAATATCCGTTTTGATTGTATGATATTCCACTGGGAATAATAAAATCATAGTAGGGCCGGGTTAGCTCAGTCGGTAGAGCGTTCGACTAGAAACCACAAGGTGCTTAGTTCGATACCGGTCCTCGCCAACTCAGAGTATGATTTGCATAGGGATCTGTGCGGTAAAGTAAGGAGCTGATGGTAGATGTGGCGCTCCACCTCAGGCGCCAAAACAATCTCCTTGGTCTAGCGCTAGTGAAAAGGGGATAGTCTCCCTCGCTGACTGGCTGATACCGACTTTACGCCGCCCGACGACTTTACTTTTTACTTTGATATTTCGTTTAGAAGACGATAAACGTTTTTCATTTCTTTTTTATATATAAAAAAATTGTTGTGGGATGTATTCATAGGACGTATTGTATATGTTTATAATATTTATTTATCCCAATCATTCAGATACAGCAGAAGCTCATTTTTTATCCAACTAAAGATGATTTGAATACATATATTTTCTTGAATTCCGAGTCTTTTATCCTAGACTGGTTACTTAATCAGGGTTAAAAAAAAATCAATTTTACCATTTACACATAGCATATGGGGATAGATTTATGCGATTTGGAAAGGCATTAGTACAAAATAAATCGCAGACAACCTTCTTTAGTATTTGAACTCACGTCACAGATTCCATTTCCAACGATAATAAACGTTACGCTTCATAGTTTACTGCTGTTTTTTTTTTAATATACTTCACGTTCCCAAAGATGAATTTTAGTTTAGTAAATAGGAAAAAAGGTGAGTTGTGATGAGTATATTGTGGGCTGCCCTCGCAAAATACTATATTTTGCCTAAATCGTTTTGTTCAGAATATATCAAATGTCCTCATCAAAAAGGGACATCTTCCTTTAAATAATATAAAGGGAACCAAAATGGCCTTTCAATTTTGGAATAAATATCTATTTTGGATAATTAAATCCTTATATATTACTCTTGGCTGAACATCACGTCGGCCTAACAGAACATGACCTTAACAGAGACTCTACATTTACTGTCATAGAGATTGTTAGAATTCTTATGTTGTCGTCGTCAATATAAAGTCTCATGTATTGTCTGTAGTACGCCTTCAGGAGAAATTCGCCGTAGGTCTGTTGTAAGCCTTCGGTAGAAATTCCCCGTAGGCCTGTTTTAAGCCTTCAATAGAAATTCGCCCAAGGTTTGTTATAAGCCTTCAGTAGAAATTCGCCGTAGGTCTGTAGTAAGCCTTCAGTTGAAATTAGCGATGAGTCTGTAATAAGCCTTCAGTAGAAATTCACCAAAAGAAAAATAAATAAATAAAATAAAATAAAAACGTATCTAATATCACATCAAGCGTACCATAAAGAAAAATGAAGAAAATGTCTCGAAACCTTAACAACACATTAAACCACAAGCAAAAACATTGCATTATAATCTTCAAACAGTTTTATTACGAAATTTATAGACTGATTTTTCTACCTAACTTGGATCTATCTTTGAAATAATTTAATATTTATTTGGCTTTTGATAGACGAAAATGGAAATTGCATCTAAAATCAAACATAACAGTATCAAAGTAAATGAAATGAATATACACAGTTTGAGTTGGATTTTTATTCTAACAATGGAATTATACATTTAAGGTACCGTATATTTATACTGGAAATCAATTTTGGCGAAAAATATTACAACTATAAAGTTTTGATCATAGATGTTTTCTAAATAGACGAGGTAGAACAATGAAATACTTTAAAAGCATGGCATTTAATCCTGGTTTTAGAATATATGTATGGGTAGTTTGTTCTATACTTCAATTTTCCCAGAGCTCCAGAAATGGAACATCACCATCAGAGAGTTTAATGTCATACCCAGGATACCAAGACCTTAGGCCACCGCCTTCTAGCACATATATGATAAAAAAGGTTGGATTTTGACATAGGAACGATAGGGTTGGGAAAACCAGGTGCTACAGCTTGATGTCACCGGCTGATTGATTGGAGGGGGGCTCTCCAACTACCCATCTAATCTAAGTGAGGGCCAAAGTGGGGTGTTGGATATCTTGGACTGCTCAGCCACGAGGATTCCGTCGGTAAGCATCACGGTTCGCCACCTGCAGCCAACAGGTGGGCCTTATCTCTCTGCACCTGAGTCACTACTAGTTGACTAGCTAGTCACACTGTTGGAGAACTGCACGTTGACTCTATTATTTATATTACTGTACAAAAGGTAATAAACCTTTTCTCTAGATTTTTTAATGTTGTATTCGATAAATTCAGTGGCAGCATAAATGCAGAACATTATTTTTAGATTAAATTAGATAAAAACTTTAAAATCATTCTATAAATCCGCATAACTAATTCAAGCCGTTTTATATGAACGGACTTTTACTTACCTAATGGCCCAAATTCTTTATTATCTTCTTTCCTCACTTCCAGTTCATCAGATTTCACCATTGAGTATAATAACATTTTCTAGCATTCTGTGAATGATTTTATGAAAATACACCAATGATTATTCTTTCCTCCTTTTTCATATCTCAATCAAATCTTTTCTAGTTAGTTAAACAAATCTTATTGTGAAAGATTCTCTTTCCAAACAAATCAAAACATTTATGCAAATGATAGCTGTAATTTGTCTTAAATTAGCATAAACTCAGCTAGAAAGCCATTTTAAAGTTTACACCACAAGTTCGATGATAAATTTGCGTGCATGAATTTTACCATTAATTTTCCGATGTCAACTTCAAAATACTGTAACTTTTTAAATCCTGTTCATCCAACAATTCAAGATTATGGATATGGAAATGTCCTTTTACACTAACAATATTCAGAAATCGCAAATGCCTGACCCTAACCCTCTGTGAGTAGATATGTGAGAGTTGGAGAAACAAGAGGAAATTAATCCGACAGCATGGGGAGAAAGGTAAACAAACACGGGATGCTGTACAAGATGGTGAAAAAGACAGCAAGACGATACTTAGCAAAATAATAATAATAATAATAATAATAATAATAATAATAATAAGACCCAACAAAATAGTAAATGTAGACTTTGCGGTAATAGAGATGAGACTGTTAACCATATACTCTGCGGATGTAGCAAACTAGCACAACGAGAATACAAAACTAGACACGACTGGGTTGGGAAGGTGATCCACTGGGAATTATGCAAGAAATTAAATTTTGACCACACAACAAAATGGTATATGCATAAACCAGAATCTGTTCTTGAGAACGAAACGCACAAAATTCTCTGGGACTTTGAAATTAAAACGGATCACCTTATCCCAGCAAGAAGACCAGACCTAGTGTTGATTAACAAAAAAGAAAGAACTTGTCAACTGGTGGATTTTGCAGTGCCAGCGGATCACAGGGTGAAGTTAAAGGAAAATGAAAAAAATGGACAAATATCTGGACCTTGCCAGAGAACTGAAAAAGTTATGGAATATGAAAGTGAAAGTTATACCAATTGTAGTTGGTGCACTTGGAACGGTACCAAAAGGATTAGAAAAAGGTTTGGAAAGTTTGGAAATCAGAGGAAGGGTTTAAACCATTCAGAACACTGCATTGCTGCAATCTGCCAGAATACTCAGAAGAGTCCTGGAGACCTGAGGAGACTTGCTGTCACTCAGATTCCAGTGAAAGACCATCAGCTAACACTGATGTGAAAACTCAAAAGGAATAATAATAATACAATCACACACACACACACACACACCCCACACACACATAACAATTCCTACTACCATTTATTATTTGTACATGACTTACTACATCTTCACCAAACTCAGTGCATATGACCCACCTACGACATCTCTATGCCTAACACATGTGGCATCATTAGAAGAACCTTACTACTACACACTCTTTGAATAGTTTGTGTATATAATGTGTTCTACAATTGCCTACCTGAATTTATAGACTAGCCTAAGTCACGTGGTTTATTACTTCGCCAATCACCAACCATACTGCGTGACTGATACACTACTTAAACACTGACACAGGCCATAATTCAAACTGCACTCATTGAGGAGGGAATTTCAGGATTACCAGACGATCACCAATACTCAGGACTCTTTACCAAGGAATTACCAAGGATCCAATTCCACTGGACAAGCGCTCTTGCTTAAGGCCTACAGGATGACCCATAAGATTGTAACACACAACCCATCTGTGGAGAAAAAGTAGAACTCCCACTAACAACTCCTGTTAACACCAACAATTGACCACTCCTCCCATATTCACGGCCTCCTAATTCACCAGTATGAAAATATTCACCGTTGAAACAAGAACTCAATCCAACGTCCAGAAGAAGGTCTAACAGACCGAAACGTTATAACGTCGACATCACTACCCACAATAAACATCCGTCTTGTTCAATATCCCGTGTTTGTCTACCTTTCTCCACATATGTGAGAATATACATTTTTACACATAAAAAAGATGTAAGTGGAAGTGTATCTGTTATTGTGTGCATATCTGTGTGAATAGATCTCTACTAATTTCTATCTATCTACCTCTCGACCTACATATTTCCATCTATTCGACCTTTGTGTATTTGAGATTTGTCTTACATACTTGTTTGATTCGCTGTTCCATCGAGTTAACTTTGTTTTTCTTTGCATATTCGACTCCATTTCTCTCTGGATTTCATAGAAACTTTTTTTAATCCCTCGTTATTCGCTTCAAACTCGTGTGCTGGTTTTTTTTTGTCGTTGTTACTCAAATCGCCCGAAGCAAAATCAAAGAATAAAAAAACAAAAGCAAAAACAAACAGCGAAACAGATAGAGATAGAGAGATTGTGTGTGTGTGTGTGTGTGTGTGTGTGTGTGACAGAGAGAGAGAGAGAGAGAGAGAGAGAGAAAGAAAGAGAGAGAGAAAGAGAGAGAGAGATAGAAAGAAAGAGAGAGAGAAAGAGAGAGAGAGAAAGAGAGAGAGAGAGAGAAAAGAAAGAGAAAGAGAGAGAGAAAAGAAGGAGAGAGAGAGGGAGAGAGGAGAAGAGAGAGAGAGAGAGAGAGAGAGAGAGAGAGGGGGGGACATATATATTCTTCGAACCCAAATGAATGTCATTTTTTAAATTTCAGTGTTCATTGTTTTGTTTTTTATACTATTCAAGATAATGTGATGTTTGGTGGTATTTTTTTAAATTTGTTTTTTTTGTTGTCCCCCTTTATCTTTTAGATATCTCACTTGTTGAAATGTTATTTTCTTTTTTCAAGCCCCGACTTTTTTTAATCATTCCTATAAAGGCTTCTCTCATTCTTCGTTTTGTTTTTTTGGGGTTTTTTTTTGTAATTTTCTCTGCTCACTCATCCGCATATTCTGTTATTTTTTACAGTATCTTCGTATTTCTGTGGATTTTTATAATGGGATAGCAACTTTTTATCTACAAAATTACATAGAATTTTTAAAGTCCCTATATGAGGTGTGTAAAGAAATGATCAACAATGCTGTATTTAGCAAGGTAGTAACGAAAAATGAATGAAACGTCCCTTTAGTATTTAACACAAGTCTATTGGTCAAAGTACATAGAAATCTTTCCTTTTAATATGATGTACATTTTCAGTTTGTGAAAAAAGAGACAGAGGCACAGAATTAGTTCCGGCCAATAGGAAAGTTGCTACGTTTCGCCCCCCCCCCAAAAAAAAAACAGATGATCAAAAAGTGTCGAGACTGCAGAATAAGAAGTGTCACCAATTCTCACTGCCTAGTCTAAATTTTGTTAAGAGCTATATGCAGCAGTCTAGGCATGTTCACTTGGTTATGTATACACACACACGCGCGCACGCACACACACACACACACACACACACACACACACACACATATATATATATATATATATATATATATATATATATATATCAATGTGTATGCTTGGTACTATCACATTTGAAGATGATGTAGTAAAACAATCCTACATTATTATTAGCAGAGTGCTTAATATCTATGATAGGGCTTTAATAAATAATAAATAAATAAATATATATATATATATATATATATATATATATATATATATATATATATAGTTAGTTAGTATATATTTATTTGTATGGAAATAAGTCTGATTGACGTGTTTCCATACAAACAAATATATACTAATATATATATATATATATATATATATATATATATAGAGAGAGAGAGAGAGAGAGAGAGAGAGAGAGAGAGAGAGAGAGAGAGAGAGAGAGAGAGAGAGAGAGAGAGAGATTTGGTCTTATATTTTGGTCTTGGTAAATATAGATTCATTTTTCAGATATTTTTAACACAACACGTATAATTCTTTATATAATTTTAACGGAACCTCTGATATTTGATAGATATTTTTCTGGATAATTATAAAAGAGCTCCATGCATTCTATACTTTTACTCTTTCCTCAGCCATAATATTACACTCTATCTAATTGTGAGGTACCAATTCCCAAGCTCTGGACATCGATGAGTATCCCATGAATGCCATTACTCCCAGTTCCACTCTGATCAGGAGAGGAAGTACCTGTTTGGGTCTCATCTATGGGTCAAACAGATATGTTTGCAAGTTAATAAAAAGGTTTTCTACAAGTTAATTGATACACATCTTATTATAATGGAGATTGAGTGTCCATCTGTCTGTAACCGAAACTAAATCACTACTCAAGTCACGATTCCCTTAGTTATTGACGTCACATTCACCATGACTTTATTTTTTTTATTTAAACCTCAATTATTGATAAAATTGGTATACCTTATTAATACTGTTGGGTTAATCTACACACTAATAATATGCAAGTATATTTATATATTCAACAAAATAGCGGTTTACAGTGTGAACGAGAAGGCTAATTTGCATATTGATATTAAGAAATTGATTTTAATAAATATATGCTTAGTATTATTGATTTCTAATTGTTTGGTTTTCTCTTAACGAATCTGAGCAAAAATCTCGGGGATAAATCTTTAAAGAAATCCATAAACAAGACGAAAGAACTGTAATTTTATTAAATACTTCATAATCTAACTAAGTAGATAAATTAGGAAAAATGAAAGACGGGAGTGATGGAAAATGATGGAAGAGTTAGATTTAAAGCTGTTCTATTTTTCGATTATACTCCCTCAGTTTATCATTTTCTAAATAGTTTCTAATTTGATACAATATTTTATTACAGAAAAACCTAAATACTTGCACCCGAAGGGTGCATATATTTGCTAGTGAATGTAATGATAAATCTGACATGAAAATTATTTATACCAATTTAATGATACTCATTAGATACATGAAAACCTAACATAAACATTATTTCTACCAGTTTATTAATACACACGAAGTTAAGGAAAATTATTTATACCAATGTATTAATATACATGAAGTTAATAAAATCTAACATGAAAATTATTTCTACTAATACATTGATTAACCGGAAATTATTGAAACTTATTTGTTCCAATTTATTAACACACATGAAGTTAATGAAAAATCTAGTATAAATTCTACCAATAACTTTACAAACAATTACCCCATGTCACACAAACCATCCGCGTTCGACGGACAAGATATGCTGGTCACTGCTGGAGACACAAGGACAAACTCATGAGGTGTTCTCCTGTGGAAACCTGGACACAGATACGCTAGTAAGAGCCTAGATAAATTAGTTATGTGGGGATTCTGGATGATACATAGAGGACCGCCCGGGGATAATGACCGATAGGGGTGGTTGGCTTGTTATTTTCATGGGTATCAATGCTGCCAGCGCGACCAGATGATGATGATGATGATGATACACACAAAGTTTATTAAAATTAATTAAACCAGTTTATTAACACAAATGACCCATATATTTAAAACGATTTGACATTAAATAACATTAAATAACCCACAATTTGACCATAAATAACATTGAATAACCCCACAATTTGACATTAAATAACCCACAATGGTTGATATGTCATTAAACACAAAACAGAAAAAAATGGTTATTCCAATGAATCTAACATGATCAAAGGGGAACCACTCTTGACTGATAAATTATTTATTGGTCTACTAGGAAAAATAGGCGGGTTAGGGTTTAGGTTTAGGGTTTGTGTTTATGGTTAGGTTTTACGGTTAGGGTTTAGGATTAGTTTCATGGGAAAATAGATAAATAATGTATCAGTCAAGAGTGGTTCCTCTGGTCATGTTAGTCTTATAGGAAATAACCGAAAAAATATTACCTCATGCATGAGTTCTGTTTTTACCGACTATTTACTATTCTTTTTTATTATAATTCAATTTACCTTCACTTTTTTTTTTAGCGCAAGACTTCGTAAAACAGTTTCTATTTACATAATATTGTATTTGGTACCTATTTTTGTTTTGCTTTTTATTCTTTCTTTTATGTTTTCGTTTTGGTAATATTTGTTTTGTTTTTTGTTTTTTTTTGTGTGTGTTTTTTAACTTTAACTTTCCTACTGTCCACTTTCTTCGCCATCTCTGTTCAACTCATTCTCACTTCAAATTCATTCAGCTTATTTCTTTTTACCTTTCTCCTTCATCATTTTTTTCTTTCGCATCATTGGTCCCCCGTCCCCCTCTCCAAATGGTTTATCCACCCCCTTTGGGCCGGCCATCATCGTCGCCGAGCGTGTGCGCTCGAGGCACCTCTCACGCCTTGCGTGAGGTAAGTGTTGTGCGTGTTTCTCGCCCGGATGCACCCCTCTCTTCTCCGTGCGCTCCACACCAGCGCCCCTCAACGAGCGACCCTCGCCGGGCACAAGCGCTGATCAACACTGACATCTCACGCATGATGGCAAGTTCCAACGTACGGAGGACTGCGTTTGTGTAGCGTGCAGCGCGCAGGTTTAAACAACAGCTTCTGACACCATCCCAAAGCAGAGTGTCAGTAGAACCAACTGGTTCGCGCGCTTTCCTCTTCTTCTTCCCGCCCTTTTCGTTCACTCCACGGACCGGCCATTTTCTCGTTTGCTAGCCGTTCTTTTGCCTCGTATTCGACTCTTTTCAACCCCCTTCCTTCCAATCGACCCAGTCATTGATCCATACTTGTTTGGTGCACAAATATTTTTCTACTATTCGAATATATATATATATATATATATATATATATATATATATATATTTGTTTATGTATTTACATATATATATATATATATATTTATGTATTTATTTATTTACATATATATATGTTTATTTATTTATTTATTTACATACATATATGTATATATATATATATATATATATATATATATATATATATATATATATATATGTGTGTGTGTGTGTGTAATGGGGGGGAGAATACATTTTTACATTCGAAGTTAAATAGTATTTGGTTGCCAGTGTTTAATTTTTACAATTTTCAAAATGTATTTGTAGAAGAAGCGAGACGAAGCACACACACACACACACACACACACACAAAACACGCACACACAGCCACAGAAACAGTCGAACAGACAGACAGACACAATATATATATATATATATATTATATATATATATATATATATATATATATATATATATATATATATCAGACTTGTAATTGAAGCTCTATTTAAGACATCTTTATAATTGTCTCTACAATCTACAGAGTGGGAAGGATTAACGAAAGTTATTCAGCGCGTATACAAATCCGATATAATTATCATTCATTAGTAATGTACTGTAAACTGCTTTATTCTATAGTTTAGATAATTCTAAGTGCATTGTTGGTTTACAGTATATAAACATAATAAGAATTTTAATTCCATCAGTTTTAGATGATACATCCGATATGTTCAGGCTTTTACGTACAATCCTACAATACATTACGAAGCTTATCATATAATCACTGATCATTGAAATTCATTTGTATATCATACATGTGTGTCTCTGTGAAAGCATATACATTTTCATATAAGCGTTTTCTTTATTTCAATGATGTTATATACTCGTGTCTTCGTTGAAATTGCGGAGGTACGTAGTGTAATGTTTATCGTCATAATATATGGACACGGGTTACGGGTTCAAATCCTAGAGGTGCTGTTTACATTTCACAAAACGCTAATATCCATTGAGAAAGGTATGCATAAAATTATTCTCCTTCCTGCTATGGGTAAATAGTAGAGAAGACTGGGCTCTTTAATCTTATTTAGACAACCAGTCTAGGAGATGGAAAACTCTGAATTCAAATCTTTTAAACTTTTGAATTCAAATCTTTTAAACTCCATTTAAGAAATTGACCTTGTGTCGCATCCTTCTTTTGACGGAGGGATTTAGTAAATATGTATATGTTTAATATTGATTACTTAGATTTTATGCAAAACAATGGAGTTGACTTATATATGAGTAATAACTTAGTAAGACTGA
The DNA here is from genome assembly GCA_023376005.1 of Doryteuthis pealeii. Taxonomy (NCBI): domain Eukaryota; kingdom Metazoa; phylum Mollusca; class Cephalopoda; order Myopsida; family Loliginidae; genus Doryteuthis; species Doryteuthis pealeii. The sequence goes on along the minus strand of CM042138.1, from coordinate 132,641,732 downwards.
CATTTAAACACGAGTTGAAGGGTTAAAACAACTATTGGCTTTTGTTGGATTATTTATTGGTATAAGATGTCCGCCAAATTCCCACTTATATTCATGGACTT
>CM042138.1:132589131-132634131 GCA_023376005.1 Doryteuthis pealeii | reverse complement strand
TGCAAAACCTGAAAAATCTCTTAATCAACAATTACACACAATCTTTGTTAAAAATATTCTCATTTTTGTGTGCATAAAATACTCTAGGCAAACAACTACACAAACCTAAAAAATGAATGAGCAATGATCACAATTCCCTAACCTGTAGACATAAGATAATCTCTTTATGGGTTGACATGCCGTTAAAACCAATCTTTAAACCATGTAGCTGTGTGTAATAAAATGACTATTATTGAATATAAATATCTATTTGAAACCATATAATTATTAGTATTAGATAAAAATACTTGAAACCGTACAAATATGTGCAAATAATTACTATTAGATAAGAATAGTTGATACCATATAACTGAGTAAAAAATAACAACTACACTAGAAATGTAAATATGAACGAACAGTGAACGCGATTCCCTAACCTCAAGTCATAAAATAACCCTTTTCAGTTTCAAATCCCGTTAAAATCAATCAATCTGTTTCCCCTCATCGTGCTATTTACTAATATTTCCTTTGTCCGCCGCACAAGCCTTGGTATTGCATAAAATATATACTTTACCTAAATGGTGACCCATCTCTGAACTAAACAGGCTCATCGCTGCTTAAATTCGGTAATCTAATGAGAACTGCTGCTTTCCGCGTAACATTTCTTTACTGATGTATCCGACTTCGATTTGAATCCCATATTCTTGTTAATACCATCTTCTTGTAAGATAAATCTGAGCAGTCTATGACATGCAACACTCCACATATTCTTACTTAGGCTAGACGGGCGGTCGGAGAGGCCCCTTCCGATCAATCGGCTGTTTATGTCAAAAGCACCTATATGATTGCCCTAACCCCTTGCTCTTATGACAACCCCAGCCCTTTTATCATATATGTGCTAGAAGGTGGTGGCTCAGGGTCTTCATGTCCTGGGAATGACGTTAAACTGATGTGAGATTCCAGTTCAGCAGGTCTGAGGAATGTAGAGCGCTCCTTCTTCACCATTTCTCCCTGGTCCATTCATACCCGGAGTGGTAGTACCTGTTAGGGTCCCATCTATGGGTTAAATAGAAAAGTCTCTTTATTTAAAAAATGAGTATCCATTTAGAATGGATTATTTCAAAACGTAGTCGGCATTAAATGACACATCGAGGTTGTCGTAAAACAAAATAAAATAAAACAAAATATCTAAAAGTTCTATTGAGTCAGATGCCGTCATAAAGGACAAATGCCCAAGAATTTTTAAAAAAACTATTGCTTTTTCGACCAGCTGATTGTCTGTAGAATATTCTTTGATGACAAATGGCTCCTGAATAATGCCTTTTTGTGTGGCTGACTTTAATACAGTTTGTTTGTTGCTCTATTTTTAAGAAACCTGCTACTAGTACCATGTAAACTACTACTATCTGTTCTATAGTCAGGTTGTCGGCGACTACACTAACACCCTCATTAAACATGCCTCGGCTTGTCTAATGAGGTGAGCGTGTAGTTATCCAGCATTACTAAAACACGAGCTGTCAAAGGGCGGATGAGCTCCAGGGAAGCCAACGGCCATTCTGAACGATAGTAGTAGGATTGGGGTTGTTATTACTCACATAAATTCCCAATACAACCAGACGCTAGGGTGCAAGTGCTGGGGCTTCTGGGGAGGCTCGTCTCCCAGGAAGTGACTCAATACTACCCTCTGTAGCTCGGCAGTCCAGTCGTCTCGGATTTTTCCCTGCCGCTGGACTAACTGCCGGGCTGCCAAGACAATGGACTGTGGTCTGTTTACCCTTTTTCATAAGTACTTCAGACAAACCTCTGAAAATTAACCCATTTTTCAATAGTAATGTCTGTTTGTTTTATTTTACAGCATGTCAACCTCGGTGGGTCATTTAATGCCAAGTTTTGAAATAATCTCATTCACGATAGGTACTCAATGTTTTCATGTACACATTTTTTCTATTTAACCCATAGATTGGACCCTAACAGGTACTACCACTCCGGGCCAGGATGAACCTAGAAGCAATGATGAGGAAGGGGTGCTCCACATTCCCCAGACCTCCAGAACTGGAACCTCACCATCAGATAGAGTTTAATGTCATTCACAGGAAATAAAGACCCTCAGCCACCGCCTTCTTGCACATATAAAATAAAAAAGGGTTGGGTCTTGCCATAAGGGTAATAGGGTAGGGACAATCATATACTTGCTAGGGGTTTACGTGACCAGCCGATTGATCGGATGCAGGATCTCCGGCCGTTCGTCTAGCCTAATTAAGGACCAAAATTGACTGTTGCATGTTGTGGACTACTCAGCCACATGTGTTCCATCCTTAAGCATCCCGGGTCACCACACACGACAGACATGTGGTCACATTATGGCAGTCTTACCCCTCTGCAGAGGAGCAGTCGGTGTATTCTAAAGCCCCAGTAGACAGGTATGTCCATTGTAATATGACAGCGGATGAATTATCTACGTCTTAATTTCTTTACGTAAAGCAGCATCCCTATTTTTGGGGAGTGCATTTGAGCCGTCTGTCTTTTTTTATATAAAGTTAAAAAAATCTCAGTCGGCTGAGTGACTTATTGTTGGTATCAACTTGACAGCAGAGGGAGTATATCCCCTTTTCACTAGTGCTAGACCAGGTAGATTGTCTCTGCGTCTGAGGTGAGGCACCAGGCATAACAATTGTTCTATCTATTTACACCAGCAACAATATTCTAAACTGATTTAAATAGATAGAATAATTTTTATTCTAAATGACGATTGCCTAGCTTGTTAGATAAATTATTTAAAAAATAAACCGCCAGCGCGTCACCTTAGTGAGAAAAACAAAACAATAGTTTAGACAAATGATAAACAGTCTTGTGGATAATAGTTTAGACAAATAGTAAATAGCCTTGATAATGGTTCAGAAAATAACTTGGTTTACTAATGAAAACACTTTTGGACAACTCATTGATGCCTTTCCAGATAATAACATAAAAAACTAAACAAAAAAAAAAAAAAAAATTGTTTGACAACTTGAAAGTAAAATAAAGAAATTCAAAACAATAAGGATTCCATTATTTCTAACCGAATTTGTTTGATATATATATATATATATATATATATATATATATATATATATATATATATATATATATATATATATATATATATATATATATATATATATATATATATATTATATATATATATATATATATATATATATATATATATAATAAATAAAGCTGTTACATTTATAATTGAGCACTTTATTTTCCTTATTTCATCTCGGAAAAATTACCAATATATATATATATATATATATATATATATATATATATATATATTATATATGCGCTATCGCTCAACACTATTATAATCAAGCTCCATAAGATTCACTGAATATTCTAGTGGGAATAAATAATTAAGAATAGCCAAATAAAAACCAATCTATATATGTACGCAGGTAGGTGTTGGAGAGTAGCATGTCCTAAAAAATGTTTACCCAGTTTAACCTGGTTTTAAGAAAATATATAAGCAGTTAAATCCTTTACACACATTGCCTTAAGTGGGTGTACGTATATATGAATGTACGTGCTCAAAGATGATCTCATTTTCTATTAGCTTTACACGCAATTCGCGCCAATTTAGAAATAAAGAAAACATTGTCAGAAACGGTTAAAAACGAGCATATCTGCGTACGTCTGGGCATGCGCAAAGAGACATCGTGAGGGGGCGATCATCCTCTGAAGAAAAAAAAAACCCAAAAGACAAAAGCAATATGAATATGTAATGACGTTCTTCAGACTGTAATTGAAAGAATGCAATTGAAGAAAAGACGCTGAAAAGACATTTTTTTTGTTCATTTTGTATCGAAGATTTTGAAAGAAGTAATCGTTTTTTTTAACTTGTTTTCGAGAAGGACGTTGATTTTTTTGGTTTGTCTTTTTTTCTAATTGAAATTTGGATTTGAAAAAAAAAAGTGTTTTTATAATATTGTCCGTTTGAAAATAACATTGCAATGCTATTTTTCTATTAGAATTACAAGGGAGTTTTTGTTGCTGTTGAAGTAGCCGTTTACTCTATCCGCCCCATTGAAGAATTCTAGAGTTGTATTTACCCAAGTGGACGTTTTTATACTCGTAGAAGTCTATTAGAGAAATGATCGTTAGCAAATGTTTAGATGTGTTTACTCCATATATATATATATATATATAAGAAAAAGAGATAAATCTAACAGTATGGAAATATATAAAATATGAAAAACAAGGTATTCAGTGGATTATTTTATTGTACCTAAGTTAAACGTTTCTTTTTTTTTATTTGTAAAAAAATACACCTACGTTTTAATAAATAGGTCACGATTAATATTTATAATTTATAATTCACAATAAATTTCAAACTCTAAACAGTTAAAATTTAAGGTACATACAATAAACATTTTCATATTTTTTGAAAATATTGCACTTTGAATTTTTTAATTTAAAGTGCAATATTTACAAAAAATATGAAAATCTTTATTACATGTACATTAAATTTTAAAAATGAATTCCGATCACAAATTACATCAGATCGTTTTGAAACAGAACGCTACCAGCGGCAATTTAGAGCTAAGATTTTCTTTCTAATTCACCTTTCCCTTTTCAAAATCTATTAATACATAAATGGCTGTTGTGGGAATCTGTATGTCCGGAGGAACCTTTGAAAATAAAACAATTAACGACAAAGTAAATATATACACACATTAAATATCACCAGGACTTTGTTTTTGAGCAAAAATAATAGAGATTTGATTTATATTCGTGAAGATAAATAAAAAAGAAAATTTAAATGTGTGACGGAGAACAAGAAAGGAAAAAGAGCAAGTCATTGTCTTGCCTGCCGGGATAGAACTCGTGTCCTCCCGCATGCAAAAACAAATGCGATTTGTGCACTGGACGGACGCGAATTTCGACTGATGTACCCGGATGTTTGGGTAAATATGTCCATAAATAACAAGTGAGTCGAGCGCTGGGAGCCAGCAGCAGTTGACGACGACGAAGACGAAGCGCTTAGCGAATGACCCAGTAAAGAAATGGATTTTAGTCCAACAGAAACAAAACTAAATAGGAATTGCGATTTTGATCAGTTAAAGATTATTTCGACTACGACGACGGATTTTCCAGCTGCTTGACGAAGACGAAGAATGTGTTGACCAAAAGAAAGTCTGGCTTGTGAGAAGACGGTGAAATCGCTTGTTTTTGGTCCCCCTCAGCAGGAACTTCTTTTGAATATATACCCCCCCCCCGCTATAAAATGATAACAGCATGTTTTTTTTTCTCATTGAAAGGTTTTAGATAGGAGACATTAATTTTTCTTTCAGAGTGGCTGGATCAACGCAACGTCTTTTTACATAGGGATTTTCATGGGGCATCCCGTGAGGACCCAACTCGCAATTTAATAATAATTGATCTGCGAGACCCTCTTTTTACCCCACCCCTCTACCTAGACGCCGGGTAGCCATTTCGAGTTGAATATAATTTAGAAGATACATCACATATTGACAGAGTCCCGATAATGGTTTAATATATATATATATATATATATATATATATATATATATATATATATATATATATATATTAAATGAAACATTTAGAGTTGGTAAAACAAATTACCCTCTGAATACTTTTTTCATTAAAAGAGATTTGTGTCAGATTAACCAAAGCTAAATTTAATAGATATCGTTATGCGCACCTGTTGTAAAACAATGATTATAGCTTGTTTGTTTCTTTCTTATATGGATTCTGCAATAAAACTTAGAAAACGAATCTCAATAAATGAAGCACACAAAAGCCATATTTGATAGACGGTATGTAAAAGGGTAATAGATTATTCATGGATTAATTTTAACGGCATGTCAATTCGTCCAGTGTTATTTTATGCCAAAAGATTCGGGAATCACATTTATTGCACGTTTATATTTACATTTTTTGTAGGTGTTTCTTAAGAGGATTTTCTCACGGTCCTTCAGAAAGCCAATAATTTTAAAAAGAAATTTCTTTGTTCTCTTCGTAGGTTATTTAGCGCCAACGTCATCCTTGTAGAAGAACAGTACTCGTACTATTTAACCCATAGCTGGGGAATAGGAAAAACAATCGGATATACATAACAGCAGAAGTAATGAATTTATCTAGTAGAGTTACGCGGTTTCTCCGGGGATTTAACATGTTAAGAATAAATTTCATATCTATATTTATTTAAAAATTAAAAAAAAAATTTTTTCATATATATTTTATCATCTTTATTTTTTACTAGAAGCGGCTATCCGGCGTCGCCTGGGTTGAGGGAATGCAAAAAAGGTTAGTCCCACAGGTCCATTATTATTGAATCGCGAGTTAGATCCTGGTAGTATGCCCCATTAAAATCCCTATGTCAAAAAAGACCTTGCGTTGATCAGCCACTCTGAAAAAAATCAATGTCTACTATTTAAAATATTAAATTTAAAAAAAGAAGAAAATCTAGTCTGTTATCATCTAAATCTAATTTAAAAAAAATTATCTTCAAGAATATAAATCAAACATTCATTATTTTTGCTCAAAAACTAAGCCGTGGAGATAGCACAAGGATCTGTGCGGTAGAGTAAGGAGCTGATGGTAGGTGTGGTGCCCCACCTCAGACGCGAAAATAATCTCCTAGGTCTAGCGCTAGTGAAAAGGGAATAGACTCCCTCGCTGATTCGCTGATACCAACATTAGGCCGCCCCGACGACTTTACTTACTTTACATATATATATATATTATATATATATATATATATATATATATATATATATCCGGTAGTTAGGATCTTTCCATGTGTGGTTTAACTAAGCTGATGCAGGAAGACCATAAGGAGAGCTCAATGTGCCTAATAACTGTGAGTGGAAGGACAGAGCAAGATATTCAATAAAGGAAGGAAAAAACTTTAAACTTGTTTCATTACAATAAATTATTTCAACCGCATTAATGTGGCATCTTCAGGTAATCACAAAAAATCATATATATATATATATATATATATATATATATATATATATATATATTATTATTTTATTATTATTATTATTTTATTTCATTTTGTTATTATAAATAATAATAGAGAGAATAATGTACACATGGATAAACCCCTGACCGAAACACGTGTAAGTTAAATTAATTAAAATAATTTTATCCATTCAATACTTTCTCTCCTTTACTTCTCTTTTCAATATATATATATATATATATATATATATCATCATCATCATGTCGCGCAGTTTGCACGGATATCCATGATGATCTCTCGCCAGCCTTCCCTATCATTCATTGACTCCGGCAGCTCCTCTGCGCAGCAGCCAGTATCCCTGCATAGTTGGTCAATGTAGGTCCTGGCTGGGCGGCCCACATTAGCGCGCCCATGCGCTGGCTTCCACAGTAGTACGTCGCTTACGATCTCATCCTTGTTTCTCCAGCAGTGACCTGCATGTCTAGTCCGTTTCACTCGTATGGTTTGTGAGATGGGGGGCAGGTGGCCATATAGTTGCTCTTTTGTGGGGTGCTGCTTCCACGACCTATCCAGGACCGCCCGTAGCATTATATATATATATATATATATATATATATATATATATATATATATGGACTGACACATAATTTAAAGCCTATTTGATGTACGTATGTAATTATTTTCCATACAAACAATTATTTCTATTAAATGGTGACTTTAGCAGGATTTCGCAATTAATTTCCATTATTCCCAAATATATATCAAAGATTTTTTTGAGAAAATCATAGCAGAATTAAGAATTTGGGAATCCAAAATTTCACCATTGAGTGTCTGGATTCGGCCCACAATATTTTTAATTTTCTCACGGAGTCGTCCTGATTCCAGAATAGTATGTTATGTTGGGGTACGGATACTAGGAGTTAAGTTGAAAAAAATGTGACGCTTTGACACGTTTGCATCTATTATCTTACATGTCTTTTAAAAGTGTTTCTATTCGCGCCAAGATGTATGTTTAAAATGTTCTCTTAAATATCAGGATTCTTTTTTTTTTATTTCTGTTATATTTTAATATTTTCTAATTTACATTCTTCTAAATCCTTTAAGTTTTTCATTTTCAAAAATTCATCACTTTTTAAATTGTTCCTTTTTATTTAAGTGGAATATTTCGATCCGATCTCTAATTCCATTTTTCTTCTTGAAATAAGGAATTACGTGCCTATTTCAAAACTGAAACTCAATTCTCCACATCCCAATGACATTTTCTCTCCAGTCACAATTGTATTTTGTTCCTTTCTTTTCGCCCTTTTCTGCTTTTTTCTTAACATTATAGAATATTTATTTTATTTTTAATATTTTAGAATATTTCTTTCATTTTTATTCCAATCTATCTGTTTGGAAATATTGATATTTGACTGAATTTCTCGTTGATTAAAATTACAGCCATTTTCTATTCTTTTCACGTAAACATTAGCCGGTATTTCCCAGTCGGTAGAGCAACCGCCTAGTTTGCGGTTTCGATACCGGTCCTCGCCAGCTCAGCTTGTACTTGTGCGATAATGTGGGGAGATGTTGGTAGGTGTGGGGCTCAAACTCAGATGCAAAAAAAAAATTCCCTGATTTAGCGCTAGTGGAAAGAGGATATACTCCCTCACTGTCTGGCTAATACCGACAAAAGGCTGCTTCGTAGTTTACCACTACGTTTTTTATTATTACTGCAAGCGCCAGATTATCATTTTGATTTTCTATGACCATAAAAATCCCGAAACAACACTAAAAAACAAATTAAATTAAAGAGGCGCCCGTGTGTAATGGTTATCGTCGTTATAATTGACAATAATTTTTTTTAGTAATAAGCATCGTAGTAATTAACATGGTGGTCAGAATTTGATGATATAATAATACACTTAAGTATTACTAAAACAAATCGGACATTCGAGTTCAAATCCTGAACGAGTCTGTCTACGTTTCCGTTCACGCTAATAACCATAGGAAAGGCATTACTCCTTCTCTTTACTTTCAGGTACTGATAGATAGTAGGCCAGATTGTAAACGTGGCAAGGCAACAAGTCTAGAATAAGGACACTCTTAAAGATAAACCTTGTGTCACATCCAGTCCGGTGTGGAGGGCTTGCGTTTACATATTCGCACAATTATAGATGATGATATATAAACCTAATAAAAATCCTCATTAGTCTGGTGCTTTCGACACAGATATACATGTATGAAATTTAACATTATGAAAAAACATATGATGTTTGTTATGTAATAGCTAACAGTACTGTTTCGACCAAATCGATAAGTTGGTCTTCATCAAAGAGCGACATAGATGGGAAGGGAAGATATCCGTTAAAAAAGACTTTTTACAGAAACGAACGCTGAGTTCAACCGCTGAAATTTTTGAAAAATGCATGTTCTGTTTTAAAAATAAAATAAATTTTATTTTTAATTTTTAAAAAATCAGAAGCATTATAGTTTATAGAAAAACTCAAAAGATATATAATATACTATTTTGATACCCACTTTACATTTTTATATAAACTTTTACAACAAACTCTTTTGAGTTTTTCTATAAACTATAATGCTTCTGATTTTTTAAAAATTAAAAATAAAATTTATTTTATTTTTAAAACAGAACATGCATTTTTCAAAAATTTCAGCGGTTGAACTCAGCGTTCGTTTCTGTAAAAAGTCTTTTTTAACGGATATCTTCTCTTCCCATCTATGTCGCTCTTTGATGAAGACCAACTTATCGATTTGGTCGAAACAGTACTGTCAGCAATTACATAACAAACATCATATGTTTTTTCATAATGTTAAATTTCATACTGTCGGATTAATTTCCATCTATTTTTCATATACATGTATATATAAAAAAGCGATTGAAGACATTTTAACCAGTAGATGGTTTTCACTCAACAAATGGATATGCCATTTCGCCAGTACGTTTTCTGTCCATTTGTGGATTATCTATTATTTTAAAAACCTTTTATAAAACATTCTAGAAAAAGTTGTTTTCCCAAAAAAGACCAGCCAGTACATAAATCTATAGGATGGTCAGGAAGTCTTGTCATCCCTACATATTACTTTTATTTTTACTTTTATTTTTTATTTCAATAATAAGGATATATAAGTTATGTAATTATTTTACCCCTAAAAACAAACCTTTAAGAATTTTCACACATAGAAGTAGACTCAGAGAAATTGTGTGGGTACTTCAAATGGTGAAGTGGTTTGCAAGCTAGACTAATGGACATTTGTTAATGAATTCGATTCTCACTGAGTGGCCCATACTTTGAGACGTGTGATGAACTGAACTTAGCTAAGCTTAGTAAATGACACTATAGAAAAAATGGGCTATCTTCAAGGTACGCACTCCCGAAGTTTTGGTAATCTGAACATTACCTACATAAATGAGAGTAACCTTCTCTTGTTTCTTTCACTTTGAGGAAGCCTTACATTTTGGTCTGCCATTTTCCATTTACCGTAAATCTACACTGAAAATATGATGATGATTGGATAAAAAAATCAATGATATAAAAGATTATCCCATTTTCTTATCTTTATATATATAATATATATATATATTATATATATAATATATATATATATATATATATGAATAAATGGATACCTTGATAGATATATACATTCATTTCGGGATTTCTTTGCCTCCTCAATCTGATTTTTACTAATTCCCAGACATCACAGCTGGTCTCAGTATATGATCTTTGCGTTTCACTGATTTTTGTTTCATACATTTTTTTAAAAATTCCTCCGATGTTGAACATACCAGTTCACAGATATTCACACACTCGTGATTAAAAAAAAATGGTTTGCGCGTGTTGGCAAAGAAATGCCGAAATAAATTTATATCTGTTCCAAGGCAACCATCTATTCATTTATTTATAATATATATGTAAAAAATATATACGCAAATCTTTACGTTTGAGTTCTCAATTCTGGTTGAGTCCTATCAAGTAAACACTTGATATCATCTACCTATATATATATATATATATAATATATATATATATATATATATATATCATCATCATCATCATCATGTCGCGCAATTTGCACGGATATCCATGACGGTCTCTCGCCAACCCTCCCTATCACTCATCGATTCTGGGAGCTCCTCCGCGCAGCATCCAGTATCTTTACATAGCTGGTCAATGTAGTTCTGGCTGGGCGGCCCACGTTAGCATGTCCATGTGTATCGAAGACTGGGCCGGAGCTAGAGCCTCAGCAGAACGCTTGCATTTTGTGTGAGCAGGGAGTATGTTGTAGTATGGTTCGACTTTGTGAATAGTCATGGTTTTGGTTGGGTCGAGGTCATAGATATCTATTGGTAGCTGTTTGGTTAACTCATCAATAGGCACTGGTCTTAGAGATGAGGAGCAGTAGTTACCTCACTGAACTGGTCGATCCTGGCCGTTGACCCATTCAGGGTTCCTCCGCCCAGCATCTTGTGATACACACCGTTGACCTATTTAGGTTCTTCCGCCGTGTCCCACATCCACTATGCTGCTACCCATGGTTTGGTTTTACAGGCCTATGTGGCATGTAAGGGAAGGAGGTGTGTGTGTGTGTGTGTGTGTGTGTGTGTGTGTCAGAGTGTACCTGGGTGCAATAACAAAGGATGGGGATCCCCACATACCACAGACTTACAGAACTGGAGCCTCATCATTAGATCTAGTTTTGTGTCACGTCCAAGACCCCCATTTTGGGGAGGAATCATACCTCTCAATAGGGGATACAGCAAACGTATTCTAAGCCCCGCTACAGTGCGAGGGTAATTAAATTCTTGTGCAAAATGTATCGAGAGCTTCAAGATGTATCGATAGGGAGGTGTGTGGTTTAATGGCTATCGTAGTAAGAAATGGACTTGACAATCCGAGTTCAAATACTGTATGAGCATGTTTTTGCGGGTAATAAGTAGGTAGACTGCACAACTTATTTTTTCTCATATTACATCTTTTTCCATTTATCTCATAATAGGTTTTCCTGCCTTTATTACAACAAAAATAAAATGAAGATAATAATAAGAAAAATGAAGTTATGAATTAGCGAAATGAATAAACGTACGAAGATAAAGAAAGAAATATATATATTATATATATATATATATATATATATATATTATATATATAAACAAAATAAACTTCAAATAAGTCAACATATTCCCAAATGTTTATAATTTTCCGCCTATCCTCCTTCCACTATACCCCTCTCGTCCTCACAACTTGTGCCCCTCCCACAAAAAAATCACTACTGCAACGCTCGCTCGAACCACTACCATTCCTACAAACCTCCTACTACCAATGTTTATTACCCCCCCCCTTCTAATTCCTTGCTACTACTCGTTCTTGTTAAAAACGAGATACGAAATCATACCATCGTTTCCTACTTGAGGATGGCAAATTGTATTGCCGAAAGCGCTCGTTTTGAAACCTTTGGTGAACTGTTATACCAGTTACAACCCGACACCAGAAGGATGGCCCGAAAATTGGAACGGATCAACCAAAGACTTGTCCGACAGAATGTCTGTACAGTTCAACAAAACTTGTATATATATATATATATATATATATATATATATATATATATAATAGAACACTACGTAGAATTATGTAATCTTGCGTTATTCTCACACATCAAACCATCCCCCAAAGACAAGGCTTTTTAAATATATCCCCTTATTTAGCGACACATGTACTCAGAAATCATAAAATCCCCTTCACATAACCATTTCTGACATATACTTCCTAACAAATTTAAATTTCACATTATCCCAATAAATCCTTACACCATTCAAATTTTTTACATTAAAAAGTATTTAAAAAAAAAAAATTCTTTTCTAAAGAAAATCCGTTGCAAGCTGACTATGAACGGGTTAAAACTCTTCCTGTTTGAAAAAAAGAATTTGTCTATTTTTGAATTTAAAATATGTCTTCTTCTTTCAAAAACTGTTACACTAAAGATATACAAATATGTCATTGGCTTAGAAACGCGTAGAGGATGTGCTAATGACGAAACGATCACATGACTTGCAAACTTTTTGGAACATCAATGTTTTTCGTTTTGAATTTAAATTATTTTCTGCTTCTCTCTCGATGAGTCCGGATTAAAAACAAGCTCTGAAGATGATTTTTATAAATCGAAATATTATTCAATATTAGCTATGAATATGATATAAAATATTTTCATTTTAACAGCATTGTGTGTTTTCATATCTATCTATCTATCTATCTATCTATCTATCTATCTATCTCTACACCCTGTCGTCTGGGGCGTTAGAATGCACCGACTGCACCTCTGCAGAGGGGTAAGATCCCCCCAATGGGGCCACCTGTTGGCTGTATGTGGCGACCCGTGATGCTTAAGGATAGAACTCAGGTGGATGAGCAGTTCAGGACTTGCAATACTCCACTTTGGCCCTATCTTAGGCTAGACGGGCGGTTGGAGAGGCCCCCTTCGATCAATCGGCTGGTCATGTCAAGCCCTAGCATCTATATGATTTTCCCAACCCTACTGCCCTTATGGCAAGCCCCAATCCCTTTTTATCATAAGGGTGCTAGAAGGCGCTGACGGGCCTACATGTCCTGGGAATGACGTTAAACTCTATCTGATGGTAAGGTTTCAGTTTTGGAGGTTTGGGGAATGTGGAGCACCCCTTCATCACCATTGCTCCCTGGTCCACTTTGACCCGGAGTGGTAGTACCTGTTAGGGTCCCATCTATGGGTTGAATAGAAAAACATGAGTTTATAAACAAAATTGTATTATGCATTAAGAATGAATTTATTTCACAACTTTGTCGGCATCAAATGACCCACCGAGGTTGATATGCCGTAAAGCAAAACAAACCAAACAAACCAATCTCGTTCTCTCTCTCTCTCCTCTCTCTCCTATCTCTCTCTCTCTCTCTCTCTATATATATATATATATATATATATATATATATATATACTTTGTGCGGTACCAAGTTTCTTGGTACAAGGTGATTCTAGGTGGGTCCTAATTCTCTACCCGTAGTTTGTTGTAGAGTTCAGGTTCCGTATGAGAGCTCAATGTTTAATTATTGTAAACAGAGCAAATTTATTTGGGAATAAAAAGGCCTTAAATACACTTAAGACACTTGAAGAGAAAGAATGCAATATGACCACCCCTGAATGAGGGAGGTGAAATGTATGAATATAAAATGAGTTTGGCCATGTGCCTGTCTAAATAAAATATATCAGTGGTCTGAAGAAGCTCGTGAACATACTCGCGAGTGGAAATGGTCCATAACCACGATACCCATGGTATTTAAGGCCTTTTTATTCCCAAATATATATATATATATATATATATATATATATATGTGTGTGTGTGTGTGTGTGTGTGTATAGTGTATATGTGTGTGTGCGCGCGTGGGTACGAGTGTGCATTTTTTTAAGTGTGTGTGTGTCTTTTGTAGCATGTGTGGTTATCTGTTTCAGCTTTCGCCATTCCTCACCGAAGAACTGAATAATCTTTCACTTCATTTGTGTTGTCGTCTGTTCTTAATAATCTTTTTTACCTATATATCTGTCGGGAGAATGGATATTACGAGAAATCAAACAAAGATACAACATATTTCACTAATAGATATGTTCGCTCGTTTAGTATTCCATATTTTCTTTACCTCGTAGTTTTTTTTATTTTTTATTTAGCAACATAGTTGACAATATCATTACAGATTCACCTGCTGATAATAATACTTGAGAAATATAAATCACACTTTTTCGTTCTTTGTCTCTCTCTCACGCACACTTATGTACATTATATACAGATTTTAACAACATACATGTATATAATGAGGTACACGTAGAAAGGTTCACGTACACCCTAAACCCGGAAGAGCTCTCTAGGAGCGACTTTAATTGACTTTCACCGCCAGCGTAATAAAGCAATGATCATATGTTTTTTACAGTTTTTAACTCTCTGGTGATCGTAAAATATATACAGCGATCTATGTATTTATCAGTTAAAACACAGCTCCTTAATGGCAGCTATCGATGGCGGAGAGGTTAAGGAACCGGGCTGACGAAAAGTCAATCGGGTTTCGCTACAGGTCAGAAGTAGTTGCTCTTTCTAGCCACACTGATGAGACGTAAAACGTCGAAACACGGTGTCTTTGGATGACATATATTATTATTATTATTATTGGTAGAGTTCTTTGAAACATCTTCACCTGATGACTGCATCGCCTGAAACCAATATGGTCGTGAATGTTCCTTTGTCACCTAATAAATAGATATGTAAAACCTTTATATATTTATTATTTATTTATTTATATATATATATATATATATATATATATATATATATATATATATATATATATATATATATATATATATGATTTGCGATTTTTATCGCTTTTAAAATTGATTTCAAACATAGGTCTGCATTTATATATATATTATATATATATATATATATATATATATTATATATTGACAGATACCGTGTTTCAACGTATCACGTCTCCTCAATTTGGCTAGGCTTAGCAGGCTACCTCCGCCCGGGATCGAAACCCGACCAATTTACCCTCAGTCAGAGTTCTTAACATCTTCAGCCACCTACGAGCAGATAGTAGAATTTAACTGATAAATACATACATAGATATGTATGACACGGCCACTACAAAGCTCACATACTTTTTATAGTAGAGCCTTGTGTGCGTGTATATGTGTGTGTGTGTTTATTTGCGTGTGTGTGTGTGTGGTGTGAAAGTGTTTGCGCGTGAGTGTGTATTTCTGGGTATATTTATGCTTGTTAGAATTTTTATAGACACACTAGTGATTCATAGAAAGACAAACAGATAGCTAATCATATAGTTATTCGTGAAAGTACTTCGTCGGAAGCCCTCTTTTAAAAACCTAAAAATTTTATTGGTAGAACAAACGAAAACAGGTTAAGAGAAACTCCAATGTTAAATTGTGTGTCGAGCGATTGTTTGTCTTTACGTTCATATTACTGACAGTGGGAGGAATGTGATTCCAAAAGTCCATGGGGTCATATCAGTTGCTGACAGACAAGGCCTTTTGAAACAGCAAAGATAGCAGGAAGAAATACTAACTGCTTGGGCATAATGGAAAGTCATATCCTTAAAAGTGAAGCCATATTTGATTAGAAACTCACGTATACAGACGCTATGTAAAGATATAAGCCTCTTTTTGTATACACATGAATGAAATACATGTTCTGCTATGGCTAATGCATTCAATTGGTCTGTTTTATCTTTCCATCTTTTCAATCCCATCCTCTCTCTCTCTCTCTCTCTCTCTCTCTCTCTATATATATATATATATATATATATAATATATAGGAAACATGGAAATAATCCGAATTATATCAAAAAAGTAAAAACAAACCAATATATATATATACACAACATATATATATATATATATATTATATATATATATATATATATGTGTGTGTGTGTGTGTGTGTATGTGTGTATGTGGGTGGCTGTGTTGGTGGGTGTGTATGCATAAGAATGTGTTGAGATGGATGGATAACATAGGAGCCGACGTTTAGCTGGAGACGTTTCGGTTTGTCTTTACATTTTTCTATACTGACATATTGTCGGATTCATTTCCATTTCATATATATATATATATATATATATATATATATAATATATATATATATATATATATATATTTAGTATGAACAAAAGTAATAAGACAAACAGGAATATTTTTATATATTTACTTATTCTCAACTAGTTTCGACCTTAGGTCATCGTCAGGAGAAAATTTCTTATTTGAAGAAATTGTTTTTAGATTTTTTGAAAGGGAGCATTATGGAATAACTATAAAAATTGGAGTATTTTTGAGGGTTTGACATGCTATTAAAATCCGGGTAGAAGAGTGTGTTATTAGTAGTAAGTCCCATGTGTGTGTGTGTGTGTGTGTGTGTGTGTGTGTGCGTGTGTGTAATGCAGCCAACATGGATATCCATGTCTCTCTCTCTGTCCCGTTCTGTCTTTCGCCCCCTCTCCCCCTCTCTCTCTCTCTCTCTCTCGTTCTCTCTCTCTCTCTCTCTCTCCTTCTATGTGTCCTTATCGGCCAACGTCCCTGGGAGTTTCTCTGTCCAATACCCAGGATCCACACAGAACTGATTGATCTAGATCTTTGCTGGTCGGCCTTAACCAGTGTGTCCATGTGTCGGAATCAAATCGTGAACGTCACTTTTGTGTTAGTGTTTGTTTCTGCTGTATGTCTTTTTCGTCTCATGGGGACAGTTTGTTCTGGTTTATTAAACAATATTAACATTTTTGGGCTGTAATGGGATTGTATGAGTACTCCACACTTCCCATATCTTAAATAGTGTAGAGCACACTTGAAGAATTTTCTATAAATATTTTGTAGTTACATTGTTTATTAACAGTTTTTAGGAGGCACGTGGTGTAATGGTTATCATTGTAGGAAATGAACTAGGTGCCCCGACTTCAAATCCTGGACAAGGCTGTTTGCATTTCACATAGCGCTAATACCTATGGGAAACGTGAGCATCCAACTATTCTCCTTCACAACCCTGTCGACTGGGGCTTTAGAATACACAGACTGCACCTCTTCAGAGGGGTAATAACCCTTCCCCACATGGAGCAACTTGTTGGGCGGAGATGGCAACCTGTGATACTTAAGGGTGGAATCCTGTTGGATAAACAGTCCAGGACATGCAACACTCCACTTAAACCCTTACTTAGGCTAGACGGGCGGTCGGAGACGCCCCATCCGATCAATCGGTTGATCACGTCAAGCCTTAGCCCCTATATGATTTTCCCGACCCCATTGCTCTTATCGTACGCCTCAACCCTTTTTATCATATGGGTGCTAGAAGGTGGCGACTGGGAGTCTTCATGTCCTGGTTATGACGTTAAACTCTATCTGATGGAGAGGTTCCAGTTCTGTAAGTCAGAGGAATGTGGAGTACCCCTTCATCACCATTGCTCCCAGATCTTCTCTGAACCGGAGTAGTACTACCTGTTAGGGTCCCATCTATGGGTTAAATAGAAAAACATGAATTTATTATTAAATGATTATCCATTAAGAATGAATTTATTTCAAAACTTAGTCGGCATTAAATGACCCACTGGGGTTGATTTGACGTAAAACAAACCAAACCAGTATTCTCCCTCCAGTTATGGGTAAATAGTAGGGCAGACTGGGCCCTTCAATCTTCCTTAAGCAACTTGTCTCGGAGAAAAATACTTTTAATACCTCCCCATAAAAATTGAATTTGTGTTACATTTTACTCGTGTGAAAAAGTTGGTAAATATTTGTAAATAAGTTTTAGCAAGCAAAATAATTTGTTGGTTTTCTTTTTTTAAAGTTTAAATAATGTTCAATTGCTTACAACTTGCAAAAATATTTGCTTCTCATTGATTATTATTTATTACTGAAAGATAACCTCTTGGTGAGACATCTTTTCCCTTAAAGGCATTAGGAAACCTTTCGGTAATAACGCCAACTTTAATAAATATGCATATTATATTCAAATCAACCCTTTCTGTACAGGAGAGACAAACACACTCTTTCAAATCTTGATATAGATGTATGTACGAATCTGTCAATTTATGGAGAGGTACTCCCTTATTTCTGATATTTTCTGAAAAGTTTTCTGGTAAAATTTGCAAATCATACTCAAAATCCCATGATATTACAGGGTGACCCAGAAAAAAACAGAACCCAAATTATTTATTTATTCTCCCATTAAACTAACCCTAAACCCAAACTCCAACCCTAACTCTATCCCTAACCCTAAACCCTAACCCAAACCCTAAACCTCCCTGGTTAAAATTAACAGTTTTATTACAAAATTTGTGGGTCCTGTTTTTCTGGGTCACTGTATATACAGGTTGACCCAGAAAAACAGAACCCAAATTATTTATTTATTTTCCCATTAAACTAAACCTAAACCTAACCCTAACCCCAACCCTAACCTTACCCCCCCCTAGTTAGAATTAACAGATTTATTACAAAATCTGTGGGTTCCATTTTTATGGTTCTTGGGATTTTGAGTATGATTTGCAAGTTTTGCCAGTTTTCTATCATTTAACAAATGTATTGTTTGTTCTTTTAAGATTTCTCAACGTTCACACTTCCTGACATATTCGTGTTCCTTCATGATAGCCTTCGTTTTTGTGACTCTTACATTAGAACATATCTATGTCTCTGTTTGAAGTCATGTATGTAAATATGTAGAGCGGTGCGCTTGTCTATGTGTGTTGTAGTCTTTATGGCAGTATCTTTATTAGGTTTGTTTTTACCAAGTTCTGTGTAAATAAAGAAAACAAACACATTTCATCACTTGTTAAGATGTTACAAGATATATATATATATATATATATATATATATATATATATATATATATATATATATATATAGTAAAAAGTTATTTGAAAAAAATTGGCCTCCAACCGAATTAAAATATATATCCTTCTAGTTTTCGCAACCTACTTTGTGACATTGCCGACAAATAATCGCAAAAGTGTATATTCTTGTTTAAACAGTGATAGTTTGTTTGCGTGTCTTTATGCGTATCCGTATGCTCACATGTATACATATGAATACATTTCACTCATATATATATATATATATATATATATATATATGATGGACTCTCCCGTCGATCGACGTACGAGTGTTCATACAATGAACATCCACGCAGTGATTTGTTTATAGTGGTGAAGGCTTGTGTTGGACCAGCCACACTTTTTGGCACAGTCGATAGGAAAGAATTGGTGCATCAAGGGTTGCCACAAACCCAATCAACGACCGATGTCAGGAATTTTGAATTCACAGTTATCCCTCTCCTAGACTGGTTACCTACCCAAGGCTGAATGGCCCAGTCTGCTCTACTATTTAACCCATAGCTGGAAGGAGAATATATGGATTCATACCTTTCCCAAGGGTATTAGCCTTAGCCTACGCGCCTCCATATATGTATATATATTATATATATATATATATATATATGTTGTTGTTGTTGTTGTTGTTGGCATCCTTCCATCTACTAAAGACGATGGCGTAGTGTCCATTTTTAAAAAAATCTGCAACTGCGTGAGTGGCTGAACAGACCAATTTCTGGTGCAGTGATTACAAACAAACGGTGATGCTTTCTGGGGATGCTGTTGTCTCTCCTTCCTTTTGGCTCTCTTTTCTGCGGCGGCTTCTGTCCTCTCCTTTTCACTCCTTTTCGTTCCTTGTTTGACGAGGAGGCACCAGGTCGCACGGCCTTCTGCATATGTCTCCCATGTGTTGAATCGATGTGGCATGTCTTCATATCTCTCTTGCAGACATCTTTAAAGCGCAGGCGTGGTCTCCCCACCGGTCTGGTGCCCTTTACTAACTCACCATACAGTAGGTCTTTGGGGATACGGTCTTTATCCATCCTCCTGACGTGGCCAAGCCAACGCAGGCGTCTCTCGCATGCTGTTTATGTTTACTCGTTCCAGCACGTCTGTGTTGGGCACTTTGTCCTGCCAGCGTATGCGTAGAATGCGGCGTAGGTATCTGAGGTGGAAATTGTCCAGTTTCCTCACGTGGCGTGAGTATGTGATCCAGGATTCGCTACTGTATAGGAGAGTACTAAGAAAACACGCTATGTAGACGCGCAATTTGGTTCTCTTAGTAAGACTGGCATTGTCGCATACTCAATGGCTCAGTTTGGCCATGACTGCCGCCACTCTCGCGATATATATAAGATATATAGAAACAGGGTATTCAAAGGATGATTTTATAATAGTTAGAAGGATTAGCCAACGTTAAACGTTTTGGTTTATACATAAACCCTAATCAAGAACTTGCTAATATGATGATGAGACCTCTGAATAATATTCAATATAGATATGGAAAGAAGAAAGACACAAACTTAGTATACTATAGCCGTTAGTCGTGTTATATTTAAAAACAATCTGACATATTTTGTGTTCAAAATCATTTTATATTTAAATATTTGTATATTCCTTTGTTTACTATACTTTATATATTGGTTGGTTCATGAAATACAGAATCCTCTAAAGAATAACATTCTTGTTTTTTATTTAAATTCTATACCATTTTCTGATATTATACGTAACCTAAGCAACTTTAAAATTATTGAATTAAAATGTGAAATAACAAATTAGAATAACAGAATTTTACTATTCAACTGAGAGTTATGTGATTTCATCAAAAAAAAATTTTTTAGTGGCCGAATGATTTCAATAAATTTACACTTCAAATGGTCTCCTCATTCATCAGCTTTGTCTTCCTTGCTTCTTTATGTTGGTTTATTCAAAGGAATGTGTATATATATTTACCAACCCCGAGCAGGATGCGACACAAGGTCAATTTCTTAAGAGGAGTTTAACAGGTTTGAATTCAGAGTTTTTTTCTCCTAGACTGGTTACCTTGCCATGGTTAAAGAGTCCAGTCTGCTCTGCTATTTACCCATAGCTGGAGGGAGAATTGGATTCCTACCTTTCCCAAGGGTATTAGCGCAATGTGAAATGCCAACAGCTTCGTCCAGGAATTGAACACGGGTTGACGAGTCCATTTCCTGCGACTCTAACAATTAGACCACGCGCATCCATGAAAAAGGAGTGTGTATATGTGAATAATCTTAAGACATTGCTGCAACTCAAAAATGATATTTGTGCAGATGTAAAAGGATTGACCCCAGAAACCATGAGCAAAGCATACTAAGTGCTCGAATTAAGGTACAAACTTTGTATCAGTAAGAAGAGACGTGATCTTCAAGTTATTCTTTTTCACAATCATATAAAATATATTTCCATGAACTATGTATATGTTGTAAAGTAAAGTTGACGGTGTGACGTATTGTCTGCATCAACGAGACAGCGAGGGAGTCTATCCCCTTTTCACTAGCGCTAAGACAAGGAGATTGCTTTTGCATCTGAAGTAGACCGCCACACCTACCATCAGCTGGCGACATTACCGCACAGTTCACTCGGCTAAATCAGAAGCTGATTGGCGAGGGCCGGTATTGAACCCGAAACACACACAAACACACCACACACACACACACAACACACACACACACACACACATATATATATATATATATATATATATATATATATATATAACTTCAGGCATATATTAGTAAAATCATATTTAGTTGCAGTAAACCTAATAATCGTAAGGATAATCCTTAGAATTCTTATAAATTATTAAAACAATAATATAAAGAGGATTTCTCATAATGTTTATAGTTGATCCTTTGGGAAATTATCACCTCCGTTCATTTTCAAAATTTTAAACGTAGCGTTCATTAACTGCGAATCTGTTACTAACCGTCATAGCCACAAAATACACGCGTGCTGTCGGCTGTAATTAATCAATATCTTGATTAATTCAGTGGATTTCACCCTGAAGATCCTTATGGTGAAACTCAAGTAGGTTATTCCTGTGTATACCATAATAATAATAATGATATATATATATATATATATATATATATATATATATTATAAAATGGGTACAAGAGATAACCTACTCGAGTTTCACCATATTAATCGGTGTCTCGATTAATTCAGTGGATTTAACCCTGAAGAGCCTTATGGTGAAACTCGAGTAGGTTATCTCTTGTACCCATTTTATAATAGATTTGCTCTACTTAGTAGTGAGTACTTTGTATTTGTTATATCACTGACTTACCCCCTTGTATTCCACACTTACTAAACATCGTGACTAAATTCACCGGTAAGTCAACTTTTCCTTTATATATATATATATATATATATATATATATATATATATAAAGTTTTTTTTATAGTATCTTTGAAGCATTGTGTGTGTGTGTGTAATATAAAGATTTTTGAAGGCAATTTACAATGCAATATGTGTTGAAAATTGTATTTATTTAACTTTTTTTTTAGTTTTTTTTAATTCTAAATATTTTATTAAAACAACAGATGATTACAATATCACCGTGGGATAAGTACTATAAAAAAAAAAACACCTAGTACTTTCAATAACTCTGATGATCGAATTTTATTTTCCGAAAATATTTAGAATAAAAAAACAAAAGTTAAATAAATATAATTTTCAACACGTATTGCATATTACACACACACACACACACACACACACACATATATATATATATATAGGTATATGTAAAAACAAAATTTTTTTGCGATGAAACAAAGAAAATACAGTGCTCAATCACAGTTTGTAAGAGCTAATATTTATTTATTTTACAATGTTTTCATAGATCAATGTTCATTATCAGCGACCACGGTTTCATGCTAAATAGCAATCATCAGACTGATGATTGCTATTTAGCATGAAACCGCGGTCGCTGATAATGAACATTGATCTATGAAAACATTGTAAAATAAATAAATATATATATATATATATATATATATATATTATATATAGAGAGAGAGAGAGAGAGAGAGAGAGAGAGAGAGAGAGAGAGAATAGGATCCAGTCAAAAAGTTGCAGAGTTTCAAATTAGCTCAGACTCGGGAGGGGACACAGAGTGAGGAGTAGAAAACGTACCAGGTTTTATATTGAAAAAAATCAATCACTCCTAGATTCATACCTGTATCTTGTGTATATATCGATCATTATATAAAAGTAACCATTTGCAATACTAAAATCTACACCTCTGATGTGATCGAAATATCTATATCATATAACGATTTATCATTCTACGAAGTTCTCATTGCATAAAAATAGAAAAACAATTCATGCATACTGGACGTGTACACAAACATACGTACAAAAACGTACACACACGAACACACACTCTCTCTCTCTCTCTCTCTCTCTCTCTCTCTCTCCTCTCTCTCTCTCTCTCTTTCTCTCTCTCTCTCTCACACATATATATATGTATATATATTTTGTGTTCATATATATATATATATAATATATATATATATATATATATATATATATATATATATCACTACGATAATAATATCCTTATAGATAAAAACAACCGCTGATTTTCCGCAGATGTAAAGCAATAAAAAGGGAAAGAAGAAGAATCTTTGGATTTTTTTTTGTCTCGGTTCTCTCAGACCGGTCCATCGCAGTTTGGCGCGCCCGGCAGATGGATGGCGTCATTCAGACAAGAGATTTCGTTTGTTCTTCTGATGAAGGAATAAAAAAAAACATATTTCTTTTGCTTTTCCTTCTTTCGCTGTTCCTGAAATACATCTGCGTAGAAGAGAAACAATGCACACACACACACACACACACACACACACACACACACACACACACACACCACACACACACACAACACACACACACACACACACATATATATATATATATATATATATATATATATATATATATATATATTCAGTTTCCGATTCATTTTTTAGTTTTTTCTCTTCCTTTTTTTAAGATGCTGGTAAGAGAAGATTATAGTATCGAATCAGAATGCTTGTTTTCATTTGTAGAAACAGATTTAGTACCCACGAAATACCGAAGGAAAAAAAGAATGAGTTCAGTGGGGAGGTGAGGGGAAGCAATCATTGATTGAAAAATGATCCCTCGTCAAGAAATAAAAATAAGAAAATAAATAAAATTAAGATAAGCCAAAATAACGAAGATATAACCAAACTAATGCGACAAAATTGTGACATCCATTTTATTTCTGATAAACAATTGTTCTCTACTAATTTAAAAGAATCTCTGTCAATCATCATCATCATCAGCCGCATCATCATCATCATCATCACTCTGGAGAATGAGACGCACAAACTTTTCTGGGACTTAGAGGTACAGATGGATCACCCAAGAAGAGGACTTGTCATCTCGTGGATTTTGTCATCCGGGCCGATCACAGAGTGAAAATGAAAGAGAGCGAAAAGATTGACGAATACTTGGACCTTGCCAGAGAACTGAGAAAACTGTGTAACATGAGGGTTAAGGTCGTACCAATTGTAATTGGGGCCCTTGAAACGATCCCCAGGGGTTTGGAAAAGAGTCAGAATGAATTGGCAATCAGAAGAAGAATCGGGACCATCCAGACTACAGCATTCTTGAGATCGGCTGGAATACTCAGAAGAGTCCTGGAGACCTGGGGAGACTTGCTGTTTCTCAGCCTCCAGTAAATCACCGGCTACGGTAGGTATGAAAAAGTCGAATGGAGTGGAATAATAATAATAATAATAATAATTATAATAATAATAATAATAATAATAATAATAATAATAATAATAATAATAATAATAATAATTGGATGCCGTAATGTAAAAAGAGGAATAAATGACCTATTCTATCTAGCACATTCTTAATGAGGTTAAAAGAAGGCATAACAATTTAAGAATAGTATTGATTTAATACAGAAAAGCCAAAGACATGGTTGGAAAAGATTGGATGCTGGAACTTTTGAAGACATACAAACTATCCGACAAAGTAATCAAATTCATCACTAGAGCCATGGAAAATTCAGATAGAGGAATCAACAGCAGGAGGACAGTCCTTAGCAAAGATGAAAATCCAAAAATGAATCTTTCAGAGAGACTCCCTATCACGAATGCCATTTGTTATAGCAATGATGCCCCTCAACTACAAACTTAGAGAATGTACAGGAGACTATAATTTCACAAAATCAAAGAAAAAAATTACCTCCTGTACATGTCTGATATCAAGATTTTTGCCAAAAAAAAAAAACTGGAAACCCTTGTACAAACGATAAGAATATACAGCCAGGATATCGGAATGGAATTCGGTATCGTCAAGTTTGCCAAGCTTGTGATAAAAAAAGGGAAAAAGAGAACAGAGAAAACTGTGGAACATGAAGGTGAAGGTCGTACCAACTGTAATTGGTGCTTTTGGAACACTTCCCAAAGGTCTGGTAAAGAGTTTAGGCGAACTAGAAACCAAGGGAAGAATCGAGACCACCAAAACTACTGCATTGTTAAAACTGGCTAGAATACTATAATAATAATAATAATATAATAATAATAACTTGAAGATTACACAAGAAAGAACAAAGACAAGTTACTTATGGCGGCCAACAATAGTAGAAATGACAGATGGACAAACAGAAAAACAACAAAGACTAGAAAACAAAAATGGGAAGAAAAACAATTATATGGACACTTCAAACGACAAATCGAAGAGGTTGCACATGAAAAGACTTGGACATGGTTAAGAAAAGGAAACCTCAAAAGAGAAACTGAATCATTAATAATTGCTGCACAAAATAATGCCATAAGGACAAACTATATCAAAGCGAAAATTGATAAGACCCAACAAATAGTAAATGTAGACTTTGCGGCAATAGAGATGAGACTGTAAACCATGTACTCTGCGAATGTAGCAAACTAGCACAACGGCAGTACAAAACTAGACACGACTGGGTTGGGAAGGTAATCCACTGGGAATTATGCAAAAAATTTAATATTGACCATACAACAAAATGGTATATGCATAAACCAGAATCTGTTATTGAGAACGAAACACATAAAATTCTCTGGGACTTTGAAATAAAAACGGATCACCTTATACCAGCAAAAAGACCAGACCTAGTGTTGATAAACAAAAAAGAAAGAACTTGTCAACTGGTGGATTTTGCAGTTCCAGCAGATCACAGGGTAAAGCTAAAGGAAAATGAAAAAAATGGACAAATATCTGGACCTTGCCAGAGAACTGAAAAAGTTATGGAATATGAAAGTCAAAGTGATACCAATTGTAGTTGGTGCACTTGGAACTGTCCCAAAAGGATTGGAAAAAGGATTTGGAAAGTTTGGAAATCAGAGGAAGAATTGATATCATTCAAAACACTGCACTGCTGCAATCTGCCAGAATACTCAGACTCCAGTGAAAGACGATCAGCTAATGAATCACCTTCCCAACCAAGTCATGTCTAGTTTTGTACTCCCTTTGTGCTTGTTTGCTACATTCGCATAGTACATGGTTTACAGTCTCATGTCTATTACCGCATAATTTACATTATTATTATTATTATTATTATTATTATTATTATTATTATTATTATTATTATTATTTTCACTCCTTCTGAGTTTTTCACACCAGTGTTAGCTATATGTCTTTCACTGGAGTCTGAGTGACAACAAGTCTCCTCAGGTATCCAGGACTCTTCTGGGTATTCTAAGCCGATTGCAGCAGTGCAGTAGTATGGATGGTCTTAATGCATTCTCTGACTTTCAGATCCTGCAGTCTTTTTTCCAAGTTTATTAGGACCGTTCCAAGTGCACCAACTACAGTTAGTATTACTTTCACCCCCATATTCCACAGTTTTTTCAATTCTCTAACAAGGACCAGGCATTTGTCCATCTTTTCGATTTTCTCTAAAATCACTCCTTGTTAGCTTTTTATACAAGCCTAAACGGATGGTCTTCCACTGTAGTCTGTGGAACAAGTTTCCCCAGGTCTACAGAACTCTTCTGAGTATTCCAACTGATTCCACCAATGCTGTTAGGATGGTCTCATTTCTTCAGCGGATTTCCAGCTTCTTCTTCTTCTCTTCTTCTTCTTCTTCTTCTTCTTCTTCTCATTATTATTATTATTATTATTATTATTATTATTATTATTATTATTATTACATCCCCTCATCTCCCCAGCTATGGATTCCAATACTTTTTATGAAGGTTGTTATGCCATTAAACAAAGAAACGAAACCATCTTCCAAAAATTATTCTTCATGTATCATTTTTATTTTCAGACCGTTGTATTTATCTTTATCGTGATATATAAAAACATAACGTTTCAGCCGTTGCATTTTCTGGCCTTCTTCAGTTTTCCTTGGGAATGCAAAATAAATTAATAAAGAATGAAAAATAAAACAATGATATCACTATTTGAATCAGAGCTTCGTAACCTCTTTAAAGCTTTGTTTGCTCAACAGTCAAAAATGGTTTCCTATGTTGAATCATTGCTATACTCGGATAGACAAAGTACACTTTTTTCATACCGTAAAATTCAACCAAACAACCAGATGAGGACAACTGTCCACAAATCAAAATAATACATATTAAGCCTCATCTCATTATTCATCATATTTCTTCTCTTTTTCATTTTTCTTTTGGATCATTCTTGCGATAGTGATCCATAAGGATCACATCCATATTTTCCACCAGGTTTTATCTTTATTTCATTTTTAACTAGCCTGGATTTCTTCCAATTTTATTTATTCCTTTATTTTCTTCCTTCTATTATTTTTTCTTTTTCCATTGTTTCTGTCCCTTAATATTTTGACTTTTGTTTTTTTCTTTGCACTCTCAGTTACTTATTTATCACCTTTCTTTTTTTTTCTCTTTTTTTTTTTTTTTTTTCTTTTTTCTTCTTTGCGTATTCTTCTCTACTCTGTCTTCTTCTCTTGCTTCTGGGGATCCTGCAAGTCCCTACGGCCCACTATGAATGTGCACACCCATCCAATTGTCGCCTCAACTCATATCTTATTTTCACACATTACACACTTTCACTGTTGGCTCAATCTGCTGCCGAGCAACCAACACTACAATTCATTTGTTCCACAGACATAACACTTTTACTTTCACTTGAAGCAGGATTTCTCTTCATCTTCTATTTTGCTTTTTTATGGGATTCTCTATCACACACACACACACACAACACACACACACACAAACACAGACACAGACACACACACACACACACACACACACACATATATATATATATATATATATATATATATATATATATATATATATATACGAGGGTGAGTCAAAACGTAATGCTATTTTGTTTAGGACAGGTAAAATTACCAAACACATGAACATGTATCATACATCAAAAGGACGCTGCTCCTCTCTGGATTACATCCTTGCTTCTCCGCATACTCACCATTTCTGTCAATAGCTTCGAATGAGAACATGTATCCCTGTCCCGTAAAATTCTGTTGATTGTTGTTTGAGCTACTTCTTCACTACATATTTCACTTCCTCATGACTACATATTTCACTTCCTCGTCACTGGTATAATGTTTATCTCTCAAAACCTCTTTCATGGGACCGAAGTGATGATATTCTAAAGGCACTTAATCTGGTGAGCATGGAGGATGCGGTAAAGTTGTCCATACGAATGACGCGATTTTCTCCCTTGTTTCGATACTTGTGTGTGGTTGAGCAATGTCATGCAGAAAGAGGTCATTGTCGATTTGCGAGTTGTGCCTTACTCGTCAGGTTCTTGCTCTGAGCCTCGTTAGGGTCTCAATGTAAGCCTTAGTTTTATGAAAAATACTTCACATGGAATAAAGAAAACGTCATTATTTTTTTTACTCACCCTCGTATACATATATATGAGATCGGAACTGTATGGCTGTACCACTTGTACCCTAAGGAAGTGCATAGACAATAAGCTAGAGAGGAGTTGCACAAGAATGCTGCGTGCGAACTTTAAAAAAACATGGAAAATCACTACACAAAAAAGCAGCTGTACGGCCACTTGCCCCTATCACACAAGATATGTAGGTTATACGAACAAGACATGCTGGAAACTGCTGGTGAAGCAGAGACGAACTCATAAATGACGATCTCATGTGTAAACCAGTGCATGCGCATTTCAGTGTGGGTCGTACAGCAAAAACCTGCACACAGAACCTCCCGATGGCAATGAATAATAGGGACGGTTAGCAAGAGATTGTCATGGATATCCATGCTATTAGCACGACATTATGATATATACACACACACATATATATATATATATATTATATATATAATATACCAAGCGTGTTGGTAGATCCTTGCGGAAAGAAAAAACCCGGCAGAGAGTTTGATTGTAAAAATATACTACCAAACATCAACCAGGAAGAAAAACATTTTTGAAAAAAAGAAAAGACCAAGATACTCGTACCAACAAAAAATAATCTATTGGTATAGTATTTGGCCAAAAGAAAAAACAATTTATATGTATATATATGTATATAAGATATATATATATTCATATAACCGCTAGGAGAAGCTAATATGTAAAAAGTGCTCGATACCTAAGTAGAGCCAAGTAATAAGGATATCTACTGAGTCAGACGAACCTACTATTAGTTTCGCATAAAGCTCTTCAGGGCTAAAATCTGAGTCAGATTTTAGCCCTGAAGAGCTTTATGCGAAACTCATAGTAGGTTCGTCTGACTCAGTAGATATCCTTATATAATATATATATATATGTGTGTGTGTGTGTGTGTGTGTGTGTGTATGTATGTGTGTGTGTGTGTGTGTGTGTGTCTGTCTGTCTGTATTCATCCACATACAGTCCTTTTTCGACACATCACGTCACATCACTGTGGCTAGACTTGAAAGGCTTCAGCAACACGGGAATGGAACTCGACCCGTTTTTCATCAGTCGAAACCTCTAACCACCGGGCTTTTAGCATGACCTACAAGCGGGAGGGAATGGGTGCTGTCTAAAAACTTGCCAAGAATGATGAACGATAGGGACGGATTACTAGTGTCAAAAGAATCCGTGCTCTTAGCACGCTCTGATTATAATATATATATATATATATATATATATATATATATATATATATATATATAGTCATCCACAGACACGTGTTACGACTTATAAAGTCTCTTCACTGTGGCTAGAAATCCAATCGTTTCAGCATCAGTCGGACAGCTTAACCGCTTGACTATCGTCACCCACAGAATGCGAAGGGGATTTTAACTAATACAGACATCTGTATCTATGTAAAGGCCGTCATAGAGTGCTCCATCCCTTTTATAGGAGAGCGTTATATATAAGATGAACAAAAAGTGATAAGACACACAGGAACATTTCTTTTATGTTGCTTATTTTTCTCAAGTCTCGACCTTAGGTCATCATCAGGAGAACATTTTTTGTAGAAAAAATTGTTTTTAGAGAGTTTATATACGAAAACCAGATTGATTCGAGTAATAATAACGAATTATTATTTCTTTTCATTGAGTATTTTTACACGTTCTCTGAGCTCTGAATTCCGAAGTATTTAAATTTTTATATTCATTTGCGTTTTCTTGATTTTAATCGTTACTACGTTATATATATATATATATATATATATATATATATATATATATCGCTTGTGTATTTACTTCTCATGCTGTCGTGTAGAAGAAGTCACTATAAGATGAATAGAAACCTACTTCTAAACAAAAGAAGAAATCTAAAGAAAGTCCGGTTGGTGTAGGGGTACGGTGCTCGCCTGTCAGCTTGACAGTCGGGTTTCGAATCACGCACAAGGCGGTCTTCCTATCTATAGCTCTGATGATGACGCCTAATAGGCCGAAATGTACATACAGAGATTGATTTTTCTCGATTTGTTTAGCCTTACATTTGAATAGGTATGCCCGCTTAATTAATTAATTATTAATTAATTAACTTTCAAAATTAGGTACGACTTCAATTAAGCACATATTCTTCCAAAAATTGTCGTCTAAAAAAAGCCATATCACAAACACATCGCTTGTGTATTTACTTCTTATATATATATATATATATATATATATATATATATGGTTTCTATTTTGCGGAGTGTCTCTTCTGTTCGTAGCCGGGGACTTACTCCTGTCATTCACATTTTTTTAAACCATTGTCTATCGTTTAAGCTTGACCACACTCTTTAGCCTTCCCTTAACCGCTTACTTCTTCTCTCAATCATCGGTTCATTCACTTTTCAACTTCTGAACGTCAAGGTCTTTCGAGGTAACAGTGCCTACTTTTTATTTTCATTTTTTTTCTTCTGTTTACAGAAATTTACTTATAAATATTTTTTTTTCGTTCTTCCTAATTTTTTTCTTTCTTAATCTGTTTTTTTTTGTTTTTTTTGTTTTTTGTTTTTTTTTTGTTTTTTGTGAGAGACACGGATAAAGGTGTCGACACGCATGTCTCCTGCACCTCGTCACCGTCCGCATTGCATCTGTTCCACAACGATCTTTCTGACACTCTAGACTTTTAATCTGCCTCACTGTATCACAGCCGCTCGCACACTGCCGCCTGGGACCCAGCATCCAGCGTCGCCCTTAGTGCTTGACGAAGTCCTTTTTGCCCACTGCAGCCACAAACTGTCAGATTCTTTGTTTCATATCAATGACTCGCTGGACACAAATAACAACGTATATCATTACAATGTTCAAGCGTCGGTTTCCCTCATGTTATTTTTAGTTTTCTCCTTTTCCTAAAGAACACTTCTCCTCATCTCTATTCATACGAGAACTAGCACATTTCCCGTCAAAAATGACAGGACTATTTACGTATGGGTGGAAAAAGAAAGAAAAGAAAGAAAGAGATGAAGAAAAAAGAAAGAAAGAAAGAAAGAAAGAGAGAGAAGCAAGAAATTAATGTGGGAGTGAAATAAATTAAAGAAAAGAAACGAAAAGAACAATGAATATTTTCGGGGTAAAATAAAGAAAACATAGATGAAAAAGACAAAAAGGGAGAGAAAGAAGCAAGGATGCAAAGAGATTGGATTAGGTAAATCATTACCTAACCCAACCCCCTCCGGCACATTGAAGATGCGGCAGAAGGCCAGTTTTTAAGCGGAGTAATGCTGGTTTGAATTTTGAGTTTTCCTCTTCCTAGACTGGTTTCATAACTAAGGCCGAATAACCCGGTCTGCTCTACTATTTATCCATAGCTAGATATAAAATATAAGAGAGGAAAGAAAGAGATGAAGAAAGAGAGAGAAATGGTATAAATTATAGTTGTGGTAAAATGAATTAAAGTACGAAAGAAAGAAAATAAAAAAGGACGTTGTAGGGAGGAAATAAAGGAAGCATATAAAAATGACAAAAGGAGTAAAAAACAGATTGGATAAGGGAAGTTATCATCATCAGCAGCATCATCATCATCAAGTCGTGCCGATAGCAAGGCCTTCCAGGATTCTTCCTCATCACCCGTCCTTAAAACCCATCGCTCATGGACGGTAGTCTGCACAGCATCCAGTATTCGAGCAGAGCTGATCGATGTAGATTTTTGCAGGCCGACCCACACTGGTATGTCCACGTATAGGTGCCCACAGGAGAACGTCAATTAAGAGCTCATCTTTGCTTATCCAGTAGTTTCCAGCAAGTCTTGTTCGTCTTACCCGGATTGTTTGTGTGATAGGATGCATGTGGCCGTACAATTGTTCTTTTGTGGGATGCTACTTCCCGGATTTATTTATTTGTCTTTTAGAATAAAAAAAGATAACGTGATTGCCAATCACATGACAATTTTATTTGCGAAAAAAAAAAAAATAATAAAAAAAAGAACGCAGCCAAGCAAAAATAAAATACTAAATAATACTTTCTCGTTTCATTTTGAAAAGACTTCCAACACTTTTTAGACAACATATTATTCATCCACGCTTTCATCCACGTCTGTGGTCATTATAAGGGCGGATTGTTTGTTTCAGTGGTTGTTAATATCATTAATAGAGCATTTATATCTAAGTTTTGCGTGGACATGGAGTCAACGGCTCCTGATTACTGATAGTTTCTTGTCGATGCGATCTTTAGAAAAAGTCTATATTATTCATCCTAATGTCGTGATAAAGGTTTTATGATACAACAAAAAGTCTGGTCTTAGATACAAATGCTCTATCCGTGATATTGAGATGTGGTAATTTAATTTCACTTAACGCTAATACCCTTGGGAAAGGTATGATTCCTACTCTCCCTCCAGCTATAGATAAATAGTAGGGCATACTGGGCTCTTTAACCTTGGTTAGGAAACCGGTCTAGGAGAAGGAAAACTCTGAATT
The DNA here is from genome assembly GCA_023376005.1 of Doryteuthis pealeii. Classification (NCBI taxonomy): domain Eukaryota; kingdom Metazoa; phylum Mollusca; class Cephalopoda; order Myopsida; family Loliginidae; genus Doryteuthis; species Doryteuthis pealeii. The sequence goes on along the minus strand of CM042138.1, from coordinate 132,600,450 downwards.
CAAACCTGTTAAACTCCGCTTAAGAAATTGACCTTGTGTCACATCCTGCTCGTGTGGAGGGGTTGGTAAATATGTATCCGTGATATTGAGCATATTTTACATTTGAATATAGCACTCATATTATCTATATAACTGATATAGATATAGATATAATAATACTATATACACATGATATTGAAAGCAAAACAATAGCTGTACGACCAACAAAATCAAATGATAACTCTGGGAACTAGTATGATTTTGGTGTCACTGCATCATTACCACCAACTTAGAGTAATTCAGAAGTATCTTACAATACAGCCAAATCTTGTCGGTTTTCCCTCTAATCGTGAGGATCAATATGCAATCACTTGTCAACATGTCAAACACACTGCACTGTCAAGCATTGCCTCATAGAATGTAGAGCTTTTGCTCTTATCAGAAATAATTTTAATTTATTCGATTTACAATCTCGGTATAAGATTAAGGCGAACAATTATATAATATATATATATATATATATATATATATATATTATGTGTGTGTGTGTGTGTGTGTGTGTGTGTGTGTGTGTGTCTGTGTGTGTGAAGAAATTTGAAAAACGAAGTGTACCAAAATAAGATGAATTTATTTATGCAAATAAGTCGACGTTTAAACGTTTCGGTTTATTTTAAACCTTCCTCAGGACTGATTATGGGATGAAGAAAATTAAATGAATGTTCTATGAATTAATTTTTTTTCATCCCATAATCAGCCCTGAGAAAGGTTTAAAATAAACCAAAATGTTCAAGCATCGACTTATTTGCATAAATAAATTCATCTTATTTTGGAACACTTCGTTTTTCAAATTTCTTCATATGTTGGATTTATTTCCATATTTTACTCTCTCTCTCTCTCTCTCTCTCTCTCTCTCCTCTCTCTCACACACACACACACACACACACACACACACACACACATATATATATATATATATATATATATATATATATATATTCACTTTCTTTATGTTTGTAGGTTTATTCATTTCGCTAATTCATAACTTCATTTTTATTATTATTATCTTCATTTTATTCTTGTTTTAATAAAGACAGAAAAAATGAGATGAATGGAACAAGATATAATATGAAAAAGATGAAGTTGTGTAGTCTACCTACTTATTACCCGCGAAAAACAGGCTCATACAGTATTTGAACTCGGATTGTCAAGTCCATTTCTTACTACGATAGCCATTTAACCACACATCTCCCTATCAATACATCTTGAACCTCTCGATACTTCTTGCACATGCATCTTATTACTCTCGCCCTGTAGCGGGGCTTAGAATACGCTTACTGTATGTCATACTGAGTGGTATGATCCCTCTAAAAAATAGGAGTCTTGGACGTGACACAAAACTAGATCTAATGATGAGGCTTCCGTTCTGTAAGTCTGTGGTATGTGGGGATCCCCCTCCTTTGTTATTGCACCCAGGTACAATCTGACCCAGAGTGGTAGTATCTGTTAGGGTCACTTCTACAGGTCAAATAGATTTGTTTAAAAATTATTCGTATTCGATAGTACCGTGAATAAAAATTACTCAAAAGAAAAAAGAAACATATGTAAATATGAACCTGCAATAAACGAGATTCCGAAAACTTCTAATCATAAAATAACTCTAGACGGGTTGACATGCCGTTAAAATCAATTAGTCAATTATTGGAGCCATATAACCCTATGTAAACAAATGAGTATTATCGTATTAAACTAGGGTAATTCCATGTCAAATCATCCAGTAATCAAAAATCCTCAATAACTTTTTAAAAAAACGTCATTTTCTGATTCCTCAGACCAAAAAGCTTTTTTTATCCCAATTTTTAGGTGTAGGGAAGCTCTAGAACACATTTTACAGACAAAAATAGTTTACAAAATATCGCCATTTTTTGCACCTCCATCAAATTTTTCGAGTTTAACTCTTAAAGTCCTATACCACCTCATTCCACCCGGCTGCAAGTCACATTTGTTTTAACTAATCAGCACCAAACAATAGCCTTTGTTTAAATTTAATATTAAACATATGTAAAAATCTTTGATTTAAGGGAAATAATAGGTAACTTTAGATGCAAATGTCATTTTTAGCACTTTTTTTTTTATATATCCTTATAGGAATGCTCTGGACTTAGAAAAATCTCAACAGGATGTTAAGAGTTAAAATAGACATAACTCGGCCAATTTTTGTAATTGGAAGCTCGAATTTTGGGGATTGACTTACTTTAACATAATTCCAAACCTGGGCAAAATTTCATAATTGAAGGGGTGGGTGACATGGCCTGGATGATTTGACTTGGAATTACTCACTACTTCTTTTCTTTAGTGGTCACCCATCTCTGAACTGGACAGTTTCAATAACGCTTAACTCTCGGTAAACCTGACGAGAACCGTTGCTATACTGTTATATCTCACTTCCTTTTTCCCTCTTGCACCATGTTATCACCTTTAAGATTTTTTTTCTTCTTTTTTCTCTGCTGCACACCATGTCATTCTTTAGTTTTTCATTATTCTTTTTTTTCTTTCTTTCTTTTTTTGCTTCATATTTCTTTCTTAAACATACTGTTCTCAGATCCGACGAAAGCAGACAGAATGCGGCCCCTGACGTGTCAGCCATTAGAAGTTGACAACATAAAGTTAGACATTGGCTGGTCTTTTTATCACGTGACCAAACAGCCACCCAACCAGTTGGCAGTCGGGAAATTGGTTGTGCGAACGTACTTGTCGTCTGGGGGTCTTGAATGTAATGTGATATATCAAAAACTTTATGACAGCTTATTCACCCCAAAATATGCCCGGGTTCTATGACAACTACGCTGGACAATACAAACCGATTAAAAATATGCAACCACAAGGACAGATCTTCAAGTTTTGAAATGTTCGCAATGACCCAAGCAAAAGGCCAAGGATTTATAAAAACAATGACGTATAAGGCAGATATGAATATGGCTATATACATACATACAGAAATACATACAGGAGTCATTCGCCTGTAATGGTTATCGTCGATCCGAGTTCAAATCCAAGACGAAGCTGTTTGCATTTTACAATGCGCTAAGCCCCTTGGGAAAGGTATGCATCCAACTATTCTCCCCCAGCTATGGGTAAAATAGTTGGATATACTGTGCTATTTAATATTGGTACATCAACCGATCTCAGAGAAGGAAAACTCTGAGAAATCTATATATCAATACTCTTGTCCTTAATCTTTCGATAGTTATCATCTTGCAACACCCTCTGTTTAAAAATGAGACCATCCAAATTGTCCAAAATTAAATGCAAAAATGTAAATCCTGATTACGTGGTGTCCCTTATCCGCCGAATTTTTATTTCTTATGAGTGTCGAAACTTCAACTAAATAATGGACCATTCCGTTTTTATCATTTTAATTTAATAAGAAAGAAAGAAAGAGATTAGAGGAAAATATATAGAGAGAGGATGAGAGCACGAAAACGATAACGCTAATCTATTTCACTCGAACCTAATGAAAAGATGAAAAAAGAAAGAAAAAAGAGTGAGAGAGAGTTATATCAAGATTGTTTTACTTTTTACATATTGAACTAACCCAATAGCTCTTAAGTAAACAATCAAATTATCAAACTGTGGTATGTCCACAGGTCCTACTATCATATTAATTCCTTAAGCAAATACGCAAAACATAATTGAACTACTTACCAAAACATACAATAATACTAGGGTAATCCTTAAAAATAATGTGTGTACTTATTTATATATAATAAGTACACCTCTAATAAAAAAGGCTATTTTTTTAAAACCAAAGTTACCATTGTTTTCTCCTTTCTAATGGAACATTATCCAATCAAAATAGATATTAGTTATTATTTCTTACCAAAAACTACAGTATTGAATCAAAAACAGTTTGAATGTAAAACAAGGCCAGATCTTTGTTTAGTTTATGAATTTTTAAAGTGATTAATTCAATCGAAAGAATTTCTTGCTGTTGCTATTTAAGTTTATGGAACTATTCATATTAAGTTTATAATGACTACTATTGACACTTTTTATTCTGTGTTTTATAATTAATATTTCCCCCTTTTTTCTACTTTCATCTAAAAGAAAGATCTGCTTTCAGTTAAATAAACATTGCAATACCTCTGCAACCAAGGACATTAGCGTGAAAAAAATGCAAACAACTTCTTCCAGGATTTGAACTGAGATCACCGATTCCATTTCGTTCGCTGATAACCGTTACGTCAAATATGCTGTTGTTAGTGACAAAATATTAATTCCACTCTCGCATTGGACATTGGAGAAGACGCGCATACTTTCAAAGTAATGGTTTGGTTTGAATTTCTCAAAGCAGCTGGTCTGTATTCTAGAAGTATTCTTAATGGCATAAGTAATCTACTTAGCATATAATAATAATAATAATAATAAAATAATAATAATAATAATAATAATAATAATAAGCTAACGCTTGAGTGAAAAACTGAAAAGGAGTGAAAATAATAATAATAATAATAATAATAATAATAATAATAATAATAATAATAATAATAATAATGCTTAAATCTTTTGAAAATAAAATTAAAAAATGATTATTTTGAAATTCGTGACACCGATTTAAAACGGCCATTTGTCGAAATATCCATGGTAATGTAACAAAGTATCTACATTCTTTCCTTCTTTCTTCTTCTTTTTTAACGTCATTCGCTTGGATGACGAAATCTTTCTTCAATGAATCAAACATGTCATTAAAATTTTCTAGAAAGCATTTCTTTCTTTTGATTATATAAAAAAAAAAAAACGAAAAAGAAAAAAAAAAGGCTGTTAAAAGAAGAGACAAAAATGCATTCGTTCTCAGAGATGAATGAATGTTTAGAGCAGCTGGAATGTTTGCCGCTCTTTTTTCTTCTTCATTGATGTTAGCCATTTTTAATGAAGTGTCGCCTTCACCCAACCAACAAATACGTCTTTCCCTTGCATCGATATCACTTTATTTGATTTCCTGTAAGGACAGAATTCTGTGTCGCCATGGCCGTTTTTTGTTTTTTTTACATTATATTTTCATACATACTAGTTTTGTCTAGAAAAATAGTTTCTCAAGGTCCATTCAGTTTTACAGGGGGTTCAGGCAAAAAAATAATTAGTTGGTGGTCAACGATGATATTTTTGTGGTTTATATAGCAAATCTACTTCAGAAGAATTGTTATTACCAAGAATTTAATTAATACAGTTATCTAGGCCGTATTAAAATGCTAAAAGTAGAAACATTCACGTAGCTATCAATTTTCATGGGAAACATGTAGAAGAAAAAAAAACATTTGAGAGTGTCGTAAATTTAAAGTCTCTGAGAATAAACGGAGGTCAGAATCACCCATCTTTTCATAGGTAGCAGGCAGCGACTTTATATATTTATTTTCAGGGTGAATATCTCTCCCTCTCTCTATCTCTCTTTCTCTCTCTCTCTCTCTCTCTCTCTCTCTCTTTTCTCTCGCTCTCTGCTCTCTCTCTCTTTATCTCTCTCTCTCTTTCTCTCTTTCTCTCTCTCTCTCTTTCTCTCTCTCTCTTTCTCTCGCTTTCTCTCTCTCTCTCCTCTTTCTCTCTTTCTCTCTCTCTCTCTCTTCTCTCTCTTTCTCTCTCTCTCTCTCTCCTCTCTCCCTTTCCTCTCGCTCTCTTTCTCTCTCTCTCTCTTTTCTCTCTCTCTTTCTCTCTCTCCTCTCTCTCTTCTCTCTCTCTTTCTCTCTTCTCTTTCTCTCTCTCTCTTTCTCTCGCTCTTTCTCTCTCTCTCTCTCTTCTCTCTCCTCTTTCTCTCTCTCTCTCTTCTCTCTCTCTTTCTCTCTCTCTTTCTCTCTCTCTCTTTCTCTCTCTCTCTCTTTTCTCTCCTCTCTCTCTCCCTCTCTCTCTTTTCTCTCTTTCTCTCTTTCTCTCGCTCTCTCACTCTCTCGCTCTCTCTCTTTCTCTCGCTCTCTCCCTTTCTCTCCCTCTCTTTTCTCTCCCTCTCTCTCTTTCTCTCTCTTTCTCTCGCTCTCTCTCTTTCTCTCTCTCCTTTCTCTCGCTCCCCCTCTCTCGTCTCTCTCTTTCTCTCTCTCTCTCTCTCTCTCTCTCTCTTCCCCCCTCTCTCTCTCTCCCTTACTGAGAAAAGTCAAAGAGAGATTGCAATTTATCTAATTTACCATTGATACAATTATTTTACTCTTTTATTAGTGAAAAAATATAAGAAACTTTTCCCCCATGAGGAATGGCTATGGGGTTCCACAAAAAGAGGAAAAACATTCCATGGGTTAGAAAATTTGAGTAACACCAGTCTAGAAAGATCACTTCTCGTGGTTTAATGATTAGCTAGCTGGATGAGCAGACCATTATTAGTGAGTTCTTTTCTCGACGGGTGCCTCATACTTTGGCCTTGTGCCACAACTAAGATTCGTAAATGACTTCTTCTGTCGTTAAAAAAAATAAGAAAAAAGTAATGTAAAACGAAAGAAAGAAATAATGTGAAAAGAAAAAAAAAAAAACAAAAAAACAATTTAATTTCAAATGCACTGTATCTTCCTCTAAATAATTTCCTTGGAGAGGAACACGTACAGGAAGATGTTCCGAGTCCTGGAAATAGTACTGAGTCATCAACTTCCACTGCCTCCAGTGCTTTCTTCACAACCGGTTATATGTTCGCAACAGGTCTCAGATAGTTTACACGAATCTTGGTTTTGATATTTGGGGACAATGACTTCTTACCAGTAGTCAGATCAAGGGTGTAAGGGGTCTTTGATACCAGGGAATACACACACAACACACACACACACACACATATATATATATATATATAATATATATATATATATATATATATATATATATATTGCCTAAACTTCATTCACCTAAAAAAGAACACAAAAAATTCACCTAAAAAAGAACACTAAAAACACATTTAAGTCATATTATTGAAAGAATAATGAATACAATTAAGAAAATCATCCCTGCCCTACGTCATTAATTGATTCCAAAAGTTGTCACCAGGTTTGAGGAAGACCGGACAATGCCATGAAATACCTTAAAAGGAGCACAAAAATAGCAAGTGAAAGATATGACTACAATCAAACATTAATGAATACTAAAAACTTTTAGAATAATTGTGAATACAAATAATAAAAATGTAGTCCTTCCTTGTCCTAAATCATTAATTGACCTCAAAAGCCGTGGGGGCAATCCATTTTCCTAATATAAACCGGACGTAATGGCCTAGATTTGTTTAAAAAATTATGTAAATATTCTATTGTACTCTATATACATTTCTGTTTTTTTTTAATTCTTTTTAAATTAAGGCTTTTATTTATTCTAAATTAATGCATTTTAGATTTTAGGTAATTTTAGCTTATTTTTTCTTTTCTTGTTTATTTTTGTGTAATTTATTTATATTAAACATATTTTCATGGAGAAAAATATTTATTTCTCGTCCTTTGTTACATAATGAATGGGGTAGCCTATTCCTTTCTTAATGAAGTGTCGAAGTATTCAATTTAAAAGATAACTGGTAAATAATCATATATTTGAAAAAAAAACAGCTTTTGAAACCTTATTAATATATTGCGTCACATTCTGATTCGTTGAAAATGCCATGTGATTAGAATCTGTGGGAAAAGCTGAGAAGATTAATTGAGTTTAATTGAGTCGCTAATAATGCCTTTCTCAGAGAATGTTCGGTCTTGGGGAAATAAAGACGTCGAAATTGAAACAATGTCTTTTCTGTTCTTGGATGAAACACATAAAATTCTCCGGCACTTTGAAGTAAAGCCGATCCACTTTATCCCAGCTAGAAGATCAGACCGAATAGGGATTTACAAGGAAAAGAGAATTTGTCAGTTGGTACATCTTGCAGTTTCAGCAGATCACAGGCTGAAGATGAAAGAAAACTAAAAGATAAACAAATACCTGGACCTTGCTAGAGAATTGAAAAATAAAAAACCGATAAATATGAGGATGAAAGTGATACCTATTGTGCACTTGAACGATCTTCAAAAGTTTAGTAAACAGACTGGAGGAATTGGAAATCAGAGGAGGAATTGAAATAATCCAGACAACAGCATTATTGATATCGGCAGGAATGCTGAGAAGCTTCCTGGAGATAATCCATAAAAATATACAGTCTGGATATAGGAATGGAATTCAGAATTGACAATTGTACCATGCTAGCGATGAAAAAGGGAAGAAAAAAAAAAGAACAGTGATGGGGATAGAAACACCGCATGAAGAAGAAATAAGGACCCTTGGAGAAAAGAATAATTGCAGATACTTGGGAATATTGAAGGTGGACACCATCAAACAAACAGTAATAAAATAGTATCCAGAAGAACAAGAAAACTACTAGAAACCAAGCACTGCAGTAGAAATCTCATCAAGGGAATAAAAATCTGGTGTGTCCCCTGGTAAGATACCCTGGACCATTCTTAAAATGGACAAGAGAGGAACATCGACAGGTGAACCAAAGAATAAGGAAACACATGACAGTGCACAAGACATTACACAAGAGAGACGAAATACAGATTATACGCCAAGAAAAGACGGAGAAATAGGTCTCGACAAAATTGAAGATTGTGTAGATGAGACAATTCGAGCACTCGAAGAATATACAAAAAGAGCAAAGAAAGACTAATTGCAGTAGCTGGAAAAAGCAATTGCAACATATGGACCAGCAGAAATACCACTAAACCGATAATAACAGCAGAAATGTGAAGAGACAATTCCATGGATACTTCAAGCGACAAGCTGTGGAAATTGCACATGAAAACTCTAAACATGACTTAGCTTTGGTTAGGCAACAAGTCTAGTGGGGGACTCTGAATTCAAACCAGTTGTACTCCGCTTAAAAAGTTACCACGTGTCACATCCTGCCCGTCCCGGTGGTATTAGGTTAATGCATATATCTTAACGATCTGATTTTTCATTCTTGTTATCATGATAAACGGCACATTGTAGAGCGATTTACCTTAGCACAATAGCGTTAAAATCATCAAACACTAATGCAATTCCCAGTTCAATTTTTGAATTAATATTAATAGTGCTCTTGGCAAAGGCATGAAACCATCTATTCTTCCCCCCAGCTCTACATAAATATTAGAATAGGCTGTGCTTATTTACCTTTGTTAGACCACTAGTTTGGGAGAAGGAAAACTCTGAATTCAAAGTACCATTTGTGCCCTGGTTAAAAATTGACTTTGTGCCGCATGGTGCACGAGGGTTGGATAAATACAGTCATTGCTCAAATGAATTTCAATCAGTGTTTTCAACCTGTGTAACATAATTCATGGGTAACCTGTGAATTATGTAAGTAGTGTAGTTTACATATTGAATCAGAGTTCGTTAGAAAATTCAAATCGGAGGAAGTTACGTGGAAAATTACCGTTGTCATGATTGACATGTGATGACATCCGCTTGATCCCCCGAAAAACGCTGCAGTAGAAGCGTTCGAAGTTTTAGTTAATTGCGACCAGTTGCTCATCGAGAGAAGACGTTCTTTCGAGATGTTGCTTCTCAATCAGCACCGATTTGGCCGGGATTGTTTAATAAAGCTAAATAATTAAAAAAACAAAGTCTTGCTTTATTAATTAACAAACAAGTAATTCACGACATCCATCCCGAACAAGAAAGAAGAAAGCAACCGACAAAATCAGCCCTGAATAAGATGGCGGCCGACGAGTTTACAAGCAAAAGAGAAAACAAGTAAGAACAAACTTATCATCCTCTCCTCATCATATCAACTCTGTCTCTCTCTCTCTGTCGCTCTCTGTCTATCTGTCTCTGTCTCTGTCTGTCTGTCTGTCTCTCGCCATTTATATACCCACTGTTAATGGGTATATAACACCTGACCCCCCCCCCAGCTCTTTAGCCTTGGTTAAGTGACCAGTTTAGGAGAAGGGCAAATCTGAATTAAAACTAGTTGTGTTCAGGTTAATAATTGATTTTGTGTCGCATGCTATCCGTGACAGAGGGATCGGATAAATACAAACATTGGTCAAATGATTTTCAATCAGTGTTGCTAACCTGAAGAAAAAACAGTTTCATTATATATTAGAATGATGCTGTATATTAAAACATAGGTTGAAGGTGCGCGTGTAATGTTTAGAGTATTAGGAAATGGAGCCTGTTTGCGTTTCATATAGCGCTAATACATTTGGGGAAAGATATGCATCCAAATACTCTCCTTCCAGTTATGGGTAAATATTAGGGTAGACTGGTCTCTTTAATTTTGGATAGGTAACTAGTCTAGTATAAGGAAAATTCTGAATTTCAACCTGTTAAACTTTAAAAATTGATCTTGTGTCACATCCTGCTCGTGAAGAGGGGTTGGTAAATATATATGAAATTTTTTTTTTTTTTTTGCAAGCGATTATTTCATAGGTAATTTTCTGCATCAATTTGACTGATTTAATTAAAGCAAAAAAATTCAACCTGTTAGACTCCACTTAATAAATTGACCTTGTGTCACATCCTGCTCGTGCGGAGGGGTTGGTAAATATATATTAAAAATAGTTTGTTTTTTTTTTTGTTTTTTTGCAAGAAAGTATTTCATAGGTAATTTTTTGTATCAATTTAACAGATTTAATTAAAGCAAAATTTAAACCTGTTTAATCCCGCTTGATAAATTGACCTTGTGTCACATCCTGATCGTGCGAAGGGGTTGGTAAATATATATTAAAAATAGTTTGTTTTTTTTTTGCAAGAAAGTATTTCATAGGTAATTTTCTGTATCTATTTCACTGATTTAATTAAAGCAAAAATTTTCAACCTGTTAGACTCCGCTTAATAAATTGACCTTGTGTCACATCCTGCTCTGGCGGAGAGGTTGGTAGATATATATTAAAAATAGTTTTCTTGCAAGCGATTATTTCATAGGTAATTTTCTGCATCAATTTCACTGATTTAATTAAAGCAAAAATTTTCAAGAATGTCAATTGATCCTCCCATTGAGAGAAATAACGATTTATCCTGAAGGACAACATGCCTGCTACAGACTAATTTTAAAGTTAAAAAAGCAAGAAATTGTAAAGAAGTAAAAGAAGGTAAATTAAATATGCTCCTTTTTTCCCCCCAGTTTTTTTCTTTTCTGATTCTTATTTAGCAGTGATCTCAAGTTTCCTTCTTGATCGTGAATTCCAACTTCGATTTGATCACTAATCTTTTTGTGTCATTTAATTGCAAAGAATTAATCTTCTTCTTTTTTTCTTTATGTCTTTTTGCATTTTTATTTTACGCGAACGACAGAAACAACATCTCGCCAAGTACAAGTGGGACGACTGCCCCAGAGTTACAACTTTAATTTGTATTCCGACGTAGAAAGACATATACTCCCGGCTT
>CM042138.1:132541631-132584131 GCA_023376005.1 Doryteuthis pealeii | reverse complement strand
CGAATCTTTGTGTTCATGATAATAAAGACGAAAAAAGAGACCGAAAAATCTAAATAATACAAATCAGATTTGGGTTGACTGGCTGGATTTTACGACATGTCAACTCTTGTGGGGCTATTTTATGCCGAAGACATTATTTTATTAATTATTGATGGGTATTGAATTTTTTTTTAAATCATTTTTTTTAATTATCTTTTTAAAAAAATTTTTAAGTTCATTTTTTTATTTAACCTATTAATGGAACCCTAACTGGTACTAACATCTCGGGTCAGGGTGAATCTAGGAGTAATAATAATGGAGGGGTACTTCACACTCCGCAGAGTTCATGGACTGGAACTTCACCATTATATGCAATTGAATGTTATATCTAGGACACCAAATTGGATTTAATTTGTAAACAACGCACCCGATAGCTCACCTTTTCCGTCTGTCTGTCTGTCTGTCTGTCTGTCTGTCTCTCTCTCTCTCTGTATGTAGTGTGTGTGTGTGTGTGTGTGTGTGTGTGTGTGTGTGTGTGTGTGTGTGTGTGAAAGAATTCGAATAAATAAACAAACTAACAGAAAATAAATTATCAAGATATATATATATATAAAATAATGATTTCATATTAATTCTTGATGGGTACTGAACATTTTTTTTAACTCAGTTTTTTCTTTTTTTAAACTTATTTTTTTAATTTAACCTATTAATGGAACCCTAACTGGTACTACCATCTCCGGTCAGAGTGAATCTAGGAGTAATAGTAATGAAGGGGTACTCCACACTCCGCAGAGTTCATGGACTGGAACTTCACCATTAGATGCAATTCAATGTTATATCTAGGACACCAAATTGGATTTAATTTGTAAACAACGCACAGGATAGCTCACTCTGTCTCTGTCTCTGTCTCTGTCTCTCTCTGTCTCTCTCTCTCTCTCTGTATGTGTTTGTGTGGGGGTGTGTGAGTTGTGTGGGTGTGTCAATGAATTCGAATAAATAAACAAACTAACAGAAAATAAATTATCAAGATATATGTATAAAGAATAACGATTTCATATTTCGATTAAATCGTTTTTATTTTTATTTTCTCTCGCTAAAGATTAACGATTCGTCGATATAAAAATATTTTCACGAATTAAAAAAACCAATAAGAGATTTTATATCTCATGAATATTAATGTTTATTTTCTGAAAGGTAAATCAACTCAATGAAAACGTTTTCAATATCTCGACGTTTAAATAGACCTGATAAGTAAATATTTACACACACGTTGAAACAAATACATACACATACACATACACATATACGTATACGTATGTACACGCATGTATTCATTTATTTTTACTCAAACATAATTTAACTACAGGAATGTAGAAATCCAAATCCATACACACTAATTATTATGATAGAGACTTGATTTACTCCAAAATATTATACCTGATTAATCATATATATATATATATATATATATATATATATATATATATATATATACAGGGATCTGTGCGGTAAAGTAAGGAGTTGATGGAAGGTGTGGCGCTCCACCACAGATGCTAAAAACAATCTCCTTGGTCTAGCGCTATTGAAAAGGAGATAGACTCCCTCGCTGACTGGCTGATACCGACATTAGCCCGCCCCGACGACTTTATATATATATATATATATATGTGTGTGTGTGTGTGTGCGTGAGTGTGTGTGTGTGTGTGTGGATGTGAGTAAATATGGAAAATAAATCCGACAATATTAAGAAATTTGAAAAAACAAGTGTTCCAAAAATAGGATGAATTTATTTATCGATGTTTAAACATTTCGGTTTCTTTAAACCTTCATCAGGATGTATATTGGGGTGAAAAAACTGATGGATGACAAGAGATGAAAATCTTTATAAAATCTTTTTTGTTGTGTAACTGTATTTATATATATATATATATATATATATATATATATATATATATATATATATATATATATATATACGTTTGTGTGTGTGTATTTATATATATTTAAATGTGTGTATATATCCAATCTCAAATATATATATATATATATATATATATATAAAGATAAATCTAATGAGTCAGACGAACCTACTAAAAGTTTTGCTTAATGCTCTTCAGGGCTAAGTTTGTATATATATATATATATATATATATATATATATATATATATATATATATATATATATATGTGTGTGTGTGTGTGTGTGTGTGTGTAATCAGAAAGTGGTTAAACGAAGCCTGAAAAGGATACTAAAATATCCGAAACACGTGCTGCTGAAGTAAAATATTAATAAAATTCATTTTGCGGGAGTTCATTTTTACAAAATATTTATTTTTATTATGTATATGTATATTTTTATCTATATATATTGATTGATATTTAAATCATTTTTTATCAATCCTCCCGCAAAGGATCTACATTGACCAACTATGCAAGGACTCGGGATGCTGCATAGAGGACCTCCCAGGGGCCATGAGTAATAGGGAAGGTTGTCGAAAGATTGTCATGGATATCCGTGCTGCACGCGCGACATGATGATGATGATGATGATGATGATGATGAATATTGCTCTGTATTCTTCACAAGCAACTTTTTTTCACAATAAATATTTCAGAAAAATACTTTTATCCTGACCATGACTTAAGATCAAATCTATAAATTGATAAATGATACAAAATAAATATTCGAATTTGTCTTATTTATCTCCTTCTTCTTGTCACTCATTAGGGGCCGGTTTAACTCAGTCGGCATAGTGTTCGGCTAGGGGCCACAAGGTTCTTGGTTCGATACCAGCCCTCGCCAACTCAGCGTATGAGTAGCACAGCGGTCTGTGCGGTAAAGTGAGGAGCTAAAAACAATCTCCTTGGTCTAGCACTATTGAAAAGGGGATAGACTCCTTCGCTGTTTGGCTGATACCGATATTAGGCCACCCCAACGACTTTACTTACTTTATATATATATATATACTGGAGACATTTTCGCACTAGAAAGTCAGCCTGACAAATTAGTGGACAAATTCACATACCTTATCAACAGAAAGTGATATCAATACACGCAGTGGAAAGACATGGTCTGCTGTAGACAGATTATCGATCATATGGAAATCTGATCTCTCTGTTGAAGCGAACATTCTTCCAAGCTGTAACAACGTCAATTGTACTGTATAACTGCACCACTTGGATTCTAACGAAACTATTGGAGAGGAATTCATATGGGAACTACACAAAGATACTTAAACAAATGTTGAAAGCAGCACCCCACAAAAATTAGCCGTACGGATACTTGTCTTCTATTACACAAGCCGTCTAATTAAGACGAATATGACATGCTGGACACTGCTGGAGAAGTAAGGAAGAACTCATAAGTTACGTTCTCCAGTGGACACATCAGTATAGACCGATTAGCAACATCTTACACCAATCAACTCTTGATTCTGGATACCACACGGAAGACTTGCCACAGATGGTGAATGATTAGGATGGAGGAAAAGAGATACAGACAAACAGACAGAGGGGGAGGAAGGGAAAGAGAGAGAGTGAGAAACATAGGGATGGATATTCATGCTGTCAGCGCAACCTGATGATATAAATATTGATAATATATTTGACTGTATGTATGAATAAAAAGTGCTCAATATCTTTGGTTTGGTTTGTTTTGTTTTATGGCATATCAACCGCAGTGGGTCATTTAATGCCAATAAAGTTTTGAAATAAATCAATTCATAATGGATAATACAATTTTTTTACAAATACATTTTTCTATTTATCCCATAGATGGGACCCTAACAGGTACTACCACTCCGGGTCAGAGTGGACCAGGGAGCAATGGTGATGAAGGGGTGCTCCACATTCCCCAAACCTCTAAAACTTGAACCTCACCATCAGATAGAGTTTAACGTCATTCACAGGACATGTAGACCCGCAGCCACCGCCTTCTAGCACCCATATGATAAAAAGGGGTTGGGGCTTGCCATAAGGGCAATAGGGTTGGGGAAATCATATAGGTGCTAGGGTTTGACGTGACCAGCCGATTGATCGGAGGGGGCCTCTCCGACCGCCCGTCTAGCCCAAGATAGGGCCAAAGTGGAGTATTGCATGTCATGAACTGCTCAACCACCTGGGATCTATCCTTAAGCATCACGTGTCGCCACCCACGGCCAACAGGTGGTCCCATTGGGGGAGTCTTACCCCTCTGCAGAGGTGGAGTCGGTGCATTCTAACGCCCCAGCCGACAGGGCGGAAAAAGTGCTCAATATCGGTGATAGAGCATGTTTATCTCAGAATAGCTTAGGCTTTGACTAGATTTGGTCTTATAGGAATTACTAAAAGCAGGTATATCAGATCAATCACGGTGTTTACAGGAGAACCACTGAGTCTCTTTGGAGACAATAAGATAGATCAACGATTTTCACTGGGCATCTGTAAGCTGTGTCTTTAGTAATATGAACATTATAGTCTGTACCTCTTAATCTATTTAGTTGCCCTGTCGGTAGTGGTTCGAATGCGATGATCGTACTCCTTGAAGCGGAGTATGATCCCATCTCCCACAAAAAATAAAGTGTGTCCCGGTTAAGACTCTTAACTACATCTGATTATTCATCTACAGTTCTAAAGATCTATGAGTGTGGAGTACCCCTTCATTTTCCATTAGTTTCTGGTATCTACTTTTCACCCGGAATGATAGTACCAGTTTGAATCTCATTACGGATCAAATACATCTGTTTGAAAATCATTTGTAGTCGATAGGACCGTGTGGAAAAAAAACAAACAAAAACTCTTGAAAAAGAAGGAAAAGACAATGTCAATATGAACACATTTCCAAACCACTAAGTACAAAATAACGCTCTACTGGTTGGTATCCCGTTAAAACCAATCACAATCAATCATTACTCTGCTATATATATATATATATATATATATATATATATATATATATATATATATATATATATATCACTCACATCCCACCACTGGTATCTCCCGAAAATCACTGGCAGCGGGTCTCGCACAAGTCCCTCGTCTACACTAAAAAAATCACTGGAAACCCAACTGGCATATTTTTTTCTGTGAATCATCCTTGATTTTTGGTATTTGAATCTGTTGCACAATGAAGATCCAATTGAATGAAATGAATACCCGAAAATTGGGCGACATTTGGTAGGCAATATATATATATATATATATATATATATATATATATATATATATATGGAGAGAATGAGTATGCATGTTTCTGTGTGCGGAGAAATGTGTGTTTCCGTATGTATTGTGAGCGTCTGTGTACAGATAACCCTAGAAGGTTAGTATGCCATTAAAGTCAATCATCCAATCAACCATTAATCTATATATATATATATATATATATATATATATATGTGTGTGTGTGTGTGTGTGTGTGTGTGTGTATTTGTGTGTATGTGTGTGTGTTCGTGTGTGTGTGTAAAGTGTGAGTGTGAGAGAGAGAGAATGAATGCTTGTATATTTCTGTGTGCGGAGGGATGAGTGTTTGTGCATGTAGTGTGAGTGTGAGTGTCCGTACACAAAAGTTCGATATTGAGGGTGGAGCTAAATTAATACGGCAACCAATAGTCTATATGTTATTCCTGACTGCTCCATTACTTCTGCTCCACCTTGCATGTATAACATTATCTTTCTTTCCCTTTATCATAGCGGTTACTTATCTAATTATGTATATCAATGCGAGCGTGCCTATGTTTCAGAACTTATTTATCTACAGCGATTCCCCGAGGCAGATGGAACGGCGTTGATTTCTTTTTACTGCCTTTGGCTATAGAAAAGAAAAAACGTATTCCTTCCTTTCCACTGTCCTTCCTTTTTCTCTTTCCTTACATTCTTTCTTTCTTTCTTTCCTTCCTTTATTTCTTTATAAACCCGCCATCCCAATCCCGACTCCATACTTATTTCTACTTCCTTTCATTGACTCTTATAATTTTTAAGCATTTTTGCCTTTTGTTTTTGGCTTTTTATTAGTTTTCATACAGTATATTCGGTTATTCGTAAAAAGCAAAAAATGCCCGCAGGGATGCTGGAAAATTTATACGCAAAGGCGTCGAAGTGATAAAAGTTACGATGGGTCACAAAAGCGGGAAGTTGGTAAATGTCAAGACAAAAGATTATATCGGTTGTTATAGAGAATGTAACGAAATTTTTAAAGGTGTATGGCGGGAGTTGTGCACTGTAGAATTGCTGTGGAGACGTGAGGAAATAAACAAAGAGAGCGAAACAAAATTATAAATAAATCGATAGAAGAAAAATAGCAAAATATAATTACAGAAAAACAAAAACAAAAATAAGGCACGAAAGAGACACAGTCTAGTCACGCTTAAAACACGGGTTCCCGCCCTGTCGGCTGGGGCGTTAGAATGCCCCGACTGCACCTCTGCAGAGTGGTAAGGCTCCCCCAATAGGGCCACCTGTTGGCCGTGCGTGGCGACCCGTGATGCTTAAGGATAGAGCCCAGGTGGATGAGCAGTTCATGACATGCAATACTCCACTTTGGCCTTATCTTGGGCTAGACGGGCGGTCGGAGAGGCCCCCTCCAATCAATCGGCTGGTCACGTCAAGCCTTAGCACCTATATGATTTTCCCAACCTTATTGCCCTTAAGGCAAGCCCCAACCCCTTTTGATCATATGGGTGCTAGAAGGCGGTGGTCTACATGTCCTGGGAATGACGTTAAACTATATCTGATGGTGAGGTTCCAGTTTTGGAGGTTTGGGGAATGTGGAGCACCCCATTCATCACCATTGCTCCCTGGTCCACTCTGACCCGGAGTGGTAGTACCTGTTAGGGTCCCACCTATGGGTTAAATAGAAAAATGTATTTATAAAAAAATTGTATTATCCATTAAGAATTGATTTATTTCAGAACTTTATCGGCATTAAATGACCCACTGCGGTTGATATGCCGTAAAACAAAACAAACAAACAAACTAAAACACGGGTTCACGTTAGATTCTGAAGTTAAGCAACAATGAGCCTTTTCAGTACATAGATGGGTGAACACTTAAAAACAGGTACTGTAAAAATCTGAGGCATGTGTGACATATCTAAGCAAAGCTTAGTAAATACACAAATAGTTTAGATGACTTACAAGCAAGTCACGTTGGGAAGCACCGGTTCCCACTAGATCAAAGTGGTGAACCTGTTTAATACTTAAATAGGTGACTACTTAAACAACAGCAGGTACTGTAAGCAAGCTGGAGCCTCTGGGCATATCTTAACAAAACTTAGTTAATAACAACAAAAAGTTGAGCTGAAAGTATTGGTTCCCGCTAGATCATCAACGTTAAGCAGTAATGAACCTGTCCAATTTTTAGATGGGTGACTACTTAAACAACCAGAGTTAAACAACCTGAGAGCTGTGTGCTATAACTAATCAAACCTTAATGAATAATAACAGCAGTTTAGATGACTTAAGCGGCCGAATTAACTCAGTCGGTAGAGCGTTCGGCTAGTAACCACAAGGTTCCTAGTTCGATACCGGTACTCGCCAACTCAGCGTATGAGTAGCATAGGGATCTGTGCGGTAAAGTAAGGAGCTGATGGTAGGTGTGGTGCTCCACCTCAGACGCCTAAACAATCTCCTTGGTCTAGCGCTATTGAAAAGGGGATAGACTCCCTCGCTGACTGGCTGATACCGACTTTAGGCCGCCCCGACGACTTTACTTTACGGACAAGTCTCACTGATAGTACCGGTTTCCGTTAGATCAATGAAGTTAAGTAGCGATGGATCTTTGCAACACTTAGATGGGATACGATTTAACACATTGCCTACCTTGGCTCAAATGACAGTTTTTCCTCACTGGTGTTGCCTCAGTTCCTTTATTGCATCAGTTTTAAAAGTATTGCTGGTACACCAGCTGTTGCATCACGACTCAGTTGCATAATATAACACCAACACATGTATGGTAATGAAAGGTTAACTGTGTTGCGTATTGGTCCAAATTTGACGTACGTATTTATGTACGATTTATTTATGTGGGATTTATTTATGATATGTATCTCTTTCACCCAATATCATATAATAGCAATATGTAATTTAAAGAAAAATTATTTGTAATAGGTTAAAAATTACACAAAAAATAAAGTAATATATATATAATATATATATATTTCTTATAGCACTTTTTTAAATAAATCTTCTAGTTATAACATACGTTTTCATCATTTCCACCTTTAATTATTATATGTAAATACTGCTATGTTATTATGAAAGTATATATTCTAATTATTGTTTTAAAAATAGAAGTGAAATATTTGCAAAGGTACTTATATATACCACAACGTAAATCAGATATATACTTAGTGGTTCATATGTGTACAATACTTAGTCAACATGTTAAACAACAGCAGGTACTGTAAGTAACCAAAGACCTGTGGGCTACACATAAGTAAAACTTAGTTAATAAGAACAACAGTTGAGATGATTTACGAGGAACTACTGCTGAAAGCACCGGTTCCTGTTAGATCTTAAAAGTTAAGCAACAATAAGCTTATTCAGTGCTTAGATGGAAAACCACTTAAGCAACATCAGGTACTGTAAACTGCCTGAGGCCTGTATGCCACATCTAAGCAAAACTTTGTAAATAGCAACAGCGGGTAGAGATGACTTACGGGCAAGTTACGCTGAATGTACCTG
The DNA here is from genome assembly GCA_023376005.1 of Doryteuthis pealeii. Lineage (NCBI taxonomy): Eukaryota > Metazoa > Mollusca > Cephalopoda > Myopsida > Loliginidae > Doryteuthis > Doryteuthis pealeii. The sequence continues at coordinate 132,575,493 of CM042138.1, read as the reverse complement.
TTCAAAGTTAAGCAGCGATGAGTCTTTGGAGCATTGAGAGGGTTATCACTGCAGAGCAGCAGATACTATCATCAAACAAAGCTTAGTAAATAAATCGAGCACTTCTTATAGTGTAATGGTTAGCGAGCAAAATCACCAGTGTGTTCGATTCTCACGAGGACTATACTCCTTGCTTTCTACCAAATTCCTCCTCCTCCTCCTCCTCATCATCATCATCATCATCATCATCATCATCATCATAGCACGGATATCCATGAAAATCTCGACAACCGTCTCTATCATTCATTGCCCATCGGGTGGTCCTTTGCGAAGCATCCAGTATCAGCGTAGAGCTGGTCAATGTAGGTCTTTGCTGGACGACCCGCACTGGTGTGCCCATGTTCTAGGTTCCACAAGAAAATGTCGCTTATGCCTTCGCCCTTGCATGTCAAGCATGACTTGCTCGTCTCACTCTGATGGTTTGTGTGATAGGGAGCAAGATACCGTGCAGCTGCTTTCTTTTGGGGTGTTGTTTCTACGATTTCTTTAAGATCGCACGCAGCATTCTCGTGCAGCTCCCATCTAGTCAGTTATCTAGGTACTTTGTTAGAGTCCTGCTAAGTTTCTAAGGGCCATAATTGGCCAGTTGATTCTAGGTAGAGAGTCCTCCGATTTGGTTCCTTTGGTAATCTTCTCAGGTAGAGATTCCTAGGTTCCTTCGTCGAATGTTGCGAGTAGACTGATAAAGAATCAGCGCTTAAGTAATATATCAGCCACGCAGTATGACCAGCGATTGGCTAAGGAATAGACCACATGATCTTGCCTAGTCTATAAGTATAAGCGGGAAACTAGCACACACCTTATATCACTAAAAAATCCAACAAGTCCAAGAGGCACAGCCATACAGTAGCACTGATACAAATACAGCTTGGAATAGAATATATATAAGTTTATTGAACACTTGGAAATGAGCGCAAATTGTATGAATACTGCTACTGTCACAAAAACCAAAAATAAATAAATAACAAAACAGCTTTCTTTAGAATGTGAACTCGACCCGCTGAGTTCATTCTCTACGATAACCAATATGCTATATCTATGTTTCTAGGATTTATATATATATACATATATATTACGATAACCTATATGCTATATCTATATTTCTAGGATATATATATATATATATATATATATATATATATATATATATATATATATATATATATATATATATATATTACTCCTAGAAATATACGGTATATATATATATATATATATATATATATATATATATAGAGAGAGAGAGAGAGAGAGAGAGAAAAGAGAGAGACTTAACAGGACAAAGTGCCTATATATATATATATATATATATATATATATATATATATATATATATATATATATATATATATATAAATTTCAGAGAAATATGCAAATAATTGACCGGATGGGGAGCAGTAAAACACTTGTGTTCAGAATAATCTCTGTAATCAAGAGTCAAAATAAAAATAAAAAAAAAATAAAAAAACAGCAATAGAAAAGACAAACATTGAGATTTGAAAATGAAAAAAAAAAAATTTAAAAAAGACTAAAAACCGAATCAAAAAATAGGAAAATATTATGAAAAAGACGATTGGGGAAGAAAGCAAAATAATGTGAAAGTTAAAACGAAGTTATACAAAGGAAAGCAATCGGAAGCAGACACCGAGCCGATGAAAAGCAAAAAGGGGAAGGAATAATTTTCTCAAGTTTATTTGTATTGTGATAGGTGAAAGATTCTTCTTCTATGTTGGTCGACCTTTTGAAATGTTCACAGAAATTATCCAGAAAATGCGAAATGTCCTCTGGCACTGTTTCCGTCTTTGGTTCAGCCTCCACTGTTTTCGGAATTTTCAATGGAGTAGAAAAATAAACACCTGACGATATCGATCAAGTTTGAACAACGACAGGCTTCTCTGTCATTGTACGCGGGTCCATATTTGTTTAGCGGGTAGAAGATCATCTATTTGTGTGTAAATATGAGCGTTTGCCCGAGTGATAGATGGAGTGGGGAAGGGGATAGAGAGAAAGAAAGAGAGAGAGAGAGAGAGAAAAGAGAGCGAGACAGGGAGAGAGAGAGAGAAAGGTAGCTAGAAAGAGAAAGAGAAAAAGAAAGGAGAGCAAGAGAGAGAGAGAGAGAGAGAGAGAGAGAGAGAGAGAAAGGGAGTAGGTACAGAGAGAGAGAGAGAGAGAGAGAGGAGGGGGGGGAGAGTGAGACAGGGAGAGAGAGGGAGAGAGAGAGAGAGAAAGGTAGCGAGAAAGAGAGAGAGAAAAAGAAAGGAGAGCAAGAGAGAGAGAGAGAGAGAAAGGGGTAGGTACAGAGAGAGAGAGAGAGAGAGAGACAGAGACAGAGAGAGGAGAGCGAGACAGAGAGAGAGAGAGGGAGAGAGAGAGAGAAAGATAGCTAGGAAGAGAGAGAGAAAAAGAAAGGAGAGCAAGAGAGAGGGAGAGAAAGAGAGTAGGTACACAGAGAGAGAGAGAGAGAGAGGGAGAGAGAGGAGAGAGAGAGAGAGAGAGAAAGGTAGCTAGAGAGAGAGGGAGAGAGAGGGAGAGAGAGAGAGAGAGAGAGAGAGAGGTAGCTAGAAAGAGAGAGATAAAAAGAATGGAGAGCAAGATAGAGAGAGAGAAAGGGAGTAGGTACAGAGAGAGAGAGAGAGAGAGGGAGAGAGAGGGAGAGAGAGAGAGAGAAGGTAGCTAGAAAGAGAGAGAAAAAGAATGGAGAGCAAGATAGATAGAGAGAAAGGGAGTAGGTACAGAGAGAGAGAAGAGAGAGAGAGAGAGAGAGAGAGAGAGGGGGGTCTCAATAAAAAGACAAAAGTGGAAGGATGTTGAGATCCTCTACAGTGCATTGACAATGAGGACTTTCTAACCGCTGGCTGTTATATCTCTATCTCGTTGCATACACATACACGTGTCACAGAAAAAAGGCATATCCCTTTCTTTGTCTTTCTTTTTTTCATTTTTTTGGTACGTGTTCGTGTTTGTTATTTGTCGTTTAAAAATGACTCTCAAAACGGCTTCAAAATAAGGAATATTTTCAAGATTATTTATAGAGAGAAAAAGTTTTCGTTGATAAAGTGATAATGAGGTTAGGTATATATCATTCGTAGATGTAAATTCGTATGAGGGTAGAAAATAATGTATGAATTTGTTTACGCTCTTGGGAACTAGTGTGTCGGGGAAAATAAACGCTTGACATGAAAACAAAACAACAAAAAGACAGAAAGAGAAGGCAGAATGTTTTTTCATAAAAATAAAAGGGATAAAAAGAGAAAATCTCTAAGCTAAAGTGCCAGAGTCTGTTATTTAACATTTCTTCTTATTTACAATAAACCAAACACTTCATCTGTGATTTGTTCAGTAAAAGTTAGCATTTACTCTAGGAAAAGAAATAAAATAGGCTAAGAATACAAAAAAAATATTACCGCATTTATTTCCATTATAAGGATCTGATTTTTTTGTACGTTAGCGCAACACAGCAAAAAATGGCATATAATACGGAAATATCTTTTAGTGTATGAGATTTTGTTGGTTTTATTTTGTTAAAACAAAATAAAACAACCAACAAAATCTCATATGGCATTTCAACCCATTTTGAATCAATTAATTTTGATAAATTATTTATTTAACTTCATGTATATTATATTTTTAAACTATTTTTATTTGTCAAATATTTGTGATGAGGCTTGATAATTTGTATTATTTAGACTTATGGACTTTTTTGTTCGTCTTCCTCAATGTTTCGGTCGGTGTGCACTCCAGCCTTTTTTATGTGTTTTTGTTGAACTCGGGAACCCTCTTCTTTAAATCGTGCTCAAATAAAAGGTTTCGTTTTTATCTTTCTTGGAGGCTCCCGAATCCGACATGAAAATTCCTGAGTTATGCAGGACACACCTGAAGAAGACCGAAGGGCACATCGCCCGAAACGTCGTGAATTTGATAATAAAGTTGAGAACAACACTCCGAAAAATCTAAATACAATTTTTTATGTTATTTGGATTATTTGGTCTTTTTCTCTCATTTATATTGTTATCTGTACAACATTTCAGTTGATATGCTCTCCGACCTTCTTCGGGTATTTCTTGTCTGACAGAAACCTTCTCGACCTCGGAAGCTTTCTTGAGTCCGAAAAGAAATACCCAATGAAGGTCGGAGGGCACATAGGCCCAAACGTAGTACGGTTAACAATATAGATGGGAACAATAATCCAAATAATCCAAAAATACTAAAAATACTACAAAAATACAAATTATTAAGCTTCATCTCAATACATTCAAAGAAACAATTTTTAATTAAATTATTTTTGATTAAATTATTTTCTTAACTTGATTATCTTTTTAACCAAATTCTTTTTTATGTGTATCAATAAACCGGTAGAAATAATTTCATTACCTTCAAGTGTATCAATAAATTAAAATAAACAACTTCTTATGTATTAATAAACTGGTAATAGTACCTCACCAGTGGTAGCCTATGAACCATAAAAGTAGTTAGAGGAAGTCAGCGTCGAAAATGGTTTGCTAAGTGTAAGAATGATTTTAGATATCGGTTGGCAATTAATGTAGCTCCTGTGGAAGGATCTTAATTTGGCCTTCGATCCAACAATAACACGTTACGCATTGTACAATGAAATTCGTCACAAAGAGAATCACGTAAAAAAATCGCTGAAAACAATAGCAGTAATTAGAATTTGGTAATCCAAAATTTCAGAATCACGGGCCCAGATCCGGCTCGGAATCTTTTTAATTTGCTTATAGAATCGGCATGATTTCAAAATAGTATGATATGTTGGGCTACGACACCTAGGAGTAAAGAAAAGAATGACACACCGACACAGTTTGACACCTTAACTCTAAGTGTATCTATTTACCCACCCACCCCGCATCAGCAGAATGCAGCTCGTGGTCAATTTTTATGCGGAATTTAACATGTTTGAATTCAATTCTCGATCGGTTGCTATATCAAGGTTAAGATGTTTTATAATGGATGGACAGAAACTTATCATTTTAGCAAGGTAGTGTAGATCTTAAAATAAGGATAAACCACAAAAATAAAACGTGCGCAGAGTTTAATAGATAGCGTGTTACCCGTGATCACCTGGAGGCACGACTCTCATTGGTCTAGAATTTTGCATGACTAGACAACTCTGGGAAATTAAATTAAATTAGAATTTAGTCAGTTGGAGAATGGGCGTACGATTCGGGCAGACGTAGTTATGTGTCTCTGCACCTTATACGCGCGAGTCGGCACAGGATGTATCGGGAAATATACGATACGGGGTAATAAAAATGTGTACGAAAATAAAATAAGCCTCTATGTTGTTTCGATGACTTAAAACTAGGAAGGATGGGACGCACAGAGAAACTAACATAGAAGAAGAAACTCCATCTCTATACGAAAAAACAGATACCCCCAAGCGAAAGAGAATTCCGAAAGAACAACCCCCAATGGACGATGGAAGAAGAAGAAGAAGAAGAAGAAGAAGAAGAAGAAGAAGAAGAAGAAGAAGAAGAAGAAGAAGAAGAAGAAGAAGAAGAAGAAGAAGAAGAAGAAGAAAATATGCAACAAAAACTCAAAAAGATTCGTCCAAGATTTGAACTTGAGTCTCCGTGTCCATTTCATACAAAGATAAGCATTGCATTAGGATCTGTGAATGTAAAGGAAAATCATTTTGATGGAATGAAAACGAGGAGTTGGAACAAGGACCAATCCTTTCTGTAAAAATCTACAGTGAGTAATTGTCCATTTCAGTGATATATTGGAACAGAAATAGCTACTTTATTTATGGGTGGGAGTCTACTCTTGACATTGCTACGTGACAATAAATGTCTTCATATTGCAAATACGATGCAGTAAACAAATATGAAGCGGATATAGAAAGTTCTTTCACATGCAGACTATTCTCGAAATCTACTCGGCGAGTCTTAGAATACGTTAACTGTTTCCCCCACCGAAAAGTAAGGCCTCCTCTCAAAAACGGAGGGTGTTATGACATTAAAATACATCTGATGGAGACACTCAAGTTCTGGATATCTGGGGAATTTGAACTACATTTAAAGTGTCATTACTCCCATGTCCAATCTGACACGGAGTGGAAGTATCTGTTAGGATCTCATGTATAGGTTAAATGTATCAGTTAAAAAATGATTCTAATTCGTTAGGACTGTGTACAAAAAAAAACTCTTAAGAAAAAAACTATAGAAAATGTGTGAATGCAATATAAGTATGAATGAAATTGATTGCCTAAACTTGAGGCATAAAATACCCCGCTGGCGAGTTAACTGACCTGATGTTAAAATCAACCAAACAACCAATTGAAACTTCAGAGCATTATTTAGACGGATCATGTAGTGTAATCATTAATGGCTAACATACTGGTCTACGACATCGTTGTGAGTTCACTTTTCGAATAATACACTTGGGAAAGGTATGCTGACCCTAATCGCCCAGCAATGGGTTTAATGAAGTACCATTGCCGTTCTTTTGAAATTAAATAACCTAAAAATTTTGATATGCGATTAATCAAAGAAACCAAACCAAACCAACCTAGGCTACAGACCGAGAGGCGAAAAGTGATTTACTTTTTAAAAATTCGTCGGATGTAGAAGATGGCTCAATAATTTTTACGTAATGATTAAGATAAAATCACAAAAAGAGTAGACTTACTTTTCGCACATACATTTCTTGGTTTCATAATTAATTAATTAAGTTTTAAATGAGTAAAATACGTAAAAAAAATCTACTTAGCTCCGAAATAAAAATTATCAATGAGATTAGCGATTTTATTTTAATTTCTATTAAAATTTTCTAATAAATTTGAATTACACCAGCAAGTTTTGAAATATTTTGATTTTTCAGAATTATTAGACTAGATAGAATTTTAGTAGTTCGTATCTTAAATTTAAACTTTTTTTTTGTATAAAAACAAGTTGTTCGCAGATCATCTTTTATCAATTAAGGCTTGTCAACCTTCCAAATTCTTCTATTTATCGACATATTCTACAAATTGTAAGATTTTGTAATTTTTCTGACTAGCTGATTATAAAATGGCAGATAAAATCACTAATTTTTATTTCGGAGCTAAGTAATTTTTTTTATGTATTTTACTTATTTAAAACTTAATTAATTAATTATGAAACCAAGAAATATATGTGCGAAAAGTGACAATACTCTTTTTGTGATTGTATCTTAATTATTACGTAAAAATTATTGAGCCATCTTTTACATCCGACAGAACTGAACGAAAATCGCTTTGAGACTGTGGCCTAAACGTAATAGTAATGTTATCATTAGCGAACGAGGCAAGCAGGCCATTGTTATTATGTTCGATTCTCGCTAGATTCTCAATACATTAGCCTAAACTAAGCCAAACATCGAAAATGACAAGCTTCGTCTCATCTTCGTCGCCATATTGGATGGGGCTGCACCTCTGCAGAGAGTAAGACCCCATCCCTACCCAATGGGGCCACCTCTAGGCCATAGGTGGCGACCCGTGATGTTTAAGGAGGGAATCCTAGATGAGCATGCAACAATCCACTTTGGTCCTTAGGGTAGACGTTCGGTCGGAGTGACTCACTCCAATCAATCGGTTAGTGACTTCAAGCCCTAAAACCTATATGATTGTCCCGACCCAATTCCCTTTACGGCAAAGTTCCAACCCCTTTTATCATATATATATTTACCAACCCCTCCGCACGAGCAGGATGCGACACAAGCGGAGTTTAACAGGTTTGAATTCAGAGTTTTCCTTCTCTTAGACTGGTTACCTAGCCATGGTTAAAGAGTCCAGTCTGCCCTGCTATATTCCCATAGCTGGAAGGAGAATCGGATTCATACCTTTTCCAAGGGTATTAGCGCCAGGTGAAATTCCATCAGCTTCGTCCAGGAATTGAACTCGCGTTGACGAGTCCATTTCCTACGACTGTAACCATTAGAACACGCGCCCCTTTTATCATATAGGTGCTAGAAGGCGGTGGTGGAGGGTATTAGTGTCCTGGATATGACGTTAAACTGCATCTAATGCTGAATATCTAATGCTGAATATCTATTTTGCTTTGAGGAGTGGGGAGTCCACCTTCATCGCAATAATTCCCAGGTCTGCTTTAACCCGGAGTGGTAATACCTGTTAGGGACCGATCAATGGGTTAAACATATCCAAAATGAGTTTACAGGAAATATGCTTAGAAAATTGGGTTTTAAAAAAATTAAATACCCAACAAGAATGAATAAAACAAAAATGTCTTTTGAGTTTGAGTCGACAAATCCAACCAACCAGCCAACCAACCAACCAACCAACCAACCAACCAACCAATCTACCATCTTGCATTATTTGTAGCGTCGACGTCCGCACCCAATCAAAGAATTCGTCGATTCAAAAACCTGTCGGTGGTGATTAGAATATGCAAATTATCCCCTTTGTAGAGGGGTAAGTCCTCCTCCCCCGCCAAAAAAGGGAGTATCCAGGGTAGGGCGCAAAATTGCACTTGATATTGATGTTCTAGGTCTGGAGATCTGAGGAGTGAGCAGTTTCATTGTCATTACTCCCAGGTTAATTCAGAATGGTAATACCTGTTGGGATCCCATGTTTAAGACAAATGATCTGTTTAACAAGTATTCGTATTGGATAGAACAGTGTGCAAATGAAACAAACTCTTAAGAAACAACAAAAGGGGGAATCTCGATTATGTAAAGGCTAACTGGACTACTGGAATAATGGTTTTGGCATTAAATAACCCAAGAATATTTATATGCCATTAAACAAAGAAACCAAACCAAACCAAACCTAAATCAAGCTAAATAAATAAAAATGTAAATTTGGATATGCAATGTACATCTAGGCATGAAATAATACTTGACGGGTTGAAATGCCATTAAAATCAATCTATCAATCGAACGGGAACAGAAGACGTTCATCGACACAAGGTCGCTTTAAACAGGATTACTATATGAGCTAATCCAAGTCATTCAAAGAATGATCAGTAGATGTACGGGCGTCTTTATAATAGTTCCAAGAAGAGAAAGCGAAAAAGTAAGGCTTATATATTGGCAGAAGAGAGAGAGAGAGAGAGAGAGAGAGAGAGAGAGAGAGAGAGAGAGAGAGAGATGAGAGAGAGAGAGAGATGTGGAGATGGGTAGGGAGGTGCGCTGAAAGTGGTGCTCCGTTTTCTCTGAAGAGTCTAGGTTTGGGTTTGAGTTTATGAATGTGTGTGTGTATATGAGTGATGGGCGATGGTTAGTGAATCTTATCCGGGTCCGAAAGGAGGCAGTGAGTTGCGACGAATATCAAGGCATTATGAATCCGACAATGGGCTCATTGTTGTGCCTTATCTCTGACACTTCTCCCTCCGGGGTAACATCAAAACTACATTCTTTATGTTTTTAGATTCTTTACTGCTGTCTGACGCTGACATAGCGTCAGGAATGGTTTTCAAATTAGCATTATAAAACTGACCTCGACTGAATTAATATGGGTTTTGTTGGGTGGGATGGGGTTGGGGGTTCATGTGGATGGGGGAGTAAAATGATTCGGGGGAGACGGGGGTAATACATACAACAGTGAGAGGCTGAATTGTGCAGATACGGTTACGGATGGATGAACAGAGAGGAAGCAGCAGATGAAGAAAGAAATGGTGAAGCTACTTACTAAAGACATATATAGCAAAAAGAAGAGACTATGGAATATCGAACTCTCTCTCTCTCTCTCTCTCTCTCTCTCTTTCTCTGTTTATACCCCCATAGATATACGTTGTAAGTACTTTGACTTACAACTTCAATCCATTCCGATCATAACTCAATGTCCTCGTATCTCAAATCAATTTTCCATTTTGAAATAAACTGAAATTCCATTAATTCGATCCATCTTCCACCGTCCAAAAACCACCTAAATATTTTGTAATGTCATTTTAAATGAAAATGTATTATAGTATTGCATAAAACCATAAGAAAATAGAATATAATGAATTATGTTCTGTAATATGTTTTAATGTTTATTTTTCTTTATAGATTATATCTTTCTTTGATGTAATAAATTTGGAAACTTAAATCTTTTAGTGAACTTATAAAAATAAGTGTATCTGAGGCTCGATAGTAATTGACATTTTAGCATACGACTCGGAAAACTCGTAAGTTGAGATACTCGTAATTCAAGGAATATATATATATATATATATATATATATATATATATATATATATATATATATATATATATATATATGTATATATATAGTTCAATGAGAAATCAAAACAAATAAAAGTTTTTGCTTTTATTTATTTAATTACGGGAACGGTATTACAACCAGCGGTTTCTTGCTTAGAGCATTCATCGGGTAATACGAAAAGTTCCTTTAAAAATGACAGAAATTGTGTAAATGGTCAAATGTGTGCGTTTTTTTTTTAACTGTATTCTCGTGTTTGCGTGTTTACGTGATGCGGAATGTTTTTTTTTTGTTTTTTTTTTCTTCTACGAGTGCGTATTTTTGGTTGTGCGTATGTGTATGATGTCATGCGCGTTTGCATGGAAATGCATGAAGGCTGTGATGATATGATTGTGTCCACGCGCGTGTGTGCGTATTTTTTTTTTTTTTAGAGAGAGAGAGAGAGAGAGAGAGAGAGAGAGAGAGGTAGAGAGAGGTAGATAGATAGATAGATAGATAGAGGGGAAGTGATAGCCGATAATGTGCATTAAGAATCTGGACAAAGAAAAAATAACTTTCAAGAAAGAAAGAACAAGAGAGAAAGATCGATGAAGAGAGATTGAATTTCATAGATTCGATGGACAGAAAGACTATATAAGATTATTTTATCAATGAGTGAGGCTATCCTTCAAATGATGATGAATATGCTAGTTATATTAGTTATGCATGGAAGATTCATGTGGCTCCTTGTGATGTACTGAAATTCTATTTCTTTAAATCAAAAGTCCCCTCTCTCTCTCCTCTCTCTCTCTCTCTATCTCTCTCTCTCTCTCTCTCTCTCTCTCTCTCTCTCTATATATATATATATATATATATATATATATATATTATATAGTGTTTTAGAAAAATCGATTTCATTTCGTCATCTAATAACTGGACGAACCAATTCTCGTTCCCATGATCGCAATTTTTAACAGCGTGTATAGCAGGTACAGAAAGGTGTTTATACATTAAACATAGAGATTTAAGTTTTTCTACACCTGCTGTTAAAACATGAGATCCTTTGAACGAGAATTGGTCGAGTTATTAGATTGTGAAATGATATGAATTTTTCTGAACCACTCTGTATATGTTTTGACTTTTCAAGGGTTGCGATTCATGATCCACTCATCAACCCAGATTTTAGACTAGGCAAGGAATCTGATTCTCTGAGATGAACCGGTGCTTCTGATTTTCATTTATTTTTATTTAAGTCAACAGGAGAATGGAAGCCAGAATATATAAAATCCCGAGAGGAAGAAGTAATACATGATTGGCAGCGCATTCGTTATACAAAACACACAGTCTTTTATATCCCAAACAATAAGATCAACAACGGTGCGAAACATACCGAAGACCCTGCACTGTCAAACATTTCCTCATAAAATTTAGAGCTTTTACTCCAATCAGAAATACATTTTTCAACGCAAATAATATGATGGATCTATTTGAGAATACTAGGAAGGGTGGAATTTTATCCATCTTGAGAGAATTAGAAATATACAGAAAATTATGAATCAGATGTGAAATATGTCCACGAAACTATCTACAAAATACACCTATAAAAGAAACTTGAGTTTCACTTTTATCTCACACTCTAACAGTTTTGGCATTAAATAACCCCTTGGCTTGACATGCCATTAAACAAAATAAACAAAAGTTACGGTGATGATCTTATCATAAGGGATTGAGAAAGCAAAGATAGTGAAATTAGTAAACTAGTTCATAAACATCGGTAGCAATATCACATCTACTGAAAGCGATATCAACATTCACATAAGGAAGACATGAATAACTATAGACAGTTTAACGACCATGTGATAAATCTGATCTATCTGATAGAATAAAACGGTAATTTTTCCAAGCTATAATTGTGACAGTACTACTGTATGGTTGTACCACTTGTACTCCAACGAAACGGTTGAAGAACAATCTATACGAGAACTAGTTCAATTCCTTGACAAAGCTGTTTGAACTTCACATAGCGCTAATACCCTTTGGAAAGGTATGAATCCGATTCTCCCTCCAGCTATGGGTAAATAGCAGGGCAGACGGGACTCTTTAACCATGGCTAGGTAACCATTCTAGGAGAAGGAAAACTCTGAATTCAAACCTGTTAAACTCCGCTTAATAAATTGACCTTGTGTCACATCCTGCTCGTGTGGAGGGATTGGTAAATATATATATACGGGAAATATAATGCGTCCTGTTTTGAACAGATTCTGGAAGCAGCACACTGCAAAATAGCAGTTGTATGGCCACATATCTCCCATCCCACAAACTATTCAAGAGAAACGAGTAAGACATGATCGGCACTGCAGGAAAGTAAAGAGGATTTATAAACAATATTATCGTATGGACTCCTACAAATGGACACACCAGTGTTAGCCGACCAGAGAAAAACTATATTCCTCTGCTCTGTGTGAAGACTGATGCTATCTAGTCAGCTTATAAAAAAACGATGACCAATAGGGACGGACGTCGAGAGAGGGTCAAAGGAATTTGTGCTGTTGGTACGCTTTGACGATGATGATATCGAAGGTTTTATAACGAGCCGTGCGCGCGGACGGAGGATTTAGTACTATAAGACAAACCAGACGGGCGCAAAGCTCACCGTTTGACATCTCAGCCAATGAAATATTGCAATCAAGACACTCGACGAGTAACAAAAGTTATTGGCCTTGTCTTGGTGCTATTTATTTACGCCGAACTGTCAGGCGTTCTGCCACTGACGATAAAAGAGACAAGAGCGCAACTGAAGAAAGACACGGCAGATAAGGAGCAGAAACTGGCGGCAGGAGAGGAAAGATTGCAGCACAAGGAGAAAAAGATAGAAGCGCATTTAATGGTCACTGAACTGCAGAAGTCAGACAAACGGTTCTCTCCTTTTGTAGTGTTTTGTTATGGAGTTGTTAAAAAAAAAAACTAAACAGTTAGTTGAGTGACTTTGGGGCTCGGAAGATAGCGAGCAAAGCACGAGTGATTTATTGTTTAAACGTTGGGAATAAATAAATAAAAAAAGAACAATGGAAAAAAACTGTCCGAATTATATTCTTTATTCTTTACACAATAAGATATTATAGAAAATGCACGTGGTAAGAACATTACGAGAGTCTTTTTCTTTCTCGTTTCTGTTCATTATATACAGAGTGTTTCAGAAAAACTGATATCATTCCGTAATTTAATAAATTGACTAATATTCGTTCAAATGATCTCAAATTTTAACAGCGTATATAGAAACAACTTTATATTCAGCGGGTATTTTTTTCATGCACAGAAACGCGATTTACTACTAAAGAAGGGTCGTTTAAACATCAAACAGATTTTTGAATTGCTTTTATACATTTTGGTAAGATTTGAAATCATTTGAACAAGAAATTTATTTGATTACGAAATTATATCAATTTTCCTGAAACACTCTGGACATTTATATATACCATAAAATATATGCACCCTCCGGGTGCAAGTATTTAAGTTTTAATGTAATAAAATATTGTATTAAATTAGAAAGGCTAATGAAACTAAATAAGAATACAGATAAAAAGATTTGAAACAGAGGGAGTATAATAAAAGATTTGAAACAGAGGGAGTATAATAAAAAATGGAACAACTGAAACTTACTCTTCCATCACTCTCGTCTTTCATTGTTATTTTTTTTTAATTTAAGTATTTAGTTAAAAGAGGAAGTAAAGAATAAAATGACAGTTATTTTATCTTGTTAATGTATTTCATTTAAGATTCATTGAAGAGATTTTTGCTTATATTCATTAAAATAAAACCAAACAGTTAGAAATCAATAATACCAAGCACATAATTATTCAATTCGATTTTTTAATATTAATATGCAAATTAGCCTTCCCGTTCACACTGTAAACCGCTATTTTGTTGTATATATAAATACAATTGCATGTTGTCAGTATGTAGATATAGTTAACAGTATTAATAATGTAAGACAATTTTATTAATAATTGAGGTTTCGATTAAAAATAAAATCATGGAGAATGTGATGTCAATAACTAAGAGAATTGTGACTTGAGTAGGAATATAGTTTCGGTTACAGACAGAAAAACACACAATCTCCATTATAATAAGATATATATATATATATATATATATATATATATATATATATATATATCATACTCACTTTCTATATATTTTGTTAGAACTTCCTATGAAATGTTTTTCGGGGGACTTCCCCTGGCGTAGTAACAGACTTGCTGGACTGCGACATCTCAGTAAGCGCGTTCGAAATTCAGTCACATTATTAAGGCTCACTTTCGGACTATTTTCCTAGGTATGCATTATATCTATTACCCCCACCACCAGCCGTGTGTATATAAGAGGACAGAATGAGTTCTTTAGCCGTGATTCGGCAACCTATGTAAGAGAATGAAAACTCTGAACTGAAACTAGCTTACTTCAATTAAAAATTGACCTTGTGTCACCTGCTGTCTGTGGCAGAGGGTTTGAGGAAATATAACGACCTGATTGGTGTTATTCTTATTTACGCAACACTGAAAAACGGCATGTTTTAGCGAGATTTTTTTCAGCGCGATACAGTTAAAATTATCGAACAATATATTTCCTGTTCAATTTGTAACTTACCCCTTTATCCTGATAACAATCCAGGACTCGAAAACATACAACGATAACCATTGCCCGACGAGCGCCTACTATTTAAGTTATGCAATATATGTTGTGCTTACATCTGAAGACAAAACACATCATTTTTTATGTGTTCTTTAAAATTAGCATAAAATTTAGCCCTGTATTATTTCTATTACTATTATAATTTTATTGCTGAAATTTTAGTTTTGACCTTCGTTTGACTTTTGGTTTATTATTATTATTATTATTATTATTATTATTATTATTATTATTATTATTAATCCGTCTACATAAAGTGTCCTGGGTTTGACGTTAAACTGCATCTAGTCGTTAGGTTCCAATCCAGGTGATCTGGGGTGTGTGGAGTACCCCTTCATCGCCATTACTCCCAGATCCAATCTGACACGGAGTGGTAGTACCTATTAGGGTCCTATCTATGGGTTGAATAAATAAAAATTTTGTTTAAATATGTGTTTAAAAAGAATTAATTTCAAAGGAATTTGAATACCCATGTAACCGAAACTATATTACTACTCAAGAGTTATTTATATCACATTCTCAATACCTCAATTATTGATAAAATTGTAATACTGTTAACCATATCTATATACTAATAGCATGCAATTATATTTATATGTACAACAAAATAAAATTTGCATATTGATATTAAAATTGGATTTAATAATACTTAGTATTATTGATTTCTAACTGATAATGAATATAAGCAAAAATCTCTTCAATGAAAAATCCGCTGAATTAGAAAAAATAACAATGAAAGACAAGAGTGATGGAAGAGTAAGTTTCAGTAGTTCTATTTTTTTTTATACAAATCTTTTTATCTACATTCTTATATAGTTTAAGTAATACGATATTTTAATACATTAAAACTTAAATACTTGCACCCGGAGGGTGCATATATTTGCTAGTTACTGAAAATAGTTTCTCACACTGGACATATAAAATGTAGATTTTATTTCATTTTGGAATTATAATTTTAACGGCAGCGATTTAAAGAAATGTAAATTTGCAACTCGAACATAAGTGTATATTATGATAAATAATGTATTTAACCAATGAAGTATTCAAGATCTGAAAAATAAATCAACATTAAAAGCATAACAGAAATAAAAAGATTTCTTCTTCATAAATTAATGATACCTGTGATTTTAAGTTATCATCTTAAGGGTATCATTATTTAATTTTCTTTTCCACTTCTGTACATTTAATTTGGCTATAATACAAAATCAATTGTCTTTATTGCAAAGAATAAAGCTTCAATAAAAATAGAAACGATAACCATTATTATAAGAGTGCCATTGCGCGCACGCGAGTGAGTGTTCCTGATGATACCAAGCCACACACTATGCACACCGCCTTCTTTGATCTTTTCACCATTCGAATTTTTCTTCTAAAAAGGTTTCGTTTTTGCAATTTGATAAAATAATCTTTTTTTCTCTTTCTTTGAGAAGGATGAGATTATTTCCAACTACATAATATTCCGTTGCTCAACTCTACTTTATATGTAGTATCTGATGAAAATATCTATCTATCTATCTATCTATCTCTCTCTCTCTCTCTCTCTATATATATATATATATATATATATATATATATATATATATATATATATATATATATATATATATATATATATCCCCGCACGAGTAAGTTAATTTCTTGATTTTAACAGATTTGAATTCAAAGATTACGTTCTCCTATATCGGTCGTTACCAACCAACCAACTGTATACATGAAATACTAAAAGAGCGAATTGATTCGTAACTCGAAGAATCATCACATCAATATCATATCAAAGTTAAATAGACCAGTCCGTCCTATTGTTTACACATGGCTGGAGGGAGAATATTTGGATTCATAACTTTCCCAAACACATCATATTGGTTGGTAGTATTTGGTGGTTGGTGTGCTGACACGCTGAGCAGTTGCTTCACTCCGTATGTGATTTGAAAGCCGCATAAATGAACATGAAACAGTTGATTTGAAAACTTATTCTTTACTAATTCGAACTGAGCTATAACGATACCCTAAAAAAAAAAAAAAAACTTGTTGTGTGAAAGGTGAAGGCACATAGAATATTTTGAACTATATATTTCGAAGGAGTATGTGAAATGCAACCTACCTCGTCAGGATTTGAACTCGGTTCGACGAGTCAATTTTCTATGACGAAAATCATTACACCACACGACCCCATGATATTGATGTATGTGTGCCGGTTTTTAGTATTTGGAATGCAGCCATTTCTTTTTATGAAAATCAGATGAAGAGATCTTTATTGGGCATTTGTTAGAAATAGTTTATTTAATTACATTGATTTAATCAAACAACGGACCTATAAAAGACGATGCAAGCAGAAAAAGAGCTAGTGTTTAATTTTCAAATCGAGAAGCAAAGACATTAAAGAACAAAATAGGTTTTTCAAGTAAGAAAAATTGTATATCTTTTCTCGCATAATAGAAAATAGCCGTCCACGCAAACAATAAAATAAATACCTAATAATTGATGCTATTAATTTGAATAAATTATTTATTCATATATCATATAAAAAAAACATATGGCGTAATCAAACACAACAATGATTCCTTCTGTAACACTTTTCAATCTTTCTTTTTATCATGATTGATTACGATACATTATCTTGTATCGGCTATAATTAGAAGTAAAAAGAACACAAATTATGGCTTAAATTAGAACAGTTCATTACTCAGATGAATTTCCGAAAATAAAATATAATAAGCTAGTCTCCCAGATCCATTACATCTTAAAAAGTGACTTCGAGCATGACTATATGCCCCGTAATTAAGACCTTGTGTCACATTCTACCCGTAGCGAACGAGCTGGGTAAATAATTACACGTTTATATATCCGGGGCGTCCTATCGTGGTGTAAGCGTTAGCCAGTGAGATCGTTGATGGATGCCCCGTATTGCAACCTTGTTTCACCTTCCACTCGTGGCTAAGGGTTTGGATAAAAACCTATGTCATGTCGGGCAGCAGAGACTCCTCTTCTTCTTCTTCTTCTTCTTCTTCTTCTTCTTATTATTATTATTATTATTATTATTATTATTATTATTATTATTATTATTATAGTAGTAGTAGTAGTAGTAGTTTTTCAGACCAGCGCAAGCTGATGGTCTTTTACTTGTGTCTGAGTGATAACAAATCTCCTCGGATCTCCAGTCTCCTCAGGTCTCCAGGATTCTTCTGAGTATTCTAGCCGATTTCAGCAATGTTGTTGTCATAATGGTCAATTCCTCCTGATTTCCAGTTCCTCTAGTCGTCTGAACTTTTGGGGACCGTTCCAAATGCACCAACTACAATTGTTATCATTTTCACCCTCATATTCCATAGTTTTTCAATTCTCTAACAAGTTTTTGCACGCATGAAATTCACTAATCCAAAGCAATATTCTTTTATCAAATTGTTTCCAAATGTCCCAAATTGCAGTGTATAGATATTTAGTGGATTGACCCTTTTTATAAATCAATTTTTAATATTTCCACGCTGGATTTTTAATTGGATTTAGATCCGGACTGGTCATTGACTATGTCCTTGATTTTATATAACATTTCTAAAGAAACGTTTGGGTTACATACTGACTTTTATAGAATAATAAAAAAACTGAAAAAACACAGGTTTAAATGAGTTAAGTGGTGAGTTTATTGGCCGACGCTGCAGTGTTTCGATCTATTAAAAGACCGATAAAAAGGACTATTAATCGCCTTTCTCCTTATTCTGGGATACAATTTTTTTATCACCTTCCACATGCCAACAAAAGCCCTGAAAATGATCTAATTAATAGATCGAAACACTGCAGCATCGGCCAATAAACTCACCACTTAACTCATTTAAACCTGTGCTTTTTTCAATTTGTTATAATACTACATACCGTCGGATTCACTTCCTTTTATTCACATACTGACTTTTATATAGACGTAAAATCATCTTAGTTTGTTTTAATCTGATCGGACGATTAGCGATCATCTATCTGAGTAAAACAAGTACTTAGCTCTCCCCAGACCTCCACAACTGAAGCGTCATCATCAGGCTTAATTTAGTGTCAAACCCAGGACACCGATTAAGTGGGGATCCACAATGAATACAGTCAGGGTATTCGAATCACCACCGATAGGGCATAGGAAAAGTTTAGCAATTAAATTCATCTACTGTGCCGATTCTGAATATTAGCATCTTATTGTAGTGACATAATACATTTAACATAGTAGATAAAAAGGCAAAATCTCTGACATAGTGAGAATCGAATTCATTTGAAATGTAATGGCTAACCAGATACATCAGGAAATCACACACAAATATAAAAATATACGCTAAATTAGCTTCAGGGTACATTATAGCAGCTAAGGGATAGAGTGAGATTCATTGTATTAAACCCTTTGCATTCCCAAAAAAGGAATGCCGACAGAGCTAAGAGTTTAGATAATAAATCTGAATATATATATATATATATATATATATATATATATATATATATATATATATATATATATATAAACGAGAGAGTCCATAATATATATATATATATATATATATATATATATATATATATATAATTTTGAGATGAAACAAAGACATTTTTTTCAGATGAAACAAAGAAATCACAGTGCTCAACCACAAGTTTGTAGGAGCTTATATATATATATATATATATATATATATATATTATATATATATATATATATATCGCCAACACCTGATCATTGACGCACTACATTGCGTTACAATATTTCCTCTAATGATACTTCCAAACCTTGTGGAACGAATTACTGTCGGCTGGGGCAGTAGAATACACTGACAACACTTCTGCAGAAGGTCAAGAATCCAGCCCAGTGAGCCACTCGTTGGCCGTGTGTGGCGAAACGGGAAACTTAAGAACGATAAAGGTCGATATTTTTAAGCAGAGTTTAAATTCAGAGTTTTCCTTCTAGACTAGTTACCTCGCCAAGGTTAAAGAGCCCAATTTGCTCTACTATTTATCCATAGCTGGAGGGAGAATATTGGATTCATACCTTTCCCACGGGCATTAGCGCAATGTGAAATACGAACAACCTCATCTAGGATTTGAACTCGTCGTGTCTATTCCTATGACAATAAGCATTATACCACCATACACCTGCTTGTGTAGTTCCATCTAGCTTTTTGTTAAAGTTCAAGTGGTGCAGCCATACAGTAGCACTGATATGGCTACAGAATACCTATTACTGAGGGATATTGTGTGATCCTGTGTCAATTTGATAAAAGCATTAGTTATTAAGCTGATGTATGTTATTAGTAAATGAAAAGTAAAGTTAGTGAGGTGACCTATTGTCTGTATCAGTCGGACAGTGAAGGGGGTCTATACCCTTTTAGTTAGTGCTAAACCAGGGAGTTTTTTCTTAAGTGGAGCGCCACACCTACCATCAACTCTCAATTTTACATGCCATGCAAACACTCCCCTTTGCTCTTTACTTGGGCTAGACAGGCGATCGCAGTGGCTGCCCCCGATCAGTTTGACTGATCACATCAATCCTAGCTGCTATATGATTGCCCTGACCGTATTACTCTAGTGACAACCCCAACTCTTAGAATATATGAGCTAGTATTTGAGGCTCTTAGTGTTCTGGGTATGACGTTAGACTGTATCTAGTATCGACGTTAAAATTCAGGATCTCTGGGGAGTGTGAAGTACGCATTCATTATCATGACTCCCATGTCTACTCCGACCCGGAATAATAGTATCTGTTATGGTCCCATATATGAATTAAATACATTAAAACACAAGTTAAAAAATAGTTTTAAAAAAATTGAATACTGAACAAGAATGAATAAAACGAAAATGTCTCCAGCATAACATTACCCCAAAAGTTGATATGTCGTAAAATTAAACCAACTAGCCAACCAACCTTGTGAAAACACTTAGAAAAATATTAGTTCAAAACTTTAATAATGTACCAAGCTGTGCGAAACTTATACTCTGAATATGTTCTTCGTCACTTTCCAATATCTGAAACTGCTATATAGCCATATATACCCAGCATCGTCGGGTATATAATCGAGAGAGGAGACTCGGGTGATAGAGAGACAGGGAGACAGAGACAGAGACAGAGAATGAGTCTTACTTGTTGCTTCATTTCTTCCTGCTATCTTGTGTAGCTTTTTCCTTTTTCCTTCACTTTGTTGTCTATTCTCTTCTAAGGGCTTATTTTAAGACATGTAATTAACTCACAAGACTTTTATTTTCTTGATCAAGTTTTTTTTCTTGCCCATGTTCTTCCGTGCGGAGAGTTAACAACCCAAGCAGAGAGATAAGCATCCTCTTTGCGTCATTTGAAAACTGATTCTCTAACTAAATTACGTGACGCGCGAGATTCGCGCCTCTGGGTCAGTTGGGGTTATAACCGTCCTGATAGTTTTGCATTCCCTGATCTGAAAAACAATGGCCCCTTGAATTCTCGCTACAGGGTCTTGCCAACAACCCATGACACCACATAATATGTAACAAAACAAGAAGAAAAGTAATCGGCATAAAATAATCCAAGGCTTGACATGCCGTAAAACCAACCAACCAACCAACCAACCCAGTAGAATGACTTTGAAAAATCTTACGTCAAAAAGTTATTACATACGTTTGGTAATATACGCAGCTGTGCGATACTTATACTCTGAACATGTTCGTCGTTACTCTGTAATATCTGAAACAAGAAGCAAGTCAATCGCTTCTTATTGTTTTCTATTGAAATAAGAATACATTCTACGATCGTCACGACTGGCAACAGCCAGTCAAAGAGCTTTTCGATTCCTTAATCTAAGATAACCCCGCCAGGTTTTTGCGAAGGAGTTCCTTTTTCTCTCGCTTGTACGAGAGTGCAGAAGGGCAACCCGGCAGAAAGAAAATGGCGACCGGCCGCAATCACGTTTTAACCTCAAATTTACGAGAGCAGCTAGTCAAGCGCAAGGTATTATTCATGGGTCACTGGAGCAGAAAAATTACAAGGCGGGATGTGGCAGGGCTGGTTATATTTCTCCCAATAATTTTTGCCGAGTTCCACAGCTTCACAATACAACAGGACAAAGAGAGGCGGGGGGGGAGTAGAGATCGAAAAGTCCCGCCTACATCCCAGATGAAATGAAATCCCTTCTATTTTTCTTTTTCTTTTCCCTTTCTTTTCTTTTTAATATATCGCCTTTATCGCTATCGCCATTGTTCCCCTCTCTCTCTCTCTCTCGCTTTACTCCTCTCTCTCTCCCTCTCTCTTTGTCTATCTCTCTTTCTCTCGCTTTATCCCCCCTCTCTCTCTCTATCTATCTATTTATCTCTGACTCTCCTAAAAGTGTTTTTCTTATATCTCAGTTATATCAGGTTTTCTTTCTTTCTTTTTTTTTTACTCTTACATATTTTCTTTTTTTCTTCCACGTGCATGTTGGTATCTCTTCTTTTTTTCCCCGTTGTCTTTCTTTTGTTAATTTGAAAAAAATCTCTTTGGGATTTTAAATACTTTCAATTTCTTATTTTTTAAATTGTATTGTATTCTCTTTTTTTCTCTCTCTTCTCTCCTACTTCCTCACTCCCCCTCTGTCTCTGTCTGTCTGTCTGTCTGTCTGTCTCTCTCTGTCTCTGTCTTTCTCCGTCTTTCTCTCTCTCTCTCTCTCTCCTCTCTCTCTCTCTCTCTCTCTCTCTTTTCCGCATCATTTGTTTATCATTCATACTACGCCTGATTCGCATCTTCATATTAATTCTCCTCCTCCCTCCTCCTCCTCCTCCTACTACAACTACTACTACAACTATAATAAAAAAACAACTAATAATAATGATAATAGTAATACAAATACTCTACTACTACAACCATAATTATCAGTAACCACAACAACTACTACTACTACTACTACTACTACTACACATAATAATAATTTCTTTTTCTTTTTTTCTTCTATTCATTCATCAGTTTTATGTACACCCTTCTCTTTTGTCCCTGATTCTTCTTTCTCTTTCTTTAAATTTGTTTTCATTTCCTTTGGGATTATAATGCCTTTAATATTTTCTACTTGAAAAAAAAAATCTCTTTTTCATCTTTTCTCTCACTTGTTCTGTTCTTGTTCTTCTTGTTCTTGTTCTTGTTCTTGTTCTTGTTCTTCTTCTTCTTCTTCTTCTTCTTCTTCTTCTTCTTCTTCTTCTTCTTCTTCTTCTTCTATATTTCTCTTTTTTCTTTTTTCTTTTCTTCTTATTTCTTCATCTTCTGTGTTCTTATAGTTATTCTTTCTTCCTATACTTATCCTTTCTTTCTCGTTCATCTTTTTTCTCTTATGAATTCATTTTCTTCTGTTCTTGTACATCTTTCTTTTTTTTTCTTCTTTAGCTTTCCTTTTTACATCCTCTTCTTCTTCCAGAATCTACGAATAATGTTTCATTCCATCTTATTTCACAATTTTCTTTTCTTTATTTCTTTTTCGTGTTATTCACACTTTTTTGTATTCTATCCTTCAATTTCGTTCTCGTTTTTCTTAATGTCTCACTTTTCTTTTTTCCGTAAACATTCACGTTCCCGACTTTTCTTTCTGTTTGTCTTCTCTTTCTTTTCTGTATCAATCCTTTATCATTTCTTCTTCTTCTTCTTCTTCTTCTTCTTCTTCTTCTTCTTCTTCTTCTTCTTCTTCTTCTTCTTCTTCTTCTTTCTTCTTTATTCTTTTCTTCTTCTTATTCTTCTTCTTCTTCTTCTTCTTCTTCTTCTTCTTCTTCTTTCTTCTTCTTCTTCTTCTTCTTCTTCTTCTTCTTTCTTCTTCTTTATTGGCTTTTTCTTCTTCTTTATTGGCTTCTTCTTATTATTATTTTCTTCTTCTTCTTCTTCTTCTTCTTCTTCTTCTTCTTCTTCTCTTCTTCTTCTTCTTCTTCTTCTTCTTATTTTGAGCATCTATTCTAGAATCTTCTTTTCTCAACTTTCTTTAAAATCTAATCAATTCTCTGTCTAACCTCGATACCCTTTTCTTCTCCCTCTTCTCCCTGTTTTTGTTGTTGTTGTTGTTGTTGTGTCCCTTTACTTTACTTCTCCACCATTTTAACGCCTATGTCTTCGTCTTCTTTCTTTCTTTCTTTCTTTTCAGCCTCCACTCTCATGTCTACTTTTCTGTCTCCCTTTTAATGTCAATTCTATTATTTTACTCTCTATTCCCCTCTCTCTCTCTCTAACATTAATCCCATTTTCTCCTTCCTTTTTCATGTTTGTAACATCTCTTTTCTTTATGTTCCTTATATTTACTTCTCCGTCTTCTTCTTCTTCTTCTTCTTCTTCTTCTTCTTTCTCTTCTTCTTCTTCTTCTTCTTCTTCTTCTTTCTTCTTCTTCTTCTTCTTCTTCTTCTTCACCAATTACTCCCATTACTAATAATTTCCTTCTATTTTTCTCTTAAACTTCCCTTTCCTTGTTCAACCCTCCTCTTTCTTTAGTTCATCTTTCATTCTCTTTCTTCATTGACTCATTCTAACTTTCTTTCTTTTACCCTGTTACCACGACTCCTTATATCCCATTTTACTCGTAATTTATCACTTTATTTCCTTCCTCGCTATGACCCTGACTTTCATTTTCTATTTTTTAAATTTATTTCTCTGGTCTTTATTCTTCATTTTCTCTCACTTTTTATCACTTTTCTCTATTCATTTCCTTCTATCTGTTTCTCTTCCCGCACTTTTATTCAATTCAAACTTACCGCCATCTTTAGCTTCACTTTCTCCTAATTACCTATTTGATTCGACATTCCTTCTCTTCCTTTACATCATTTTATTTCTTTTCCCAGCCTATATTTTCTATTCTATTTTGTATTTTGTTTTGCCTCAATTCTCCAACGATATCTCACCGAAAAAATTTCTATTGGCCGACGGAATGAGGCAGTCGATAAAATTTTATTGTAAAATATTGCCACACCTGTCCACGTTATGTTCAAATCGTTAACGATGCTCTTTCTCGCAGCCTCGTTCCACTTTCTCCCTTTATCGCCATTTTTGTAAGGGTATTGTAATTTTAAAACTATATTTTACGTCTGTCACACTTGTTTGCTTTAGACTTTCTTTGTTTCATCTTTATCTCTGAATTATGCGTTTGTTTTCCCGCGCTTTTATTGGGTCGAGCTGTCTTTCATTGTTTTATCTTGGCATTTGTTTGATTGAATGCATTATTTACTTCTGCTTTATCCTTGTGCGTCTTAGATATATTTTGCTTCCTTCTTTATTGAAGAGCTTCTTTCTTCCAACTATATTGTCTGTCGTATTACTGCAAAGGGGGAAAATGTACGGATGTGCAAATATAGTGACGAGTGTGGATACAACAGTAGTTTTATATTCATCTGAGGTTTTGAGATGAGGCTTGATAATTTGGATTATTTGGATTAATCGGACTATTATCCTCAGCTTTATTGTTATCTTTAACAATAAAGATGAGGACAATAGTACGATTAATCCAAGTAATATAAATTAGATCTGTGCAGATATTTTTTTGTGAAAGGCATGAATCCATATCTTTATTTAGCTATCTACACAGTATTGACAATATACAAACCTATTATCTTTTTTAGAAAAAAGTATTTTTTTTCCTAAGCAAATATAACACAACTTTATAATTTATCAACATCATCATATCATCAAATCATACCAATAGCACGGATTCCCTTGGTTCTCTCTCTCCCCCTCTCTCTCTCTCTCCTCTCCCCCTCTCTCCTCCTCTCTCTCTCTCCTTTTTCCCTCTCTCCCTCTCTCCTCTCTTCTCTCCCCTCTCTCTCCTTTTTCCCCCTCTCCCCCCTCTATACTCTCTTTCCCTCCTCTCCCCCTTTCTCCCCCTTTCTCCATCTCCTCTCCCCCTCCGCCTCTCACTTTTCCCTCTCTCTACTCTCCCTCTCTCATCTTCCTCTCTCTTCCTTTCACTTCCTCCCCTATCTCGCCTCTCTCTTCCTCCCCTCTCTCCCTCCCCTCTACATCTCCCCCTCCACCTCTCACCATCACACTTGATATGTCCTCAAGACACCCGTCCCAATAACTGCTTAGATCTAAGTTTTTATTTTTGTTTGGCCAAAATAAATGTCAGCGCTTATAAATTGTGTCTTACGGCTTATTAGATCAGTATAACTAAAGTTTTTGAAAATAAACTTTACTAGTTTTATAAAAAAATGCTGAAAATTTGCTGATGTAAAAAGAATGACATAATATTCTACGAAACGCCATCACAATAACTTTATGTCTTCACCCTATATATGTAGGGAGGCACGTGGTGTAATGGTTAGATTCGTAGGAAATGGACTCGTCGACACGAGTTCAAATCCTGGATGAGACTGTTTGCATTTTACATCGCGCTAGTACCCTTGGGAAAGGTATGAATCCAACTACTCTCTCTCTCTCTCTCTCTCTCACTAGCTATGGGTAAATAGTAGGGTGGACTGGGCTCTTTAACCGTGGCTAGGTATCCAGTCTAAGAGAAGGAAAACTCTGAATTCAAACCTGGTAAACTGACCTTGTGTCACATCCTACTCGTGCGGAGGGGTTGGTAAAATATATATATGTGGGGAAGGAGAACAACATCCATCTAGACATAATTAAATAACTGCTTACTATAGCAGTGGAATCTTATAGAGTTTGGTTATAATACTCCCTAACAATATCCGTTTTGAATATTTCATTATCCACTAGAAATGCAATGAAATTTAAAAATGTAAATCTAAACACTATATAGGTATACTTTTATAAAATAATATCAGACAATCACTGCATGTTAACCATTCCTGTCACTGCATTCTTAGGAATCTCTCACACATTATTGTTAAATGCTAAAGTTTCTATGGGAGAATCTTCATTAGAAAAGCAGAAATAATATCACAGAGATCACCTGGGAAAGATTCCAATAATGTGTTCACATGGATGGGGAACTAGTCCTTACTTTAAAGCATAATGTTATCAAAGAAATTCCCCTAGAAATGTTAGAAATAAACTATCTATTAATAATGTAGATTCGCTTGCGGTTTTTGTCTAACAAAAACTACGTCACTGCTTACGTCACATTACCCAAAATCGTCATAACATAGAATAATTACATTCAAAATTTGAACATGCAACATTAGACAGTTCTCATTGATTGTTTTTTTTAAACAAGTTTTAATAAATACATGACTGGTATATATATCTATATATAGTTTGTTTTATTTTAATACATATTCAAAGTTTACATTTCAAATTGTTTTATTTTTTAATCCTTTAATGAATTTGATGATTTTTACTTACTTAGGGTAGAAACTCGCAGTCATTGATTTTTTAACTCCCACCACCCTGGCAATATTTCAAAATGTATGTTTTTTTATTTTCCTAGTCTATTTAAAGTAATATTTACTTACCAACACCTCCGAACGAGTTCGATGTGACACAAGGACAATTTATATAGTGTAGTTTAACAGGTTTGAATTCAGAACCTTTCTTCTAAACCACTTGCCATATTTGGGTTAAATATCACAGTCTTCCCTACTACTTAGCTATTTCGTGTATGTGTGTATAGTTAGATATACACCTTTCCCTTTTTTAGTAGGGAGCGCGTGGTGCGATGGTTAAGGTTATGGGAAATGGACTCGTCGCCCCGAGTTCAAATCCTGGATTTGATAATTGCATTTCACTTTGCGCTAATACGCTTGGGAAAGGTATGAATCCTACTCTCCCTCCAGCTATGGATGAATAGTAGGGCAGACTAGGCTCTTTAACCTTGGTTAGGCAACCAGTCTAGGAGAAGGAAAACTCTGTTGAACTCCGCTTAAAAAATTGACCTTGTGTCACATCCTGCTCGTGCGGAGGGGTTGGTAAATATATATACACCTTTCCCAAAGGTAATCGTGGTGTGATGGTTAGCAAACTAATGTCGCGGATCCATTTCTATTGAATAGCGAATTCGATCCTCACTGGATATCCTAACCGTTGGTTAAAACGGGTTGGGTAAGTACATAGGGCATTCCATCAACGGTTACCATCTCTGGATGCCTGATACTTTCGAGCTTCTGTCACATCCTACTCGTTGCGAACGTCTAGGCAAATTGGTTAAAACGGTCTAGGCAAGTTGGTTTAAAACGGGTTGGGTAAGTACATAGGGCATTCCATCAACGGTTACCATCTCTGGATGCCTGATACTTACGACCTTCTGTCACATCCTACTCGTTGCGAACGGTCTAGGCAAATACCAAACATTACCGAGTGTATTAGCACTATATGAAATTCAAGCCACCTCATCCAGGAATTGAACTCTGGCCGTCGAGTCTATTTACGTCGACGATAACCATTATACCACAGGGCTTCAACAACAACAAAAATGGTAGTTGTATATTTATGAGGGTAATACTACATGAGTAAAATGGAAATAGAAATGATACTCTTTTGATGGGCATCCAGTCTTTTTGAAAGTCTTTGAGAAAGATATCTATTAATTTAAAATCAGAGTCCAAAAACTCTATTTGGCAAACTGCAGCAGCATATGCAGCTGCAACCTCTGCAGCTATTTGTCGTTTTTGACGTTCCGCGCCACATTAGTTCATATGTGCAACTCAAAACATTGCTGGTGAGGGTTTGCGCAACCCTCAAGCACTGTAATCTTTTCTTTAGTGTAAGTTTCTCTATTTCCTCTCTACCTAAGTCAGGAAATGAAAACTTCATTGTCGATATCCATTGGCTACCTTCATGATGAGATCTTCCCAGCTGCCTATTTTGTTGTTGCTGTTTGTTAAACTAAATATTGAATAGACGGTTAATTCCATGTCAAATCATCCAGGACATGTCACCCACCCTCTTCAATTTTTCTGAATTTTTTTCCAGATGTGGATTATGCTACAGTTAGACAATCCTCAAAATTTCAAAAATTGGCGGAGTTAGGTCGATTTTTAGCTCTCCAAATTAGGGGGGGGGGTCGTGAAAAATGGAGACTTATTAAATCTTTTTCGTCTGTAAAATGAGTTTTAGAGCTTCCTTATTCTTAGAAATTGGTTGGTCAAAGGAATTCAGAAATGCTATCAAAAAAATCTTTTTATTTTTTTCATGATGAGATCTTCCCAGCTGCCTATTTTGTTGTTGCTGTTTTGTCAAACTAAATATTGAATACACGGTTAATTCCATGTCAAATCATCCAGGACATGTCACCCAGTTAAAAACTCTCCAAATTAGGGGATGGTCGCGAAAAATGGAGACTTATTAAATCTATTTTCGTCTGTAAAATGAGTTTTAGAGCTTCCCTACTCTTAGAAATTGTTTGGTTCAAGGAATTCAGAAATGCTATCAAAAACATCTTAAAGTTAACCAATTTCAAGTTATGGATAACTTTTTGTTTTTTTCATAGCAAGATCAATATTCCGATGTGGCATGAATCTATGAGAAAAGATTTTTTATTATTATTTCACATATATTGAACATTATTTGTACCAAAAAGATAGTTTAATTTAAACAAACAAAATTCAGAAAAAGTGAAGTGGGTGGGTGATAATTTTACTTTTTTCTTGCTGATTTGACATGGAATTACCCATACATCTTATTATAATGGAGATTGTGTGTTTTTCTGTCTGTAACCGAAACTATATTACTACTCAAGTCACAATTCCCTTAGTTATTTACGTCACATTCTCCATGATTCTATTTCTATTTAAACCTCAATTAATAATAAAACTGTTTGGCATTATTAATACTGTTGGCCTTACCTAAATACTAATAACATGCAATTGTATTTATATATACAACAAAATACCAGTTTTAAGTGTAAACGTAAAGCTAATTTGCATATTGATATTAAAAAAACTGATTTTAATAAAAATGTGCTTGGTATTATTGATTTCTAATGTTTGGTTTTATCTTAATGAATATGAGTAAAAATCTCTTCAATAAATCCTAAAAGAAATTCATTAACAAGAAGAAATAACTGTAATTTTATTCTTTACTTCCTATTTTAACTAAATAGTTAAATTGGGAAAATTTAGCATTGAAAAACGGAAGTGATGAAAGAGTAAGTTTCAGTTGTTCTATTTTCCGATTATACCCCCTCCGTTTCAAATCTTTTTATTTGAATTCTTAATTTGTTTCATTAGCCTTTCTGATTTAATCTAATATTTTATTACATTTAAACTTAAATACTTGCACCCGGAGGGTGCATATATTTGCTAGTTTTTTTAATCGGTTTAATGTTGGCAATGTTTGTATAAATGGAATATGTATATATGTGCGTTGAATGTGGATATCTTTGTGTATATTGATTGATTGATTGATTGATTGAGTGGTTTTAATGGCATGTCAGTCCCTATAGGGTTATTTTCTGTCTAGAGGTTAGAAAATCGCATTCAAAGAAAATAGTTATTTTCCTGACCTCCCAGCAAGCCGTATTAACACAAGTTCTTTTTAACGTATGAAACCACGTACTAACCGAATCTCATGCGAAGGCTATTGCAAAAAATGCGTGGTCCCGTCGGCATTCTCTTTTTGAGTCACCTCAGGCATCGGGAAATAAACCGGCCCTGTATTTTAAGTGAATGATCAGGTGCTTACTGGGGGCCACCTGATTTATTTAACCTCATTTACCTTATCAAAAGCTAAGGGCCCCTGCACAAGGTGAATCGTGTTTATTGGGAGTATTTTTCATTAGAAAAGTAGAACTGATATTATGGGGCCACCTAGGGAATATTCCGATATTGTATTGACAGGATAGTGAACAGGTGTAGACTTTAAAATAATAATATAATAAAGGAGCTCCCATATAAATGATAACATTTTTAAACAGTGTATAAAAAGTTAGTATCTTCAGTTTAGAAGATAATCCATTTTTTATCACAAAAAGTAGACGTGTATTTATGGATGAAGCTATATATATATTAATAATGGAGATTCGCTTCCGGTTTTTGTCTGTAACAAAACTACGTCACTGCTTATTTCACATTACCCAAAACCGTCATAACAGAATAAATACATTGAAAATTTGAACATTCAACATTAGACAGTCCTCATAGTTTTTTAAAACAAGTTTTAACAGATACATGACTGGTATTATATATCTATATATAGTTTGTTTTATTTTAATACATATTTAAAGTTTACATTTAAAATTGTTTTATTTTTTAATCCTTTAATGAATTTGATGATTTTACTTACTTAGGGTATAAACTCGCTGACATTGAATTTTTTTACTCACACCCCTCAGGCAATATGTATCAAAAACGTATTTTAGATCACCCGGAGGGTGTTTTTTTATTTGTACTAGTAATTATAATCACCTCTGCACGGTTAAGATGAGACACAATGTCAATTTCTTAAGGGGAATTTAAAATATTGAATTTGGAGTTTTCCTTTGCCTAAATGTGTTGCCAATCAAACTCAGGTTAAATATCCGAGCTTATCCTACTATTTACCCATAGGTGGAGGAATATTATTTGGATACTCACCTTTCCCATGGGTATTAGCGGTATGTGAAATTAAAACAGCCGCGTCCAGGAATTGCACTCTTGTCACCGAGTCAATTTTCTCGAACGATAACTACTACATGACGCACCTCCATATGGGTGATACTATATAAGTAAAAACACACTTTTGGTGGGCAAAATAATTTTATTGGGGTGAATATCCGGAGCCAAACAATAAACCTGATTTTTTATTTGGCTTACATTTTAACCATATATTACGAGGTTGAATCAAAAGTGAAGTAATATTTTGCAAAGTGCAAGTTTGCGGCGCGTATATTACATGACCGAAACAATTCAAGCTGCGTTTAGACATCCGTTATGGTTGGAGTTATCATATACATTTACCAACCCCATTGCATGACAAGGATTTTGCAATTTATAAGCTGAGTTTAACAGGTTTGAATTCTGAATCTTTCTTCTTGTCATGCCAATATTAAAGAGCCCAGTGTTGTATACCCTTTCTTACTTCTATTATTCTTCTGCTCATCTTTGGTATCTTACGTTCTTCTTCTAGCGGCTGGGTTTCATCTTTCTCTGTTCTTGCTGGCTGGTCGTACTTGATTCATTTCTTCTTCTAGGTCAGTCTTGTTGCCAAGACATTCATCAACCATAAAACTATATTATTTATTTAAACTTTTATTTACTTAACTAAACATATTCATCTAACTAACATAGCGCGCGTATGCAGTGAGCTCCAGCTAAGGCAGAAACATCTTATCTGCCTGACGTCCAAGCTGAAACTGAGGACCCAACCAGGTCCCACGTGACTTCACGTATTTCGCGGGCTTTCTGTAATATTCCATGGAAAGTCCCGCTCGTGATATGAAAAGTGGCCATCCCTTCAGAAATACAGGGGTTGACAATAATCTATGCATAGATTATGTAACACCAGTCTGAATGACTATTTACCCATAGCTAGGGGAGAATAGTTGTATTCATTCATTTCCCATGGTTATTTGCGCTGAGGGAAATGCAAACAGCCATATGCAGGATTTCAACTCGTCTGGCCTTGTCCATTACTTTCGGGGATAACCATTACACACAAACACCTCCTTTTGGTTTGTAGTATCATAATAACTGATGTGCTGACACATTTTACATTGCTTCAGTAAAAAAATGTGTCCTGGCCTCCAGCTCTAAAAAAGTTAAACGGTGCCTGCTGAAAATCCAACCCGCGCTACTATTGAACCCCCTAGCTGTTTGAAGGCGTTTTTCTCGAAAGTTTAATGCGATATGAAAGCGATATTTTAACCCCCCGCCCCTTAAAGTATTTTCTCGACAAGTAAATGTAAATATTTTAACCCTCCCCCTCTCTAAAATATTTTTAGCAGTTTGAGGCGTTGGTTTGAAGTCAGCCACCACCCAGTAAATGTAAATATTTTACCCCTTTAGAATATCTTCTTTTTTTTGTTGGTATTTTCATTTTATTTAATTTAAAAAACTCTCGCGTATCTTTAAATAAATACGACCGAGTTTTGAAAATAAAAACAATCAGCTCTGGAGTTCAATAGTAGCGCAGGTTGGAATTTTCAGCAATCACCACTTAGCATTTTTTTAGGGCAGGAGGCCAGGACGCATTTATACAATATGTACCAAAATCTGCACAAATAAACATTCAACTTAATCTAATTCAAAAACACATGATTTACAAATTCGAATTGAGCCATCACAACTAGGAATCAACAAGAAATGTCGTATGAAAAGTGAAGGCGAGTTGATCCCAGTACAATAAGATTGTTCAAAAAATTTCGCTCGAAAAAAAAAAGCAAGAAAATTAACGATCAGGTTATGCCAATAAGATTGAAAAACAATGGATTCCGAGGCCATGCCCAATCTATACAGGCAACTCCAGCGAATAACACTCGATGAGGGTATCAGACGTGTTCGGAGTAAAATAGCCATGTGTCGTCCTCACGTTACTAAAATGTTGCAAAAAATCTGACTCACTAGTATATTAGAAGATGGGTTGCAATGTTATAACACTATATATATATATATATATATATATATATATATATATATATATATATATATATATATATATATATATGAAGATAGGAGGGATGGAGTAAATTCGATAGTATGAGGCAAGGAAAAACGAAAAGTGGACAAAACATAATAACTCAAAACAAGTAGATGTAGGAGATATATTGGGAGAATATGTGCTTAATTGAAGTCATACCTAATTTGAAAATTAATTAGTTGATAATTAAGGAATTAGGCGAATATATCTGTTCAAATGTAAGGCGTAAACAAATCGAGAAAAGTCAATCTCTTTAAGCGGGAACTTCATCAGTCTGATGAAGTTACCGCTTAAAGCGGAACGAAATATATCTCTCCTACATCTACTTGTTTGAGTTATTATGTTTTGTCCACTTTTCCATTTTCCTTACCTCATATATATATATATATATATATATATATATATATATATATATATATGAGAGTATGCAAACAGTTTGTTTCAGGTGGCGATAGTCGACAATTTTTGGGAGAATATGTGCTTAATTGAAGTCATACCTGATTTGAAAATTAATTAGTTGATAATTAATGAATTAGGCAATATATCTGTTCAAATATAAGGCGTAAACAAATCGAGAAAAGGTCAGT
>CM042138.1:132534131-132536631 GCA_023376005.1 Doryteuthis pealeii | reverse complement strand
AGAATGGAGAACATTAAAATAAATATGGTGGCGCAGATTTACACCGTATAGAAAGAGGAGTCATAGACATGCTTCGACCAATGGACAACTCAATGGAATAAGGGCATTGAAAAACCAGGGGACAGTTTTAGGGTAAATTCAGTTAATTATTCATTTTTGCTTTCGTAAATATTGCAATCTTGATATTTTTTAGATTCCCCTATTTGTATTGCTTTTATCTATTCTATGAAAATTAATATCCTTAAAAAGAAGGAAAATGATATAAGATAGTTTTCTAACGTTATATAAATGCAACCCATCACTTAGACCCTTATCTAGGTTAGACAGGCGGTTGGAGAGGCTCCCTCCGATCAATCCGGTTGGTCACGTCAAGCCCTAGCACCTATATGATTGTTTCAACACTACTGCCCTTATGGCAAGCCCCAACACTTTTTATCATATGGGTACTAGAGGGCCGTGACTGAGGATCTTCATGTCCTGGGTATAACTTTAAACTCTATCTGATAGCGAGGTTCCAGTTGTGGAGGTGAATGTGGAGCACCCCATCATCACCATTGCTCCCTGCTCTACTATGACCCGGAGTGGTAGTTCTTGTTAGGGTCCATCTATGGGTTAAATTGAAAAAATGTGTTTATAAAAAAAATAAGTATCCATTAAGAATGAATTTATTTCAATATTTTGTCAGCATTAAATGACCCACTGAGGTTGATATGCCGTAAACCAAACCAAACGTTATATACAATTGTATGCATTGTTGTATTTAACCAATCCCTCTATCAAGAGCAGAGAGTGTCAAATTATTTTTCTTCTTCAAGTAAATTCAGTTGTTTATATCTATCTATCTGTGTCAGCTGTTTAAACCTATTGAAAAATGTCTGAATGTACATTTATAAAACTTAAAGAAAATCAAATCATTCAAAAAAGGACAAAAATACACGCATTTGAAGGTAGTCAATATTTGACCCAATCAACAACAAAGACCTATAAGATATTTCAATGTATACTTTCATCATATTCAGAAATATTTTCCTGCAAAATGTCTTATGTTTCTTTTTTTTTAATTTATGAGGGAGATTAAAAAATCAACCGCACTCTTGTCTTATGGAATTCGAACTCATCGTGCATGATTTAATAGGTGTAACCATGACAAATCTGCAGAGAACAAGCTAAATCACTGATGATAACACGCCGGTCCGCCATTATTATCCGTCGAGCTTACTGAATCTTTTCATCGGGGGTAGAGTTTGACGGTCGTCCTGCTCCCTCTTTATGTGTCGCGCATGTCAGGCCACTTGTAGACATTTTTATCTTATCATACACACTTATATGCGGTAGTGCACTATCTCCTTATTGTGCCTACGATGTATCTCAGCAGCTGACACACCTTTCGATAAGAGAAATCGGTTCACATCATTAATTCGTATTACTTGTGGTGGAAGCCATGTTTACACTAACAACAGCAAGCAAATTGGCACAATCAGGCTCAAATTTCGATTGAGTGGCCACAACAATTATATACCCATAACTGACGGAAGACGAGGTGGTTTCATGTCATTCCAAAGAACATTAGCTAGAAATGATTTGTAAACAGCGTCGTTCAGGATTTAAACTTAATCATTACACAACACGCATACTATCTATCTATCTATCTGTCTATCAATGCAAGCTAGCTTACATAGATTTTTTATCATGATCGATAGATAAAAAGACCGTGAGGTATTTGCATTTTAAAATCACATACCCCCCCCACATATATATATATATATATATATGTAAACAACTTTTAGCTATTTTCAGCCGACAGTATATTTGGGAGAATATGTGCTTTTTAATTTTAGTCAGACCTAATTTTTTGAAAGTTAATTCATTTATATTTAATTAGGCGGGATTTTAACTACTTAAATGTGAGGCTTTTCTCGATTTGTTTAGCCTCACATCTAAGTAGTTAAAATCCCGCCTAATTAAACATAAATGAATTAACTTTCAAAAAAACTTAAGTCTGACTAAAATTAAAAAGCACATATTCTCCCAAATATATATATATATATATATATAATGATAGATAGATGGATTAATATTTAACATGTCTACTATATTTATAAGTAAACAGTGCTCAATACCAAAAAGTTTTTTATTATCTAAGGTACCGTGGATATGGAGTCAACGGCGCCTGGTTACTGACAGTTTATCTTCAGGATTAATCTGAAGATCACATACATGAGAAATATATATATATATATATATATATATATATATATATATATATATATATATATATATATGTGTGTGTGTGTGTGTGTGTGTGTGTGTGTTTGCGCGTGTGTGGGTGTGCAATGATTTTTTAAAATAATTAAGAAAATTGCATAAGCGAGAAACTGACAATTACCAAGCGCCGTTGAATTTATGTCTACACTACCGTTACTATATATATATATAAGTATATTGAGCTTTTGGTCTAAGTAAATTCATTTCGGAATGACGGTTTAAGTTTTTTCTTTCT
>CM042138.1:132501631-132529131 GCA_023376005.1 Doryteuthis pealeii | reverse complement strand
GCAATATATATTATAATCGCTTTTATGCTTTATATATTAACATTATAATTGTTATACATTCTACATTATAATTGTTATCATGCATTACACATTACAATCGTTATTATACATTATACATTATAATCGTTACTATATATCATACATTATAAACACTATCATGCTTTATACATTATGCATTATAATCCTCATAATACATAATAAACTTCACTATGCATTATACATTATAATCCTTATTATACATTATAATCCTTATTATACTTTATACAGTATATATTAAAATCGCTATTATTCATTATAATCTTTTAAGTGAATTTGCTTTAGAAGCATTGTTGAGTAAAGTATATTATTATTTATATTTTTGCTTGAAGGCAATTACAATGCGTATATCGTATAAAATTCGATGATTAATGAAAATAATCATGACAAGCAAACTCGGTAAATATTGCCCCCTACGTAAAACATCGTACAGCAGCCTCATCAGCGATGTATACTTACGGTTTCCCTCCGACAGAAATCGAAACGGGGAACACAGCACGCAGAGTCAGAAACTTTACCACTGGGCCACGATATATGCGAAATTAATTTGTCGTGGGTAAATACGTCACTCTGATGAGACTTAATAAAGTTGAATCGGCTGCTGTACGATGTTCTACGTAGGGTCAATAGTTGCTGAGTTCGCTTGTCATGATTATTTTCATTAATTATCGAATTTTATACGATATACACATTGTAACTGCCTTCAAGCAAAAAGTATAAATAATAATTCACCGAACGCAAAATTAAGCGGACCTACAACACCACGGAAACGCACAGAATTAACCGATTGAAAAAAATTTAAAATTTCTAACGTTCTTCAACGTCTCAAACAACAGTTGAATTACACCAGTGTGGGATAATTACTATTAAAAAAAAACCTAGTACTTTTAAAAACTTCTAACAACTCTGATGATGGAATTTCATTCCGAAAATATCAAGTATGTTAAAAAAAGAAAAAAAAAAAGAAAAAAGTTAAATAAACATAATTTGCATTGTCAACTACCTTCAAAAAATTTCTATTACATTTACGCATAATGCTTCAAACACTTAAAAAAAAAAACCTTTATAAATAATAATATTATAATCTTTATTATACTTAATACAGTATATATATATTATAATCGTTATTATTCATTAAGGAATAGTTGTATTGCCATTATTAACGGCTGCAATTCAGGTTTAAACCTTTTACCCTTCGTTGGCGAGTATTTCAGCTAGTATCTTCTAAATTAAGCGTTAACGTTTTCCCGCAAAAAATAATTGGAATTTCATCGAATTTTTCCATGTTTTTTTCAAATCTTTGTCGTGTTATCATTGTTAAATCTGAATATCTCAACAGAAATATTTATCATGTAGTCCTCAATACTAATTAGTTTTCGATAGATAATTTGATCTTTTGTGTATGTCGAGCAAGTGATAAAAATGTATAAAATGAATAGTTTTTCAATAGAAAGTAAACATATTTACTGCTCACATATATATGAAGCGAAAGAAAAAGGAAATATTCATTCAAACGCACGAACGATAGATTCATTTTTCTCGTTGTATAAATTATTCTTATTCAGTAGATAATCTAAACTTGAAAAACGTAATTCTATGCGTGTAATATGTGAATTAATTCACTTTATCATGTTTATAAGTAAAGTTTGTAATGAATTCTTTGTTTGTTTTATATCGCGTGTCTAAAAAAGACACTTTTGGAAAAAAATATTTTAAATATATTCAATACACTGAGATTCACAATATACAATATTATGGAGAAACACTTGGAGTTTATGACTGTTGTTTATTACCGGCAAATCACTGAAAATTTGCCGCCCAGTCCTAGATTGCGCAAAATGCAGAAAGGTCCCCAACATACCATAAAAGGTGTCCTGAGTATTTAAATAAACTGAATTTGGTGGTGAGGCTACAATTCTGCAGTACTGGTGAGTGTACATTCATTACACCGTTGCCATTTCTCTTAGTTTCACGCTGACCCGAAGTGAACAATAAATGAAACCTAACAGTAGAAAGAAAGCTATATTCTTTCAACGGAACAAAATGGGCAGTATGTTCTGTTGTTTCAGCCAAGCAAAATCTGTGTTTCAGCCGTCCAGTTAAGCGGCTTACTTTTCTTCTAAAATTCCTGGAGCTCTGGCCCCTGCTTGTTTTTACTTACGGCTTCTCTTCTTCCGGGTTCGGTGTTAGGGGAAGGTAACCCATACTTTTATAGTCATGTAGCGCTTGAGCAGAAACATAAATCCATCTCTGAATTCAGATTGGAAATCCGTTTTTACTCATCACCTCTAGTTTTTTTAGATATGCATACTGTACATTTTGTACACATACTGTACATAAAGGCGTATATGCATTCAGGGTTAATTTCTAATATTGTGTGACTTATGTCTTCTTTTTTAGTTATTATGCAATAAATGTAAGTGATAGCATTACATTACATATATATAGCTATATATCAAGACGGATTTTGGCAGTTAAGCGTAGCCAACACGTCTCAATCAACAGCCAGTAGGGCACTGGCCAGTAGTGCACTGGCATTCAGCAGATCATCTAAGAAAACACATTTCTAACTGTCTGTGGTACTATGAATTGTGTACATTGTGTCATCCAAGTATATTTATTCCGTCAATGTTCTTTATCTATCCTGTTTTATCTGTAATAAGCTGCTGCAACTGTTGAAATAAGCACGTATATACTCTGTATATACTAAAATGAGACTATTTAAAAGACAGAAAACTTGAGGTCATAGAACAAAACTGTATATAAATTTGAATTCAGCACACTCAAATTAGTGAAAAACACCTATTCACATTCTTGCCTCAGACAAAAAATATTTTTTGTCAAACAGTGTTTTACATTTGAAATTGAAACAAGAAAGAATCGTCAGAGAGTTTTGCAGTTAAAATGATTTCGTTTGGTTTGATTTATTTTTAATGCTATATCAATGATTGTTGATTATTTAATGCAAAATTATCCTTGTAGAAGAACAGTAGTGGTACTATTTAACCCATAGCTAGTGCTTATATTTAGAACACTTTCTTCTTATAGACAGTGTCTAAAGTAAAAATAAAAGTAAGTAAAGTCGTCGGGGCAGCCTAATGTCGGTATCAGCGAGACAGCAAGGGAGTATATCCCCTTTTTTACTAGCGCTAAACCATCAGCTCCTCACTTTACCGCACAAATTAATATGCTAGTCATACACTGAGTTGGCGAGTACCGGTATCGAACCAGGAATCATGGGATTATATTTTAACCATTTGTGAAGTTCCCCTCCAGATAAACTTCCATTAAATCATCATCATCATCATCATCATCATCATCGTCGTCATCATCCAGCGGTCTTAGTCTTCATGGACTGAACATGGATTCCAAGTGGGTCAATCACACATTGCGGTAACCAAGTTCCGGACTTCACTAACAGAATCACTAGTAGTGACATCTGGATCTGACAGCTTACGGCCGCTCTTGCTGGTTGGAAATTGTGGTTTCCAGTGGAACAATGAACAGACAATTTGATTGGAGGGTTGATGACAATGGCCAGAAAATCTTACTTTCCGTTTGCGAACAATATCTGATATATATGCGGATAGCCCATGTAGATGTCTCTTAGGATTTTATATTGTCACCAGCCTATGTTTTTCAATTGACAGAGTAAAGAGAGATAAATTCCATCGAGTCGTCTTTGATGCTTAGATAGACGTGTATCCGTTTTGTGACAATAGAGAAAAATATATTGGATGGTAGTTTGAAAAAGACACCTCAATATTGCAAAATAGATTGTAACATGTGTATTAATAATCCATAAAGACAGAACTTATATTATGTTACTAGCAGCGGCTACCCGGCGTCGTCTGGGTCGAGGTTTTTTTTTTAAGTTAGTCCCGCAGATCCATTATTACTTAATCGTGAGTTAAATCCTCGTGGGATGCCCCATTTAAATCTCTATGTAAAAAAATAGACCTTGCATTGATCCAGCTACTCTGAAAAGAAATGTTAATGTCTACTATCTAAAATATTAAATGAAAAAAAAATCCATGCTGTTATCATTTAAATTTTATTTTTTAATTATCTTCACAAATATAAATCAAATCTCTATTACTTTAGCTAAAAAAACAAGCTCTGGTGATATTTAATGTGTACATATATTTAATTTGTCGTTAATTGTATTATTTTCGAAGTTTCCTCCGGACATACACATACACACAACTTCCCTTTATATATGTATAGATAAACTATAATATAAATGTATGCGTTTCGAATTCAAAGAATTATGATATTTCCTCTCAAATAAAAAAAAAGCTTAACCTATCTTAATATAATGGAGGAAGAGGATCCCTTCAGGAGGCTTACATTGTAACTAAATTGTGTGGAAACTGACAACCTTGTATAGAGGTTTCTCTCTAAAATATATGTCCCTCTTTACCGAAGACACTATGTCAATAACCTCCGGTCAACGACATATATATATATATATATATATATATATATATATATATATATATTATTATATTATTATATTATTATTATTATTATTAATATTTTTTTGCTTGAAGGCAATTACAATGCGTATATCGCATAAAATTCGATAATTATAGAAAATAATAATATACGAATTGTAATTGCCTTCAAGCAAAAAAGCATAAATGATAATATATACTTTATTCAACAATGCTTCTAAAATAAACAAACATCCAATATATATATATATATATATATATATATATATATATATATATATATATATATATACGAACCCCTCCGCACGAGCAGAGTGCGACACTAGCTCAATTTCTTAAGTTGAGTTTAACAGGTTTTAATTTAGAGTTTTCCTTCTTCTAGACAGGTTGTCTTACTATTTACCCATAGCTGGGGGGGGTATACTTGGATTCATAGCTTTCCGAAGAGTATTAGCGCTATGGGAAATGCAAACAGTTTCGTCCTGGATTTGAACCTGGGTCGCCGAGTCCATTTCCTACAAATATAACCATTATGCCACGCGCCTGTCAACGCCATATACAGATTAAAATTGTCATTGCCACTTGGAATACACAAAGGTCTGACATCAACAGCAAGAAAAAAGAAGATTCCCCAGAGTAGAGGGAATGACATAACATATAACAATTATGGAAGTACGTGGTGTAATGGTTAGAGTCGTGTGAAATGGACTTGTCGATCCTAGTTCAAATCCTGGACGTGGCTGTTTGCATTTCACATAGCGCTAATACCCTTGGGAAAGGTATGAATCCAACTACTCTCCCTCCAGCTATGGGTAAATAGCAGGGAAGACTGAGCTCTTTAACCTTGGATAGGTAACCAGTCTAGGAAAAGGAAAACTCTGAATTCAAACCTGTTAAACCCCGATTAAGAAATTGACCTGGCATCAACAGCAAAAAAATAAATAAACACGAGTAAAGACTGCGACTAATATAATATCGACATTATGTTCATACAAAATGCTTGGTAAGCGGCAGAAGGACATCCAAAATGCATGACTGGGAGCCCTAAGAGGCAGCTGAGGACACTCGCAAATGAAAAAGTGGCTTCAAAAGAAGATGGACTGGATTTTGGCGACGGTAAATCATCACCATCATCATCATTTTACGCCCAAGCCACGCTGAAAGCACCGGTTTCTGCTAGATCATCGAAGTTAAGCAGCAATGAACCTGCTCAATACTTAGAAGGAAGCGCGGTAGTGCACTGGTTAGAATCCCAGGAAATGGACTCTTCGACCCGAGTTCAATTCCTGGACGAAGCCACAGTTCACATAACGCTAATACCCTTGGGAAATGTACGAACCCAACTATTCTCTCTCCAGTTATGGGTAAGTAGTAGGGCAGACTAGGCACTTTAAACTTGGTTAGGCAACCAGTCTAGGAGAAGAAAAACTCTGAATTCAAACCTGGTCACTACTAGAATAGACGCAGGCCTACTTAGTGATCTATTACAATTTAAATTTCTTTTTAAATTTTTAGATGGATGACCATTTAAGCAAAATCTGATTCTGTAAGTAACCTTATAGCAAAATGTAGGAAGCGCGTGGTGTAATGGTTAAAGTCATGGGAAATGGACTCGTCGCCCCGAGTTCAAATCCTGGACGTGGTAATTGCATTTCACTTAGCGCTAATAACCTTGGGAAAGGTATGAACCCTACTCTCCCACCAGCACTGGGTAAATAGCAGGGCAGACTGGGTTCTTTAACCATGGCTAGGTAACCAGTCTAGAAGAAGGAAAACTCTGAATTCAAACCTGTTGAACTCCGCTTAAGATATTGACCTTGTGTCGCATCCTGCTCGTCCGGAGGAGTTGGTAAATATATATAGCAAAATGACTTGATTCAGTATAATCTTCTGTCCTATCTGCTCGATGATACTTCTTAAGTTCTCCTCTGGGTAGTGAATCCTATTCAAATTACTGGCTTATATTTAGGACTTGCTCGTTGTGTAATGGTTATCGATGTAGGAAATGGACCCAGTGACCAGGGTTCAAAATCCTGAACGAGGCTGTGTGCATTTCCCATATATCTAATACTCTTCTCTCTCCATTTATTGGTAAATACTGCGGCATACTCGGTTCTTTTACATTGGAATAGGAACTGTTCAAGAAGAAAAACACTGAATTCAAACCTATTAAACTTCTCTTAAAATTGATCTTATATTCGTGCGGAAAGATTGGATGAATTCACTATTACAGTATATTTCTATTTCACGCCGTAGTGCTACGATTATTATTTCCTCGTTCGGAGCACCTCATATATATATATATATATATATATGGTATTTGTGGAAAAAGTGACTTACCGGTGAAAATGGTCACAGTGGTTAGTTGATTCAAGTTTCACAATGATAAGACAGCGATATAACAAATAAAAAGTGCTCAATATGTTAGTAGAGCAGCTTGATCTTTCCAGTGGATTTAACCCTGAAGATCTTTATGGTGCAACTCGATTAGATTAGTACCCTGTGCCTTTATGATAATTTATATATATATAATATATATATGAAGAGAAATGGAAATGAATCCAACGTTATGTTGTATAGTGAGAAATCTGAAAAAACACAGGTTTAAATAAATTGAGTTGTAAGTTTTTAGCCGACGCAACCACACACCTAAAAATGCACAATGTTTCCCTTCGATACACACACTCACACCGTCCCATACTTACACCGTAAAAAAGAATATTTGACGTCATATTTCAAACCGTCTCCTTTTTTCAAACTTAAAAAAAAATTTAAACAGACTGAATAACAAGGACTACCACTCGCTTTTCTCGTTATTCTGTGATTAAAAAAATTCTTATTACCTTCCATATACCAACAAATGCCCTGAAGATGATCTAATTGATAGAGCAAAACATTGCAGCGTCGGCCAATAAACTCACCACTTAACCCATTTAAACCTGTGTTTTTCATTTTTCTTAATATATATATATATATATATATATATATATATAGAGAGAGAGAGAGAAGAGAGAGAGAGAGAGAGAGAGGGGTGACACCTTGGCTTACAAGTACCCAAAATTACGAGTTTTCTGAGTTATAAGCTGTTGCTCAGTAATTTTTTTGTTTTTGTGTGCTTTGTGAATACAACTAAATTAGAGGTAAGAGCGAGCTTCAGATACGCATATAGTAATATATTTACTTGATACATATAAGTTTTCAAAAATATAAGGTGAAAGAAAAATATTATTTATAAAAAATAAACATTAAAACATATTACAGCAAATAATTCATTTATGCTATCATATCTTTTTAAAAATGTTATTTTTCTTATTTAAATTACGTAAGAAAAACTTAGATGTATTTTTGCGGAGGCTGGAACTGATTAATGGAATTTCACTTTATTTCAATGGGGGAAATTGATTTGATATACAAGGAAATTGAGTTACGGGTAGAACAAATATATA
The DNA here is from genome assembly GCA_023376005.1 of Doryteuthis pealeii. NCBI lineage: Eukaryota > Metazoa > Mollusca > Cephalopoda > Myopsida > Loliginidae > Doryteuthis > Doryteuthis pealeii. The sequence goes on along the minus strand of CM042138.1, from coordinate 132,521,192 downwards.
TATATATATATATATATATATATATATATATATATATATATGTAAATAAAAAGTGTTCAATATCAGTGATAGACCAAACATATGTATATCCATCTAAGGATAACGTCGACAGAGAGACTCTATGTCTACGCTATCCTAACTATATTTATAAACTTTGCAATATTATGAGCACTTGAAATAAGGAACTTCCTACTTCAAAGATTAAAAATGTGCGTGAGAGAGTTTTCTCTTCCTGAAAGGGAGTCGGGACAAATATCCGGTCATTTATCTAATATTATCACGGTTCAATTATCATCTCCCATATTAAAAAACATTTCCAATCCAAATTTCGAAATGCATCAAATAAATATGCATATGAATTTCAATTAAGAGAAAGGTTAAAGTTTAATGAGACTTTTGGCTTGAAATATTCACATAAAAATCTCTATAACGACCAGGCGACGTGTGAAAGCTTTAATCTCTCTCTCTCTCTCTCTCTCTCTCTCTCTCTCTCTCGCTCTCTCTCTCTCTCTCTCTCTCTCCCACTCTCTCTTTCTCTCTTTCCACCCTCTCTCTCTTGGTTTGTCGGTCTGCCTGTCTGTGTCGCAGGTCTTTTAAATTTCTTTTTTCTGTCTTTGTAACTCTCCCACTAGCTATATATATATATATATATATATATATATATATATATATATATGAGTAAAATAGTAGGTAAAATCCAATGAAATGTGCTTAAAAGTTGAGGAAAAATGGATAAAGCACAAACAACTTAATTCAATTGAGTTAACGAAACTTCGTCTGATTCATTCATTTAAGTTCCTTCTGGTTTTTGAAATTTAGAACGATTTGTTTATTTTAATTCTATTTTCTTCCATTTTGATGTCAAAGCGAACTATCATTAAAAAAAATAGTGAAAATCTGTCTTGTTTATGTTATGCCAAGCACATATTGATATAAGGTCGCAATTATGGGCCATGCAACGAGTATCATTATTCAGTAGTAACTGATTGGCGTGACTAGCATGCTAACTATTACACCCCGATGGGACACCGTAGTAAGCTACTAAGTATATCACATTATCATCAGCAATGCTATAAATAGTAATTTACGTTTAACTATTCCCTATATATATATATATATATATATATATATATATATATATATATATATAGGAATAGTAGGTAGAGTGTTCGGCTAGAAACCACAAGGTTCCTAGTTCGATACCCGCCCTCGCCAACTCAGCTTATGAGTAGCACAGGGATCTGTTCGGTAAAGTAAGGAGCTGATGATAGGTGTTTCGCTCCACCTCAGACGCTAAAATAATCTCCTTGGTCTAGCGCTAGTGAAAAGAGGATATACTCCCTCGCTGCATGGCTGATACCGACATTAGGCCGCCCCGACGACTTTATTTACTTATATATATATAACGAGCGAAACCCGATTGATTTTTCATCAGCCCGATTCCTTAACCTCTCAGCAGTTACCAGTAAGAAGCAAAAATTTAACTAATAAATACATGCATAGGTATATGTGTTACGATCATTAGAAAGCTAAAATCCGTAAATAACAGAGTCTTGCTTACGCTAACGTTAAACTTCATTTAAATTCCCTTCAAAATTGATGCAATTGATTCTAGAGAAGAAAAAAAACGAGTCCAAAACATCGCACATTCTTACTCTGACTTGATGGAACGCATTCATCGGTGGGAAATCGTTTTGTCTTTGTTAGATATGATTATATCAACTCTTCAGGTAGGAATGGAAAATGGAAAAATGGACGCATCCCAAAAGATCTTTTGTACGGCGAATTAGTAAAAGGTTCCCGATTGGTTGGTAGACCACGCCTACGATTTAAAGATGTCTGCAAGAGAGCTATGAGGATATACCATATTGACACAAACATGTAGGAGGTAGATGCAAAAAATAGAGCGCCTCAACGTTAAATCAAGGCACGGAGAAGGGTTAGGGAGAGAGGAGAGTAGCCTCGACCGAAAAGAAAGCCAGTAAGAGAGAGAGAGAGAGAGAAAAGCCAGCAGCCCCAGAAAAGCATCACAATTTGTATGCATTCAGTGCACCAAAGACTGTCACTCAAGAATTGGTCTGCAGAGTCACTTGTAGAGATGAAGATAAAAATTTTATTTTTATTTTGGACACTACGCCATCGTTCTTAGTGGACGGAAAGGATCCAATAATAATCAGGTCGGATTGGAACGATAAGACAGCTCTCCTAAAAATTCAATTATATTTAGTGTTTTTGTTACTGCTCTGTCTGAGACAACAACAAGAAATCCATTGTGAGCGAATTTCATTAAGCTATTTGGGAGATGTGCCGAAAATGTTAAGGGTTTTATTTGACGTTTTCCGTATTTGAATCGGTAGGATTTAGATGTCAGCAGTTTGATTGTTTCTGGCGTGAACGTGTTTTAATTCTTTTCCTCGGTGTCACCTGATTAGTCAGCAATGTGAGATGACGCGGTTACAGACAAGACAAGCACATGTCACAGACGTCGACAATTGAGACATATTTTCCTACTGTATATTGTCAAGGATATTTTCCCGCCAAATGAAAACGACAACAAAAAAGCAATCCTAGAAATGGGCGAGACCAGGGATGAAAAATTATAGTTATTTTGTTCCGTTGTTTTCCCCTTAAAACTAATATACATACACACATACATAAACACACACACACACACACACACACACACACACACATACACATATATATATATATATAATTAAAAAAATCCGGAGAAAAAATCTTCCTTACGACATAGGAGTTTTTTTTTAAACGTGTCGCAGTTTGCAGAGTGTGATCTTATTGTTAGAGTCACAGAGCAAATTCATAAGTTGAAAATATAACAGAAAACAGATTTTTCGCATTATGGCCTATTTCAGGAAGTTTAGACAAAGTGTCTAACACCCCTCAATTCGTATCTGATGATTGGGGGTGTTAAACACTTTGTCTAAGCTTCCTGAAATAGGCTATAAGCAAAAATCTGAGTCTTCTGTTATATTTTTACTTTTATATATATATATATATATATATATATATATATATATATATATATATATATAAAGAGAGAGAGAGAGAGAGAGAGGGGGGGAGAGACCCGGTCAATTTACTAATGAGAATGTGTAGCATTAGTTTATTATCATCTTACAAGTTACAAATCTATTTTATCTCCTGGTGTCGGGGTTTAAAGTATGCAACAGTATGTACAGAAAGTAAGATGTCCACAAAAAAGCAAACAAAACTAGAACTGAGTGTTAGTATCTGTTAAGGTCTTAGCTATGGGTAAAATGGATATGTTTAAAGATTAAAGATTGAAGATTATTCGTATTTTCGAAAATACCGTAATAAAAAGAAACTCGTAAAAATACACATATATAAATATGGAAGCTATTCCCTAACCTCTCCGCATAAAGTAACCTCAATTAATCCCTATCACTACTTCAAAGAAGTATTCTACTTTGAGAATTCATCCAATGACGAAGACGGTGTTCCCACTACTGGAAATTCAAACAGAAAGTCTTCAAATTTTTTCACCAAATCAATTTTCTTCTTAAAAATATAACATAACCAAACAAAGATCAAATTCATATATACTAAGTCTTTATATCAAGGTTATTATATGGTAATTCTCTATGGTTTCGTACCACTACTGTTCTTCTGCAAGGATGGCTTTGGCATTAAATAACCAACGAAAATTGATATGCTTTTAAAACATGATTAACATAACGAAATAAAAAATCAAATTCATATAGATTAAGTTTTTATATCAATTTTTAAAAAAGGGTATTTTACTACAATTTTACAAAATCGATCTATCATTTATCATTTTTTATTTGGTAAATATTTTTAAAATAAAATTGTATACATAAAATCTTATTCTATTCGCAGATTCATCACAGATAATATTAAATATACTATAAAGTCATTGGCTAAAGCAAACTTATTGGTTCAAATTTTGAAAAGATGAAGATGAGAAAAGTTCATCTGAAGAAGAATAGTGTTCCTCCTGCTTGACTGATGGTTTACAACATAAACTATCATTTATTCCCTTGTGAAATAGAAATGCAGAATGATAGAGTGAAATATTTGTACTTTAATCTAAATTCAAGCTGCAGACTCTGACATTGGCGAGAACATACTAATTGGCTTTACAAGTTTATTGAATCTTTAAACTATCAAGAAGAAGCCAAATAAAATAGTCAACATAAAATGGCATTTCTCAACATTTTCTTTGAAAAGAAATATCAACTAAACAAACTGCATTTAATTCTTTGCCTACCAAATCCCCCCCCCCCACGGCTGTACCAAATTCTCCTGGTATTTCTTACCTGTATGATGAGATATTTCCAAGTAAATTATCTATTCAACACAGAACTCATAATATTCAAATAAAGTTCTATCATTATTGTAATCTGATTCCTTCAAGTGATACGTGTGAGAGCCACTGCCAGTGGCTTACGGTAGGATCGCAGTAGTAAAAGGGGAAAAGTGGAAAATGAGGAACAGATAGCCTACTTTATATTGATCTACCCTTCCTTAAAGAGGTTAAAACTGGACGTAAAAATCTCGCTCAATAAACTAACCATCAGTTTGTATACTTTGTTTGGCAGTGGTGAGAGAGCCGCTCTGGGCGGTTTAAAGTAAGCAAATACTGAGGTTAGGACTTGTTGCAAGTGCTTATTTGTTTTTAAATTGTTAATCCAGAAAGGAAAATATGTTTTATTACCCGAAAAATACGACTATTCTAAGCGGTTATGGTCGAATAAAAGACATGGACTCATCAATCACACTTTCAACAACTATTGTAAAATACTGACCGGGGACACTCAATGCAGTTTGCCTCTTTTGACCCCTTCTTATTGATCAATATTCTTTAGTGATTTTAAGAGATGTCAACCCCAACATAGATATAATAACCAAAACTAAGACGGAGTTTTAATGAAAATATAGATTTTGATCAGTTAATACACTTGAGAAAAGTGTGAAGCCCCTTCTCCCTCAACTATGGTTGTGTACCACTACTGTTCTTCTGCAAGGATTGCTTTGGCATTAAATAACCAACGGAGATTGATATGCCTTAAACAAAGAAGACAAACCAATATTAAAATCAGACTTCATTATTCATTCATCAGGTCGCGCTAGCAGCATGGATCTCCATGACAATCTCTCACTAACCGTCCCTATTAGTTATCGCTTTTGTCAGGTCCTCAGTGCAGCATTTAGAATTTGCACAGAGCTGATTCATGTACATCCTTCCGGAGCGGTCCGCACTGTCGTGCCTATGTGCAGATTTCCACTGAAGAACGTCGGTTAAGAGTTTTGTACTGGCTTCTCCAACAGTGTCCAGCAAGTCTTGTTCGTCTAATTCGAATGGTTTGTGTGATAGGGGCAATTTTTGTGACGTGTTGTTTTCAAGATTTGTTTAAGACCGCACGCAGCATTATTGTGAAACTCGCCTCTAGCTTAATCTCTTGGTTCTTTGTTAGGGTCCAAGTGGTGCAGCCGTTCAGTAGCATTGATACAACTTCTGCTTAGAAGAATTGTCGCTTTAACTTATAAGTGAGATCAGATTTCTATATGGTTGATAATATGTCTATAGTAGACCATATCATACTTACGCATGCTTTACCATCTCATTATGTAGATGAGATATTACCACTTAGGTACGTGAACTGGTCCACCAATTTTAGAGGGTTAACATCGAGTGTGAAGATGCCTCCTTCCTGTTAAAAACTCGTGAACTCAGTTTTATCGGAATTTTCTTGGGGCAGATCTTCAGTCATTGTTAACTCTATGGATATGTGTTTAGAAATAATACAGGGACATTCAGATAGAAACGGAACACCAACTGCCGGCCAGAAGACTAGGCTAAATTTTAGTTATATATTTAAAGAAATCGAGGAAAGTATCTCCGTGGCGCAGTGGCAAACCTGCTGGACTGCAACATCACAGCGAGTTCGAACTCCAGTTACGCTATTACGTTCACTTTCGGACTACTACTCTTTTGAAAGGTATGAACCTCCTCATTTCCCCAGGTATGGTTAGATAGTTCCACGACTGTTCTTCTAGAAGAATGGCTTTGGCATTGTGTAATATATTGTCTGGTCGACAAGTTCGCGGCCAGGAACCAGGTGCAGACGATTCGCGCGTGAGCACAGAAAATGTGTGGGTGTCAAACATGGACCTGAAAAGAAAGACACGATATTGCCTTGAACTCATTGAACCGACCTTTTGGAGAAGACAGGTGTAAATTGACAATGCGTAGGCACAGAGAAAATGTGTAGGTGTAGCACATAACTAATAAAAACAAGCTGCGTGGGCAAGGAGTTTTTTTTCTACAGGAAAAGGTTGGTGTCACGACCAAAGAGGCGTGGCCCTGTTGAGTTAAAGAATTATAAAAGAAAAAATAGAAATCCGGGTTGGGCAGGTCGAGATAAAGTTGGCTTGCAGTCAGAATTCCCGAAAGCTCCTATGTATGTACACTTCTCTACCGACAATTCTCTGTCTACACACAATCGAAGAATAAAAATATAATTTCATATTTTTATATATACATGTGTTCGTGTTCTGTGTCGGATCCAGTGACGGTATATAACAATTGTAGTAAGGGCGTGGTGTAATGGTTAAAGTCATAGGAAATGGACTCGTCACCCCGAGTTCAAATCCTGGACGGGGTAATGGCATTTCACTTAGCGCTAATAACCTTGGGAAAGGTATGAATTCTACTCTCCCTCCAGCTATGGGTAAATAGTAGGGCAGCTTGGGCTCTTTAACCATGGTTAGGCAACCGGTCTAGGGAAGGAAAACTCTGAATTCGAACCTGTTGAAATCCGCTTAAGAAATTGACCTCGTGTCACATCCTGCTCGTGTGAAGGGGTTGGTAAATATATATAACAATTATATAACCCACAGATGATTGTATGTCATTAAACAAAGTAACAAAAACAACGATAAAATCAGACTTTAGCCACTGTTAATTGTATCGATAGAAATAATACTGTGACGTTCAGATAGAAACGGACTACGAACTGCCGGCGAGAAGACCAGAACAACTTAAGCGAAGAAAAGCGATTTATCAACCGAAGTGAGGACTATGTCAAATGAAACAGGTCTCGTTGAGGAGTAGGAAAAGGCAATAAATTTATTTTTGAAAAAAAAGTTCAGTTACTTTTGGGACACATCTCGTATATACAAATCCACTTACCCAATAAATCTTTTCCTTTTCTTACTTCTAATATCAGAGGATTATTTTTCCTCCTTCTCCTCTCCCCCCCCTCTCTCTCTCTCTCTCTATCTCTCTCTCTCTCTCTCTCTCTTCTCTTTCTCTTTCGCGTGTCAGCCATAACATTAACTCGGTTTAATAGTCACTGAACGAAATCCGGGGAAATTAACTTCATTTTCTACACCGGATGCACAAGTAGCAGACGGTGGAAATAACAACATATTTATTTACTTCCTTCTCTCTTCTCTTCTTTTCTTTTTTTATTTTCTTCTTCACTCATTGCAAGTGAAAATACCCAAGCATATAACTTTATTTCTCCGGATTTGACGCCATTCTGTTTTCCTTCATCGGCTTCTCGCGAAACTGTACCGTCATCTCTCGGAGCCTCTTTTCCCACCGCCGCTCTTTAAATAGGTCACAATGACCTAACCCGAGGGACTAGTTTGATAAACGTAAACGGCTCTTTAATAATGACTACCGGTGGCAGTATTTGAACCAGAATCTTGTTTGTGCGTTTCTTTATATTGCAATCCAGAACCATTAAAAGTTTACGTAATTTGCCCAAACACTGCGTGACGTGCAGGATGCGACACAAGGGCAATTTTATAGCGGTATTTAACATTTTGATTTAAGGGTTTCCGGTGTGCTTTTGGTTTGGTTTATTTGTTTAATGGCATATCAACCTTCATAGGTTATTTAATGCCAAAGCTATCCTTGTGGTAAAACGGTAATGTCACTATTAAACCCATATGTGTGGGAAAGGAAACCTATGAGGTACCCTACATAGGAATGTCTAACTGCCTAATGTTCATCTAGATCAGTGGTTCTCAACCGGGGTCCATATCGACCCCGGAGACCATATAACATTTTTTTTTACCAGGTAAGTAAAATGTATTTAACTATAAAAATAAATGGGATTTTTAAACAACGAATGGCGGGGGGGGGGGCACCATAGTAAAATAGGATTAACAGGGGTCAATAGGTAAAAAAAAGGTGAGAACCATTGATCTAGATTATGGATTTAATATTGATCTACGATATGTATCCGAGAAGTATCGGAACTGGTGTCAAAAACAATTTATTTCAATTTCAAAACAAACAACATGATCTCTCAATTAAAGTAACCCCTGGAGGCCAATGGACTTTCCCATCGTTCTCTACCTAGCTTCTATATACTGCTGGTAACATTTTTCTGGGATGGTTCTCAGCTCCGTTGTGACAACCTGTTGATGGCTTCCACACATTCAAAACGGATCACAGTCAATAGGTCTCTCTGTCTCTGTGTCTCTCTCTATCAGACACACACACAAACACAGAGAGAGAGAGAGAGAGAGAGAGAGAGAGAGGAGAGAGAGAGAGAGAGAGAGAATGGAAATAGCCAGTAGGTTACCATGGAAAGTTTTAAGGTTGAATCAGCATAAGGTCACATGACATTTTTCTATTGGTCGAGATATGTCACGTCACGAAGTGCGGAAGTGTGAGGTGAGAGTGTGCGGGGAGTTTGAAAATATGCGTTGACAGAAAGAGACGTGGCTCTGACTCGGCAGTTGGGACTAGAGGAAAAAATAAAAATCTAATTAGAAATAAAAGTGGCCTTGTGTTATTATTAAAAACTATAAATGGCACAAAGCAAGATGTCTTCCAGCATCCCAAGTTGGTTTCCAGACTCCCAACATCAAGGGATTGTCAGCCAACTCATCAACCCAACAACCCGTATTCGAGCCTCTCCACGTAGCAGAGAAGATGAGATAAGCATACAACTATTATTTCTATATAAACACGTCATCACTCCATTCGGACATAAGAGCGGTGACGTTACACCTTGATGACCCCCTTGAGTCACAAAAAGTCACAATCAAGGAGCAAGATCAAGTGAATAAGGGTGTTGATCCAGTTTGGCGCTGTTCCTCTCAGCCAATAACTGTGTGGTGAGAAGATGTATATGTCTGAAACGTAACGGAAAAATATCTATGTGCAGTGTGATAATCTTTTAAATACTGTCTTTTTTCATGTCCAGCTGACTTGGAATAATTCGAACAGTCAATCGACGATCGCCACCCATTACCTGACTTACCCATTCTATACTGTCCTCAGTCCTGCTAGTTGAATACCTTCCGCTCTACGAGTCATTGTCCAACTCCTCGCATCCATCTTTGAACCGTTTGTTCCATTCAAAAACAAGTGCCGGACAATTGGCATCTCAATACACAAACTGAAGTGTATCATGTGCTTTTGACAGAATTTTCAGTTTATTCATCTTTTTTTTTCTTAATGTGTGGCATGTGCAGAATTCAGTTCCTCCTGCTAGTCCATAAAAGAGCGGTTAAAATTTCACGTTTTTTGAGGTTCTGACGATGGCTTCAGCACATAGGCCTAAACTGATTGCATTAAGAGAGAAAAGTATCATATGAAGGCTTTGCAGGTTGATATGAGCCAGGTAGAGGTTTACTCAAAACATATTCTTTTAGCTGAACGACCTGAAAAAGAGGGAGGTTTAAACAAAAGCATGTGAATAAATGCAATTGTTAAAGAAAGATCAAGGTTATATATTCCCACAATATCCGTACATCGGCCATCACTCACAAAGCATACCCAGTACTGTTACTTTTCAGTCAGACCTCGTGAGCTGGAAATGTAGCGTGAGGAGAAACAATTTACTTAATAAGGTGGGGAAGACAGACACGTGTTTTCCATGTAAGATATATGGAAGAGGAAATCATGGCCGCTCTAGGAGTCAAAATTTATTTAGAAGAAACTGATCTCATATTCGACGTGAATTTCCTGAGACAAATGAGTTGCACGTGCAGACTTCAGTTCCTCCTGCTAGTCCATAAAAGAGCGGGTAACATTTCACGTTTTTCGAGGTTCTGACCATGGCTTCAGCACATGGGCCTAAACTGGGCCTAAACTGTACTAAATGAGAAAAGTATCATGCGAAGGCTTTGCAGCTTGATTTGACCGAGGTAGACGTTTACTCAAAAATTATTATTTTAATTTTGCATCATATATCTAATAAAATGTAAAAAGGAGGCTTATTGAGGATGCTACTCTTATATATCCTGGACGAGTTCAATATATATATATATATATATATATATATATATATATATATGATTTGTTTTGGTTATGGTTTTTTGTTTAATGGTATATCAGTCATTGTGGATTTTTGATGGCAAAGCTATCCTTGTAGTAGAATAGTAGGAGTAATATTAAAGCCACAGCTGTGGATAAAGCATGAGGTGCCCTTTGGAGGAATTTTATTCAACTAATATATACAGGTTTTATCGACGAGATAGGTCTGAAAAATCCCGATATATATATATATATATAATATATATAATTGTGTGTGTGTCTCTGTGTGTATGGGCGTGTGTGGGTGTGTGTTGTGTGTGTGCGTATGTAATAGATATTGTTTGGGATTTAGTATAAAACATTAGGTGTGAAATATATGAAACTCAGTTTTTGAATGTTAAGTTCCGTTTTATTTCGTAAATATTTCGGGGATGTTATTCCCCTTCTTCAGAACGAATAGAATGGCTGATGTCCTTTTTGGCATCTATATATACTCTTTAGTTTATGTTGGTGGTAACATCCGTAACCGCCTTGGGCGGTATGGGACGGCCGCTTATAGTGATCTCTCAGCTTCTTCATGCGACTACTGTTTTATTTTTTATTTTTTATTTTTCGGCTGCTTGTCTGTGCTATTTTTTTTGTCGGATTGCATATTGATGTCTCGTGGCTGTCATCCTTCTACGTATTGATATTTGTTGTGATGTGGGAGATTGTGTGTTCACATTCCGTACCCTCTGTTGTACTGATAGTGATAGTGATAGAGAAATATTTATACGGTTTGAGAAATCCTAAATCTGTGTTTAATCCATGTGTATGTGTGTGTAGCGTACCATTTAACTTCAGTGTGTTTTCGTGTTTGTGTGGATGGAAAACCGTGGTTAATCAAAATGCACTTCAGGTTTTCGAGGTTGTGTTGTGGTTTGTTGAAGTGTTGTGCGTTCAGATTTTTGTTATTGTAGATTTATGGTTGTTTAATCTGAATCTGAAGGGTATTTGTGTTTCACCTAATATACACTGTTTTTGCATTTCATGCAGTAGATATAATGTTTGCGCTGTCGCAAGTGAGTTATGGAGGTAGGATCTTTATGTTGGTGTGTGGTATTAGGACTAAGGAATGTTTGATTATGTTTGCGCATACATGGCATCTTGGCTTGTTTCACCTTTGGTTGCCTTTTTGTGTGTGGTTATGTAGGTGTTTTTTATGTGGTGAGGATGCTGCGTAAGTTGGGTGGTGGTCGCTTGGCATTGATGAGAGATTTTTCGAAGGTGGATTTTATTTTGGGGTTGGATTGTAGGATTTTAACTCTTTTGTTAGTGTTTTTGTGAGTTTGTACATGTGTTGGCCATGGTGGAATACCATAGGGATTCGATTGTTACGTTGTTTTTGTTTGTATTTGAGGAGCTCTTGTCTGTTTAGGGATGCTGCTTTGTTAATGGCTGTTTTTATTTATTTTATGGAAATCTTTGTACTAGCTTGGATGTGCGGTGTATGTCTATTCTTGGGGATCTGTGCAGATGCGTCTTATCCGTATACATGCGCTGAATATTATCGATTTAGTTAGTTTGTGAGGGTGGTTGCTGTTGTAGTCAAGGAATGTGTGGTTATCGATAGGTTTGGTGCATAGAGTTGTAGTTATAGTGTTATTTTTGGCTTTGATTATTACAATGGAATGAAGGTGGGTGAATTCTATATAATTGTTTTATTTGTTACAGTATTTGTAGAAATCTAGTAGGCTATTTAGACCGTGTGTCCATATGAGGAAAATATCATATATGTACCTAGATTAGTACATATGCGCTAGAGTGTAGTTCCTAAGTAGTTTGGTTTTCTAGTAAGTGTATAAATATGCCTGGATAGCTAGGTGCCATCTTCGTGCCCATTGCAGTACCTTTGGTTTGTATGTGATGTTGTTTGTTGAATTGGAAGTTGTTGTATGTTAGGATGAAGTGGGTGACTTGGCATACACCGTTTGTTAGGTCGGTGGGTAGCTTGTTGTCCGTGAGGAATTCCCCACAGGCCTGGATGCCTCATTGTGAGGGAAGTTGGTGAACAGTGATGTTACGTCGATTGTTGTCTGTATGGCTCCCTTGGGGAGTGTTCCAATACTTTGAATTTCGTATTATATATATATATATATATATATATATATATATATATATATATATATATATATACTTTGGTGCGGTACCAAGTTTCTTGGTACAAGGTGATTCTAGGCTGGTCCTATTCTCTACCAGTAGTTTGTTGTAGAGTTCAGGTTCCGTATGAGAGCTCAATTTTTAATTATTGTAAACAAAGCAAAGTTATTTGTGAATAAAAAGGCCTTTAACTTTATTTACCCAATATATACACGTTGATCTACAAAATGTGCCTGAAAAGTCACGATATATATATATATATATATATATATATATATATATATTATATATATATATATATTATATATAGTTATATTTGTTAGCTAGTTATTGTGTTAGCATGTTTGTTTAATGACCACGGAACATTTCATATATATATATATATATATATATATATATATATATATATAATATATATATGGATATACGATTCTGGGTACATACAAAGGTTATTCAATATATAAGGAATTGCAATAGGAAGTACTATTTACACTTTTCCCTTTTTTCCGGGAAATCTATAGCGATGTGTCCTTTAATGTCCGAGTGGTCTATGTAGTTAAGAGAATATCAGTCCTGCTCCACTCTACAACAGTAGCTAGAACAAAAACAACAAACTGGAGCAAGAAAATACAACACACTACGAGAAAGAAACTCAAGAAAATGTTTGAAAAAAACAACAAAAAACAAAGAACGCAATGATCATTGAAAAGTGAAGAAAAATGAACGAAAGAAAGAAAAAATGAAGAAAATGTTAGATATGATGAGAGGCGTTAGTGAGAAGGACACTTGTTATGCATCTTCATGCTTAAGGGACTTGACTGTTTACTATGGTTATTAGGAAGGTCTAAACGAAATCTACTGACAATGAATGGATTAGCACCACAAGAGGATAATGGGCGGATTTCATACCGTATCACGCTCAGGTTGGAAAGGTGTAAAGATAAAGAAAAACGAAAAGCGAAAACAAAGAAAATGAAATTAACCTTGGGAAAAAAGTTAGGGAATGCGTAAGAGGAAGTTTAAATATTTAAAAAGCAGACGAATGTATTTACATTAAATGGAAGAGAATTTCTTAGACTTTGAGTTGTGGTCGGTCACTCTACTAACATAACCGAAACGGTCATTTTGAATTAAAGAAGTGAAAATTAGAAAGGTTCTGGCATCAATAGTTTGGAGGCGGGCTTAGAGTAGCAGTTATCGTCATGGGAAATGGAATCGGCGTACCCAGTTCAAATCACAGACGACATCGTTTGCTTTTATCTTCGCGCTAATGTCTTAGGAAACACAAGAAACCATCTCATTTTCCCCATATATGGGTAAATAGTAAATCAGATTTGATTTTTTAGCCTAGGTTAAACGGCCAGTGTAGGAGAAGGAAAACTCTTAATTCAAACGAGTTTAAAAATTGACCTCTGTCACATCCTCTCTACAATGTATATTCGGAAGAAAATTATACAGACAATGAAATTCAAAATTTCAAAATGACCTATTTAAAAATTATTCGTATTCGATACGTGCGCAAAGACAAATCTCTCTTTAAAAACACTTCTACAAAATTGTAAATGTGAACGTGTTATTCTAACCTCTAGATATAAAATAACCCGAGACGGGTTGACATACCGTAAGATGAATTAATAAATCAATCACTATTAATAGAGATAAATAGGATTGCAATTTATGTGTTGATATATATATATATATATATATATATATATATATATATTATATATGACGCTAGTAGCGTTAACGGGAAAATAAACATTTTGTCTAATAGTGTCGTATCTTTTCATTTTGAAAAGCATTTCAACGCTGAAAAGCTAACACTATACTCGTCATAATGTACTGAGTAAGATTTTTATAAAAAACTGAAACGTTTTACGTCGGCTTCAAAATTTCCAAATAAATACTTTGTTTTTTACATTCTACTCAAACACACACACACACACACACACACACACGCACACGCACGCACACACACACACAACACACACACAGACAGACAGACAGACAGACACACGCAACGCTCTCCTATAAAAGGGATGGAGCACTCTATCGCCGCCTTTACATTCATATAGATGTGTGTATTAAAACAGTTAAAATCCCCTTTGCATTCTGTGGGTAGCTATTGCCGAACGGTTAAGCTGTCCGACTGCTTCTGAATCGATCGGTGTTCTATCCCGGCTGTAGGTAGCTCACAAAATGTCTAGCCACACTGAAGAGACTTGATAAGTCGAAACACGTGTCTGTGAATGACTATCTACACACACACACTCACACACATATATATGCGTGTGTGTTGTGTGTATGTGTGTATGTGTGTGTGTGTGTGTGTGTCTAGGGTAACATGAGAGATTGAAATACTCGTTATGATAAGTATATAACGTACAAACGAATGATTAACTTTTCATGTAATGGTTTAACATAAGCATCATTGTAATTTAGTCGGGTTGACAGGGTTATGCTCCGTGAACACTTTCGTGAACTTCTGACAAGAGTTGCTGTAAATATTTATATTATGCAGGACGACGTTCAAGAAAATGAGAAAATATTATTTGATTTAATTTCATTGAATCGAATTTACGTTCAGACCCATTTTGTATGCGTCACTAATTTCAATCGTAAACCTCCCGACTCCTTTCTATTTAGTTTTAGGTTTATCTAGGAAAAAATAAGAAATAAAAAGAAGACAACAAGATCGATAGTTTAACAATTTGTATTTGCAGTCTGTCCACACATCAGCGTGTACAAAACTTCATAATTCAACAAGCAAATAAAGTAGTACCTTGACGTACGAGTTTAATTCGTTTCGTTCATAACTCAATTTCCTCGTGTATCAAATCAATTTCCCTTTGAAATAAGATGAAATACCATTAATCCGTTCAATACTGCAAAAATATAAAATAAAATTAAAAAAACACCAAATTTTTTAAAGGTTTTATTGAATACGAAAAATAGCACTGTATTTTATCAAAACTATAAATAAAATAGAATGTAAGGATAAGTATGTATGTATTTAAATGAATATATACTTTGTTTTAAATATAAATTTATTTCGACATATTTTCACGTCAGTCCGGTCTTTGTTGTTTTGTACTGACCCCCCCAAAAAAAACAAAAACAAAAAAACAAAACAAAACAAAAAAATAACAAATACCGGACTGACGAGGCAATATGTCGAAATAAATTTATATCCAAAACAAGGTATATATCGATTTATTTATAATATTCCGAATATGTAAAAATATATAAGCAAATCTTTATATGTGCGTTTGTGTTCTCAATTTTGGTTGAATCCTATCAAGGAAACACTTGATATCATATATATATATATATATATATATATATATATATATGTGTGTGTGTGTGTGTGTGTGTGTGTGTGTGTGTATATATATGTGTGTATATATATATATATATTATATATATATAACTTTGTTCTATAAATATAAGTTTGTAAAATTATATCAGAAGATTTTTATAAGTTTCGATGCGAGAGCGTTTTCGTTAAAGAACCATGAATACAGAATTTTACTAAAAAAATAACAACAAAGATTGAACATGTGGTAAAAAAAAACAAACAAAAAGAAAACGGACTGTTTTACCATAAAATAAGTTTGTTTTTTAAATTAAAGATGACCTGACAGTTTTTATCAAAATATAAAAGAATATCTAAATACTCAAATTTTCTTTTATTTATGTTTGTTTAAAGTCTTGTTGTTAGTTTGAATAAACAAGAATAGCCAAATATTTTATTGAAGGCGTTTTTATCGACAATTTTTTAAAGCTAACACCACCTAGCGTTTTTTGAGGCACGAGGCCGGGACGGAACTCTGCGAATAGTACCATATTTATATTTACATGCATGAATATGTGTGTATGCGTGAATATCTCTCTCTATCTCTCTCTCTCTCTCTCTCTCTCTCTCTCTCTCTATATATATATATATATATATATATATATATACGTGCGTATGTATATATGAATATCTTTATGTTTATACATGTGTATGTGTGTGAACATTTATGCTTACATGCACACATCTCCAAATTCGAACATCACCATTAGATGCAGTTTAACATCATAGCCAGGACATGAAGACCCTCAGCCACTGCATTCTATCACATACATTAAAATAGGGGTTGGAGTTTTGCCATGAGAGCAATAGGATCGGGACAATCATATAGGTGCTAGGGCTTGACATGACTAGCCGATTGATCGGATGGTGTCTCTCCAACCGCCCTTCTAGTCTAAGCAATGGTCAAAGTACATAGTTTCAGCCCATGGACTGCTCAGCCACGAGGATTCCGTCCTTAAGCATTACGACTCACCCCCACGGCAAACAGGTGGCCTCATTGGAAGAGGTCTTACCTCTTTACTAACCCCTCTGCTCGAGTAGGATGTGACACATGGTCAATTTCTTGAATTCAGAGTTTTCCTTCTAGACTAACCAAGGTTAAAGAACCCAGTCCGCCGTACTAATTATCCATAACTGAAGAATAAAGGAAGAATAGTTGGATGCTTACCTTTCTCATGTTCCCAGTTAACTTTGAACCCCGTATCTTTGAGGCGTAACAAAGGTTCTTAAAATATACATGGTTCAATGTTAACTGACCTGAAAAACCTGAAGAGTTTATTTTTTTAAATAAAATAACTAGTGCATTATATATTTTATTCATTAATATATCAACACTGAAAATGTTATTAAATTCGGTTAATTCCCTGATTTTTGGTATATTTTATATGGCTGGGTGACATATGATGGTGGACTTTAGGTCCGTTAAGTTCAATTTAACCTTCGATTGATTTAGTTTATTTGGTTTCTTTCTTTTTAATGGCATATTATCCTTCGTGTATCATTGTAATATTTAACCTGTACATGGGACTTAGTATCCAACTCACAGTTCCAGAGTATTTTCTTTTTGGTCTGAACTCCTCTGAGCTTCTATTTGTGACATATTGTGAAACTGCGTCATTGTATTTATTTCATCCCCTCCCCTCCCCAAGCCAACAAATTTGCATTTGAGATGAAATTGCCGTTTAGAAAACAAACAAAAAAGTTTTTTTTTTTTTTTTTAACTAAGGAATCTTTTATATATTTATTTTTTAAATTTTATTTGTTTTACATCGTCACTAGAATATTTTACGTCTTTTCTGACCTGAACTACATCTGAATCGGAAGTCTTAAATCTAGGCATACTACAGGATCCGTGCGTTCGACGTAGAATCGCAATGAGTCTGGCATCAGAGTATAGTATCTGTTTTCGTGGGAAACCAAGTCATGAAAAAATCTAATAAGCGTCTTTCTCCGGTGGAAGCTTGCACATGGGTCGCCAGTGTGGACCGTCCAGCAAAGACCCACAATGATCAGCTCTGTGTGGATTCTGGATGCCACACAGACGACCTCGCGGAGGCGATAAACGATGGGGTCGGTTGGAGAGAGACTGTCAGGGATATCCGTTCTGCTAGCGTGATAGGATGATGATGATGATGATGATGATGATGATGATGATGATTTTGACTGTGGGGAAACAGAAAAAGAAACGGAATCAGTCATAATAACAACGAATATTTAAAAGAGCTCAATACGTACGAAACAGTAACAAAAGTTAACTAACCACGTTTCCCCGAGAAACTTTTTTTCGGAAAGAACTCTGCCATAGATTTCCTGAAGGTTCTTCTCAGTAAAACCTCTCTCTCTCTCTCTCTCTCTCTCTCTCTCTATATATATATATATATATATATATATATATATATATATATATATATATATTCAATAAAAATAAAGACAAAGGATCCGTTCAACAGGAGCGACATTCATCAGAGGAAGGGAATCTAACGATCCCGAAAATTTTATAAGTGAATCCTGTACTCCACAACATCGAGCTCCTTCATTTATTTTTTGATTGTTTTAAATGCTTCATAATAACGCCCAACTTCAACATAAAAAAGACACACACACACACACACACACACACACACACACACACACATATAATATATTATATATATATATATATATATATATATATATATATATAATAAATGTCTATAAAATAAATACCTATTTAAGGAGAAGTAATTTCATATCTTTTACAAAAAAGAAACTGAACTTCTTATTTTGTGACATTTATATAACATACCTGTATTTACAAGCACATTCAACGACACGTAGATTTACACAATTATTTAGATTAACCCCCCCACACACACACACACACACAAGCGACACACCCCCCCCCACACACACGCACTAGCTAATCTTTGCGGATCCTCCAATATGGATTGCATTCATTATTGTAATGGAAATATAACAGCTTAACATGTGTGTCTTAATATCGATACTGCTGTTTCTCATATGATTACTATTGAGTAGGCATTTACAATATTAGATATCTGATATTCGAATTATCTAAATCAACTATTTGGACAATATATAGATATACTAGTGTATTAGTGTACAAATGCATTTGTAATCTATAATAAATATTTTATTTATTTATTTATTTATTTATTTTTTTTTTTTTTTACTTTTGTACTAAACTATATGTGCGTTGCGGTCTGCGTAAGTATGTGTCTATGGGTAGGTGTAGGTTTGTGTGCTTGCCATAGGTATACGATGGGCACTATTTTAATAAATTGATTGTTTGGTCGATTTATTTTAACGGCATGTCAACCCATATTGTGTTATTTTAATGTCTGGAGGTTACGGAATCCCGTTATTGTTTAATTTATTTATGTTTGTGTGTAGTTGTTTCTTAAGATATTTTTAAATTTTTTCCTTTTCTTTTCTTTTTCTTGTTGCACACGGTCTTATCGAATACGAATAATGTTTAAACAACAATTTGTCCCATAGATAGAAACCCATTATACTTCCACTACAGGTTGGAGTGGACCTGGGAGTAATGGCAATGGAGGGGTACTCCACACTTGACAGAACTAGAGGTTCCGTTTAGTGTCATACCCAGGTCCCCCTTTTTTAGGGAGAGAGGTCTGACTCTTCTGCAGGTGATACAGTCGGGTTATTCTAATATCTACTAATAGGGCTAGTACAAGGTTTTGTTAATTGCCTGGCCCTCGAACTTATTATGTCTTTACACATACGCACACACACACATATACACGTATATAGATACC
>CM042138.1:132486631-132491631 GCA_023376005.1 Doryteuthis pealeii | reverse complement strand
ACAAAACTGCATACAATATCTCAACTTAGAAAAATAATATTCTGTGTATCTTAACGACACATGTATGATTACATACATACACATACACATACACATGCATATATGTATTGATGTATACATATAATGAATATAAAACACACACACACACACACACACACACACACACACACACACACACACATATATATATATATATATATATATATATATATATATATATATATATATATATAACTTTCAGTTCACCGTTACGTCGGTATTTCTATAATGCCCAAATATTTTAAAAGTTCGACTTTACTGATAAAATATGTTTATATATACTTATTCTATTACCGTTTTTCGTAACAGATATGTATTTTCTCACTCAATATTTAAAAAAAAAACCCAGTCCTGCATCATATATATATATATATATATATATATATATATATAGATATAGATATATATATATATATATATATATATATATATATATATATATATTTAAAGATAAAAGGGGGCTTACCGGTGAATATGGGCACGATCGTTGGAGGTGCACAAAATTCAGGGGTTAAGTCAGCGATATAACAAATACAAAGTGCTCAATACAAAGTAGAGCAAATTTATTAAAGAAATGGATACAATAGAAACCTACTCGAGTTTCACCATAAGGATCTTCAGGCTAAAATCCACTGGATTAATCGAGGTACCGATTAATTGCAGCCGATCACACGTGTGTTCTTTGAATAAGATTTCGGCTGAATTAATAGGTACCTCGATTACTTCAGTGGATTTTACCCTGAAGATCCTTATGGTGAAACTCGAGTAGGTTCTATTGTATCCATTTCTTTAGTATATATATATATATATATATATATATATATATATATATATATCTTACATTTGTATTTAACAATACCATGCAATCACGTATAATCAGTGATTATATTAATGCTTATATGTGTTATTATATTTGTAGGGTTTATAATTCAGAATAAACTAAACAAATATTATTTTTCCTAACTGTTCTATGCATAGAGATTGTGAAACGCACACACACTTGCACGTGTACAAACACATATACATTCATATCCTACACAAACACACACACATACACGCATGTGTGTTTTTATTTTGGTTTGGTTTCTTTTTTTTAATGGCATATCAATCTATGTGGGTGAATTAATACAAAAATCCATTCTTGTAGAAGAACAGTAGTGGTTATATTTACCCCATAGCTGGGAGATAAGGGGTTTTATGCCTTTCCCAAGGGTATTAGTCTGAAAGCGAACGGTGTTCAAAATCACTTACTACTATTTCGCAATCCAGATCCTTAGCCACTATGCCACGCACACTGCGTCCGTGTAGCTCTTTTTACGTGTGTGGGTGTGTATGCATGTGTGTGTATGTATGTGTGTGTGTGTGTGTGTGTGTGTGTGTGTGTGTGTGTGCGTGTGTGTGTGTGTGTGATAATGGATAATTCAAAATGAAAAATATAGATAGATGAAAATGTACATGCCCCTTTATTCGACACTTTTTATTTCTTATTATTAATATTTTTGTTATGAATTACTGAAATAAGAAATTGTCCTCATTAATCAACCTTACGTTGTGCAATAGTTTGCAAGCTGGATGGGCAGACCATTGTTAGAGGGTACGATTCTCACTGGGTGCCCAACACTTCTAACTTTGTAACATATGTAATACTATTATTATCATGCATAGGTTTATCCAGTTTCTGTTCTTGGTTGTTACGGTCAAAATGTTTCGGTCGTTCTACTCTACGGCCTTTTACAGTGTCCCCCTATATTCAGTAAACTTGTGGGAATTTAGATTTGAAAGATTTATGGTGTAGACTTTTATTTAGACTGTCTATGATTGAAATTATCTCGTACTTTTTCATTAATTATTACTTAATCATCATTATTAATTTTTTTATAGGGCTGGTTTATCTCAGTCGGTAGAGTGTCTAGGAACCACAAGGTACCTGGTTCTATACCGGCCCTCGCCAACTCAGCGTAAGCGTATCATAGTGAGCTGTGCGGTAAAGTAAGGAGTTGATGGTAGGTGGGTTCTCCAGCTTAGATACAACAAAACAAAACAATCTCCTTGGTCTAACACTACTGAAAAGGGGATAGACTTCCTCGCTGATTGGCTGATACCGACCGTAGGCCACTCCGACGACTTACTTTTTTACTTATTAATTTTTACTAAATAGGTACAACTTTTCATTTTTTTATACAAAGGGACAATTCCAATAAATCAGTGGAAAAAGAAAGGTATCACAACAACACAAAAAAGGGATATTGAACACTTACTGACCCTAGCAAGATATAAGTAATTGTTATTTTCTTTTTTTGGAATGTCTGTTTTTGTTATGAATACTTGAGAACCGAAGTGCGATGCGTGTTGAAAAGCATCTGTTAGCCTGCGCGTGCGTGTGTGTTATATCTGTGCATATATAATGGATAAACAAGAGTGTGAAAACTAATACGGAATTTTAAAAAATATGTTTTTCCTGACAATCCACCAGGCCGCATTTTAGTGGATTTTTTTTATGGGGCGTCCAGCGAGTATCGAACTCGCTGTTTATTAATAATGGATCTGCGAGACAACTTGCTAATCATTACCCTAGGATTTAGCGATATATAATAAGAATAGATTCTCAACCATACATGCACAAATATATGTACATATATGTTTATATGCGTTTGCATATGGTTAATTCTGAAAAAAAAAAACCCTACAGTATGGAATATCTGCGCCCCCACACAAACACGCATATATATATATATATATATATATATATACTCAATCATACAGACACACACATTACACCCCCACCCACACATATATATATATATATATATATATATATATATATATATATATATATAATTTGATTATATTCAGTATTATTTGTTTAGTTGTTTACAGGTACGTAAATTAAACTAAATTATTAAAAAATCTAATTATTTAAATAGAATTTATGTACACCTGACTATCTATCAATCAGTCAATCTATCTATCAATCTATCAATCTATCTATTTATTCATCTATCTCTCTATTCATCTATCTATACACACAAAGAAACGAGTGTGCATATATATTTTTTTTTTTTCTTCCAAATACATCAGTATGAAATGATTGATTGGAATCGTGTCATCCGTTATGCAATGATAATGACTTTTTAATTCATCACTATTTAACTGAATCAGCAAAAGGTTCAAATCTATCCTCGTATGATCAATAGTATAAGTATCAATATTTGAACTAACACAGAATCTGTTTTAGTTGTCCTTTTTATAACAAGGATTCTGAGCTTGAACAATTCACTTAGTTTTGGAACATTTCCAAATTTTAATGAGAATTTCTTTTTTTTATTCCCATAGATCGATTCTAAACGAGAGTTTAGAAGAATAGAAAAATCATCCCTTTCTTTGAATTTGTGTATACGTTTTTTTTTTAACTCTTTGACTATAAAGTTCCCCTCCGGCTTTCCCAAATTTTCTTAGGATTTTTTTTTTACCTGTATTAAAGATATTTCAAAGTTCACTATCTATTCAAATAAAGTACTATCTAATGATAGTACTTTATTTGAATAGATAGTGAACTTTGAAATATCCCTAATATAAACCCTTATAATGAACGAACCATCAATTTTTGTACTTTACTTACGGCAGGATTACAGTGGTGGAAGAGCTTATGAGAGCGGATTAAAGTAGGCAAAGTTAAGAGATTCCTACACATATGGTATATATGAATAAATACATATATATATATGTATATATTTTTTGAGGATATGTGCTTAATTGAAGTCATACCTAATTCTTGAAAATTAATTAGTTGATAATTAATGAATTTAGGCGGGCATATATGTTCAAATGTAAGGCTAAACAGATCGAGAAAATGTCAATCCCTGAATGTACATTTCGACCTATTCGACATTCAGGGATTGACATTTTCTGGATTCGTTTAGCCTTACATTTGAACATATATGCCCGCCTAAATTCATTAATTATCAACTAATTAATTTTCAAGAATTAGGTATGACTTCAATTAAGCACATATCCTCCAAAAATTGTCGGCTAAAAGCCATATAAAATAAACACAGTGTTTATTTTGGTACTTTCATAATATATATATATATATATATATATATTATATATATGTGTGTGTGTGTGTGTGTGTGTGTGTGTGTGTGTACGTGTGTGTGTGTGCGTGTGCGTGTGTGTCTTTGTGCATAGATAAATTGATAGATAAATAAATATCCGTCTGTTCTTGTGTCTATGTATGCGTGTTTATCTATGTGTTTATTTATTCATCAGGATTAAGTATTGTATATATTATAATCCTGTTACTTATTGCATTGTGTGTGATTGTGTTCGTGTATGTGTATATGTATATATAAGATAGGGTAGTGTAGGTATACATTAATCAACATTTGTAACAGTAAGTTTCTCGTCAATGCATTCGTCGAAACAGGCGAGAAACTGACAGTTACCAAACACCTTTGAATTTATGTCTACGCTACTCTAACCTAGATAGGCTTTACCGCTGATATTGATAATTTAATTATGAATATAGCAAAAGTTATATATATATATATATATATATATATATATATATATATATATATATATATGTGTGTGTGTGTGTGTGTGTGTGTGTGTGTATGTGTCTGTGTGAGTGTGTGTTGGCATTTGGATGCATATATAAATATTTACATTGTTTTGATTGTTAGGTATATTTAGAAAATGCATTTAAATAGATCATATTTAACACTATATATATATATATATATATGTGTGAGTGTGTGTGTATATATATATTATTATTATATATATATATTATACTGTTGATTTCATGTCCACGCTAGCCTTATATACAAATTGCACTTTCTACAATATCAAGCACTATTTACTATATTATCAATATCAAAATATCCATATCTATCTATCTATCTATCTATCTATCTATCTATCTATCGGTCTATCTCTATCATATATATATATATATA
>CM042138.1:132479131-132481631 GCA_023376005.1 Doryteuthis pealeii | reverse complement strand
ATTATTATTATTATTATTATATTATTATTATTATTATTATTATTCTGTTATATTTGGGTTTTTTAATTGTTTGTTCATATTCTACTCCTCTGAAATATATTTTGAAAAATATATTTCATTCAACAAAAGTTTTTATGCCGAACATTTTTTTTCTTTTCGTGTTTGAAAACTATGCTGTGATTTATATATTGCTTTTTCTAGTCGAATAAAAAAACTATATATTGCGTGTAAGAATGTCCGCAATTTATTGGAGTTTATATATACATTTTTATTGTGTATTTGCATATGGTAATAGGACCATCATTTCATATAACAAATAATGTTAGGAATGCAGTAAATCAAGTATAACCGACATACTATACGAATTAGAATAATGACTTTAAAAGTAAAATAACAATATTAATAATCTAATAGCCAAGTCAGTTTATTGAAACAAATCTCAAAATTATATTAAATTTTGATGTATACACATTAAATAAATACTAGTGCTTTTAGCAATTTATTTCAGCTCTCTGCCGACCAAATTTTCCCCACGGCTGTACCAAATTTTAATGGTATTTTTAACCTGTATAATGGGATATTTCAATGTTCACTACCTATTCAACTCAGAACTCATTCTATTAAAATAAAGTCCTATTATAATTGTAATCTGAGTATTTCTGCTAATTTTTAATAAACTAACCATCAGTTTTTGTACTTTGCTTGGGTGTGGTGACAGAGCCGCTGCGAGTGGTTTAAAGTTGATAAAACAGTTAAGAGGTATTTTAATTCAAATTGGAACTGTTTACAACAATTCATTTATCCTATTATAGTTTTACCTTTTAGTGTATAATATCAAGAAACACGTGTAGAAATTAGTATACAATGGAAACAATTAATTTTAATGTTTAGATTTTAAAAATATATTTTTGATTATAAAATATACTGGTAAAACTCTGGCCAATGTTAAAATATGCATATGTTATACTATGCACCCAATGATAAATTATGGTCACATCTGCTATTTTTCCAAAAAGTACACATAGTGTTTATGTAAACTCCTAAGTTATATTTTTATGGTATAACGATGACCTAATAGAATCTAAAAAATTATGAGATGTGTACAATAAGTATCCCAGTTAAAGCTGTATTTACCTCAACTGTAAAAAATAAAATAAACAAAAAAAAACAAAAAAAAAAAAAAAAAAACGGATGATACTTTCATTTTCTTTGAAATAAGAAAAAAGTATCGACACTGAATCTATATTTACAACTCAAAAAAAATCAATTAAACGTTAATTCATTTTAGAATTGTCTCCTTGGCATTCAGCACAAATATTCCGGTGAGTTTCCTATTGGTCGATGCACCTATGGAACTCCTATTTTGATATGATGCGATGTTGCACCATTTTATTTCTTTTATTGTCCTCCAAAACTTCAAAATTTACATTTGATGTGAATTTTCTCTCTAGAAATCAAATATAATGAATATAGAAGATGTCGAACTTCAACAATCGCATATTTTTTTAAACATAACCGATAAAAAAAGTACTGAGACTTCTGATAAAAAAGGAGCGAGAATTAGCACAGATCTCTAGACATCATCAGATAATAATACATGGTTCCCACCTGTGCAGTGTCAACTCATTTGAGCCCTGAAAATAGTAGATTTATGTTTAAAAACATAAAATAATTGGATATATGTTTTATAGTCAAAATAAACACGTCTGAGTAAAAGAACAATATTTTCCCAAACAAACAGAAAATCGGGAAAAATTCTCTAAGTGATTAAAATGACAATGTGAAACAGTTGTAATGTCAGCAAAATTCGAGAAAATTTAAATTCTAGATTTTCAAGTTGAGATTGTGAAAGATAAACTAAAAAGTCAATGTGTACAGTTTCCTTAAATAAATACTTAATCGTTACCCGAAAAAACTTAGAGTCAGTTCATGCTAAAAGCACCAATTCATATCAAATCACTGAAGTTGAGAAAATATAATTTTGATCAGAACTGAGATAAGTGACTTCTTAAAAGTTATAGGTAATATAAGTTACCTAAAACTCGTGTGTAAGACTATGCAATGCTTACTATGAATTTACACAACACAGCCAGGATTTGTAAAAAATATCCTTAATATTATATCCAAACACTCATATATAGGAAATGTCTTCATATATATATATATATATATATATATATATATATATATATATATATATATATATATATATATATATATATATATACATACTTATTATAAATATATACATACTTATTATATATATACATATACACTTATTATTATATACACACACACACACACACACATATATATATACATATACATACTTATTATTATATATGTACATATACATACTTATTATATATATATTATATATATAATATATATACATATATTATATATACATATATATACATACCTATTATATATATATACATATATATACATGTATATATATATTTAGATACTTATATATATACATACTTATTATATCTAT
>CM042138.1:132456631-132476631 GCA_023376005.1 Doryteuthis pealeii | reverse complement strand
ACTCAGCCCGTTCGCGACTGATGGATGTAATAAGTGGTCAAATTTTGTGCATCCTGTGAGGATTGAACTTGCTATTCAGTAGAAATGTATGCATGTATGTATGTATGTATGTATGTATGCATTATTTCAGTTATATAATGGATATGGAACGATTAGTTTCTGGTTAAATACAATCATGAATTTTTTAAATTTTTGAAAAATAATTTCATGTCTACATGTTGAACTATTACGTATACTTTTTATTTTATATGCGATGTTTATAGACGATGTATTCTTGTTATTTTTCTCATTTTTCTCATAAATTTTATATTAATAAAAACCTCAATTTTTACTGGAACTATAATAGAAACTCTATATCACTATATGGTTTTCTCTATTTAAATCAAAAGTGTATAGTAATATTTTAAAAATGGTAAACAATTCATATTTTTTTATATTTAACTAATTTCAGTGAAAATAATTTAGTAATTTCTTTTGTGTTTAACAATTGCTCACATTATTATTATTATTATTATTATTATTATTATTATTATTATTATTATTAAGACACTCCATGATAGTTTTTCACACCAGCTTTAGCTGTTGTTTCACTGGAGGCCGACACCCCTTGCGAGTTTTTCACACAAGCATTAGCTGGTGGTATTTCAGTGGATTCTGAATGACACCAAGTCTCCAGGACTCTGTTAAGTATTCAAGCCGATTTTATTAATGCTATGTTCTGGATGGCTTCAATTGTTGCTGCTGCTATTATTATTATTATTATTATTATTAAATAGGGTTATCAATATTAGTGTGAATACTTAAAACCATTTAGTTGTATGAAAATTATTTGCATTAAGTTACTTGAAGCTATAATCGTTTACTAAGGATTATTATAAGTTACTTAGAAACATATAACTGCTTGCAAATTATTAGTGTTAGATAAAAATACTTGAAATCACAACTGTGTGCAAGCACTTTATCTTATGGAATACTTTAAAGATATTCATCATTTGGTATTATACATTTCTCAAATATTTTATAACCCTTCCCTACAAACAAAAAATGACGATAAATAATTTAAAAAAATCTTGATTGCATTGATAACTTTTCAAGAACCAATAGTAGTAGTAGTGTTAGAAGAAGAAGAAGAAGAAGAAGAAGAAGAAGAAGAAGAAGAAGAAGAAGAAGAAGAAGAAGAAGAAGAAGAAGAAATCTTGACCTGTTGAATACTAGTTAACGAATTAGTGTTGCAATACTTATTATCACCGTAGGGATTCAAACCCCACTATGCACCCACACTTCTACACTTGTGCCAGATTAATCCAACCTAAGGTAGAGTATGGAATAGATGAAATTAAGGGATTTCAGTATGTGTAATTAATGTTATTCAATATCAAATGATACACACATACGTCCTTAATATATATATATATATATATATATATATATATATATATATATATATGTATTTGATTATATGTGTGTGTATGTGTACGTATACACACATTTATATAGTACATAAATAATATATACACATACATATATATGTGTGTGTGTGTGCGTGTGAGTATACAGATATGTAAATAGATACGTATATATACATATGTATATTCTTAAATACATGCGTAAATTCATATATTGTGTGTTTGTGTGTGTCTGTATCTGTGTGTTTGTGTATATATATATATATATATATATATATATATATATATATATATATATAATATATATATATATACAACCATTATAGTTTACAATACATATATATATTTATAATATATATACATATTCATATATATATATATATATATATGTATATATATATATATATTATATGTATTCATATATGTGTATTTTGGCAGCAAGTAATTATTTAAGGAGAATTTGTTAAAGATCACGAAATATTTATTCTTTAAAATTTTCCAGTGAAGATGTTCATGTCTTCTTTCTTATATTATAAAGGATATTTTCTCTACCATCTGGGTCCCGATGAACAGAAAACAAGAAGAAGACTTGAATGCCTGCACTTGAAAATTAGAAAGAACAAATATTGCGAAGTATATAGAATAAAATATGAATTCGACTGACAACATATCCAAACTTCTTATCTGTTTTCTTTTAAACAGGACTTGAAATAATAAAATAACTGTCGTGCAACACTCAGCTATACGTTAAATATTACCATTACTGTTCATTTCAAAGATATTTTTGGCATTAACTTACCCACGAAGGGTGATATGCCATTAAACGATTAAAAAAACGACGTGGGACTAAAAGAAAATATAAATACAAGCTCATATATAGTAATAAATTATTAAAAGTTAATTGATATATCCGGAAAAAGTTGGGGAGAGAGTCTTAAATGATTCAATCAAAACTTGATAAATTCAGTTTTAAACGAACAAATTACTTACAATTTTAAAAACAGTTTAAAATAAAATAAACTTCTTAGAAAGAACGAAAGTACACAATCAACAGACAGTATTTCTATCGGGAATAGTGTTTTTTCTCACTCTCTCTTTTGCCCCTGTTTTCTATATTTTAATATTGTAAGGTTAAGATAGTTTAAGTTGCTTATGTTATAAAATGGGGTTTTCGTAGTTTCTTATCGGGAATTGGTCAAATAACCGACGCTGATTACCTGGTTAAAAAAAAATCTTGTAGCTCGCCAAGCCGTCACTGGTAATGAAAATTGTGAATATGAAGTAGAAGTAGTAGGAGTAGAAGTAGTAGTAGTAGTAGTAGTAGTAGTTCTATAATTGCCAATGTTGTTGTTGTGGTCAGTTATTATAGGCGCTGCTAAGTACGGTAGATGGGCTAACCAAAGTCTGTTGTGGTGAGAAAACCAGTTAACTGTCCGATGTTTGTTTGTGAGAATAGTGTGCCTGTTAATGGGAATCGGGGGAGAATGAAGACATACGAAGTAAAAGTAGGAAAACGCGAAGAAAAATAAGATAAAATAAAACGAAAAACAAAAAAAAAAATCGTGTGTGCGAGAAAAAGAGAAGAAAGTATGCCCCAGGGTGGGTACTGAGTTTTGCAAATAAAGATATTTCTTGTGGATTTCGTGTTTGATTTTATATGAAGTACGTAAAGGGTGAATGAATACGCTTGATGCATTCTCGGTATTTACCCAACCTGTTCACCACGAGTAGGATGTGACACAAGGTCACAACTATGGGGTATCCACCGAGAATCGAACTCACAATTAAGTAGTAATGGTTCATGCGAAACTAGCTTGGTGATCACTACACAACGACTGTTATTTACTAAGTTCAGGTCAAATGTGAGAAAACGCTAGATGTATGGGGCACCCAGTGAGAATCGAACTCACTAATAAATGTTTGCTAATCTATTGTCAACTATTACACTATGGGAGGTGTCCTAATTACCGAACGCGTTCGACATAGGTAGGATGTGAATCAAGGTCGCAAGTATGGGGCATCCAGTGAGAATCGAACTCGCTATTTAGTAGTAACGCACCTTGGAAAGTAGCTTGCTAACCATTAGACCACGATGGGATGCCTTTTGCTTGATGTATTTTATGTATTTAATATTTATATTTAAATTAAAAAGAACAGACCCCCACATGTGTTAAGTAAGGTCTTTTCGCAGCAGTGTGTGAGTATATGCGTACGCGTATGTGTAAGTGAATGTTTTAAAAATGAGTATGTACATATGCATGTGTACGTATGTATGTACATATGAATATATGTGTGAGCGTTTAGAAGAGAAAGTGCGATAGGGAGGTGTATATGTACATTTTCAGATTTCAGATTAAGTTCAAAGGGGAGGTGGGTAGTAAGAAAAGAAAATCCAGTATGCAGAATCCTTAAAGCTGAATCGAAACTGTCCATGAGGCGTAATGGTTACCGTCGTAGGAAATGGATACGGCGATACAAGTTCAAATCCTGGACACCGCTGTTTGTATTTCATATAGCACTAATGCATTTTTGAAAAGTATGGATCTAACTATTCACCATTCCTCCATATGTAAAATAGTCGGGCAGACTAGTATATTTAAACTTGATAGGGTAACCTCTCTAGAAGAAGGAAAACTCTGAATTACAACCAACGGGGCTATGTTCTCGTTAGTCAAAACTACAATAAGAGCTCCTCTTAAATTTGTAATCCGTCCTGTACACAGGAAAAAAGAAAAAAAAAGGAAAAATCTTACTAGGGTCTGAGAAAGTTGCGTCAATGGTTTAATTCTAAATGCCGATTTTCAAGGCAAGCAGACCCTCATCTCGTAATCGGTGTAATGGAAACTTCCTTATTCCTTTTTGCCTTAGTACAGAGTACAGAGTTATGGGCTTATTAAAAATATGGACACACTCACCCCCACCCCATATATATATATATATATATATATATATGTGTGTGTGTGTGTATTCATACGTGTTCATATATATATATATATATATATAAATATATATATGAACACATGTATATATATATATATATATATATATATATATATATATGTATGTATTTGGCTCGTTGGAGAGTACTTATAAACACGTCTGTCTGTTAGAGTGTATATTTGTGTGAGTGTATGTGAGTACTCGTAAGTAAAGAATGCGTATATACTACAACACAATTTGACGAAAAGTACATATTGAAAAAATGAACGTATAATACTGTGTGTAAATGTGTGTAGGCACACACACACACACACACACACACACACACACATATATATATATATATATATATATATATATATATACACAACAAACATATATAAACATGCACTGTGATACACACAAGCAAACGCACACGCATACACACAAATAACACATATATATATAGAGTAAGAGATAGATAGATAGATAATATATGTGGTTGTGTGTGGGTTTTCTTCTGTATATGTCAATATATCAATTTATAATATATATATATATATATATATATATATATATATATATATATATATATATATACATATAGTTAGATAGAAATATATATTGATATATACAGAAGGCAACACACACAAAAACACGCACATTATCTCTTTCTTTCTTTCTTTTTTTCTTTCTTTCTCTTACTTTCTCCCCCTCTCTCTCTCTCTCTCTCTCTCTCTATATATATATATATATATATATATATATATATATATACTAATCTAATAAATAACAGTATTTTAGTATATATTATACTCAATCGTCTTAAATAAACACAAATATATACAGAAACTGACCCCCCCATATATATAATATATATATGTATATATATATATATATATATATTATATATATATATATATAATATATATAGAGAGAGAGAGAGAGAGAGAGAGAGAGAGAGAGATATAGATTGATAGATAGATAGATAAATAAATAGGTAGATATAGATATATATATACACACACACACACACACACACATATATATATATATACATATAATTATGAATATATATCACTCTCTCTCTCTCTGTCTATCAATGTATCAATATATCTATAAGTACATACACTCAAACCCACGTACACACACACCCACACCCACACACGATATATATATATATATATATATATATATATATATGTGTGTGTGTGTGTCCTCGCTCTGTCTGTATGCGTGTGTGTGTGTGCGTGTGACCATATGATTAGACATATCTCTGTGCTTGTGCGTTCGTTCGGACTTCTCTATGTTTTAACTACATATTTATTCGTTATTTTGTATTTTTACATTAAAGTTTGTGTATACAAATGCCTGTAAATTGGCACCTCGCGTGA
Organism: Doryteuthis pealeii; assembly: GCA_023376005.1. NCBI lineage: Eukaryota > Metazoa > Mollusca > Cephalopoda > Myopsida > Loliginidae > Doryteuthis > Doryteuthis pealeii. Next base: position 132,470,912 of record CM042138.1, on the reverse strand, counting down.
GTGAGTAGGGTAGTCTACCAAGCAAAAACAAGTCAGTTCGATCATATTCCTGGCCTTTTGACTCTGCTAAGCTTACTTATCTACATATATATGTCATTGTGTATTTACTTGTTTCTAAATACATGATGTTTACTAATGTTTGTGTGTGGGAGTGTCTTTTTGTATCTTACACTTACTCACAATTACAATTTCCACCTAATTTTGTCAATATTCTGTTTCAGATACGAGTTAAACAAGAGGTAGAAACAATTCAAGCCTTATATAAACAGTCGTACCTTGACTTATGAGTGTAATTCGTTCCACATATAAATCCATTTCCTCGTATGTCAAATCAAATTTGTCCCATTCAAAAAAACTGAAATGCCATTAATCCGTTCCAGCCCCCCCATATCAAAATACCCATTTTTTAAACTTTTTTAAATAAGGAAAATCGCACTGTATTGTATAAAAAATAATGAAACAGAATGTAAAGAGTTATGTGCTGTAATATGTTTTATGTTTATTTTTATTATAAATGATATTATTATATTATTATTTATTATAATAAATAAATGATATTTTTTATTTTATTATTATAAATGATAATATTTGTATTATAAGTTTGAAACTTAAATGTTTTGATTAAACATATTAGCATAAGCGTATCTGAAGCTCGCTGGTATCTCAAATTTTAGCTCACGACACGAAGTAAAAATTGACCGAGTGACAGCTTGTATCTCAGAAATGATGTAAGTGTAGGCACTCGTAAGTCAAGGTACTACTGCATATATAATTATTCATAGTTATCTCTTTCAGCTTATTCCCAAATAAAATAAAAAACTAAATGGCAATTAAAATATTATTGTATGATAATCACATTTGCTATCAATCATTTTCATACTAAAGTAAAGTCAGTGGGGTGGCCTAAAGTCGGTATCAGCCAGACAGCGAGGGAGTCTATCCTCTTTTCACTAGCGCTAGACCAAGTAGATTGTTTTTAGCGACTGATGTGGAGCGCCTCACTTTACCGCACAGATCGCAGTGCTATTCATACACTTAATTGGCGAGGGTCGGTATTGAACCAGGAACATTGGGATTACCTAAGAAAGTGCTCTACCGTCTGAGCTAAGCGTTAGTGAATGTATCTAATTGATAAAAATGTCAGTTCGTTTTGTTAAAATTCATCTTATTCTGTAATATACAGGGAGTTTTACGAAAAGTTGATATTATTTCGTAATTTAACAACTTTAAAAATTCTCATTCAAATGATCCCAAAACTTAACAGCAAGTCTAGAACCAAACAACAATTCTATATTTAATTCATTTTTGTTTTTAAACGTGAAAAGAAAATGTGTTTAATCATAAAACAGAATTTTGCGATCATTCTACGCATGATATTAAGATTTTAGATCATTTGAATGAGAATGGGTCAAAGTGTTAGATTACGAAATTTTTTCTGAAACAACCGTACATCACAAATGATATCGACCCCCCCCTCTCTCTCTCTCTCTCTCTCTCTCTCTCTCTCTCTCTATAATATATATATATATATATATATATATATATATATATATATGAATTAAGAGTAATTATGGCTTGTGTAAATATAATATATTTCACATGTCTTCTGTTCTATAAGGTGATATGAAAATTGTAGATATGAAACAAGAGTAGGAAGTTGAGATATTAATTGCATAGTCTTGCTCAACTGGGCAGCGTTTGAGCACTTCTTGGTTTACCAAACACTTTTCAAACAATTGTTTATTTGTATATGTATATATATATATATATTTACATATGTGTGTGCGTCTGTGTATGTGTAGGGGGAGAGGGGGAGGGGGAAGAGAGAAATGAATAATATCACACATGTTTTCATTTCAGATGTTTTAATGTTAGTAGATGGTTGTGTGTTTCCTCCGTTTTTGTTGGTTGGTGCGTTTGTTGGTTGGATTTTACGGGATGGCAACACTTGCTGGGTTATCTTATGCCAAAGACATTTTATTGTATTCCTTCTTGATGGATTTTTTTTCTTATCTAAACTCAATTTAAAAGAAAAAACAATTTTTAACTCATTTTTTATATTTAAACCCTAGATATGACCTAAACAGGTATTACCACTTCGGGTCAGTGTGGACCTGGGAGCAATGGTGATGAAGGGATACTCCACAATCCCCAGGGCTCAAAAACAGTTGTTTTTCTAACTGGTCCTAGGATCGAATCTGTTCTTTTTGATCATCGAGGCTATGATTAATCACTGATCATATTAGTGAGAAGGACATAACCATCATTTATATTTTAAAAAAAGAAAATGAACAAAATATTATTGCTAAGTCTCAAGATTACACATTATCATTTGTCGGAAGAATATGTCTGTTACACGTTTGGAAGCGTGCACGCACGAATGCACGCATACATAAACAGGTACACATGCACAAACATGCATATATATATAGATATACACAAGCATGCACACACACACACACACACACACACACACACGCATATATATATATATATATATATATATATATACACACACATATTTACGCATATGTAAGTTGGATATATATATATATATATATATATATATATATATATATATATATATATAGAGAGAGAGAGAGAGAGAGAGAGAGAGAGAGGGGAGAGGGGGGGATTATTTCTACTGGTTGACAAAATTAGCGGAACGGACAAAGTCATAAATTAATAGTCGAGATAAAACTAGTTTTGATCTTACCTACATTGTTCGGTGGAGTGGCCTATTGTCGGTATCAGCCGAACAGAAAGAGAGTTTCCCCCCTTTCAGTAGTCCTAGACTAGACCAGAGAAATTGTTTTTTTTAATGTTTGAGGTGAAGCGCCACACACCCACTATTATATATATATGGTGAGTGTGTATGTGTTTACGGGTGTGTGTGTGTGTGTGTGTGTGTGTGTGTGTGTGTGTGCGAGGGGATGAGAGAATGCGTGTAAATGCGTATGTGGTATTTTTATTGCCTGTGATTTAAAAAAGATATTTTATTATAATTATTATAATAACACTTCGGAAGAAATGCCTGATTTGTATTTCTTTTAAAATAACTTAAGTTTGAAAATGATTTTTTTTAATAGCACAGAGTAATGGCATGAAGAGGTACTTCACCCTCCGAAAACTTCCAGAACTACAGATTCTCTCTCAGATATGTTTTATTATTGTCTAAGAATAAATATCAATGTGACAGTATGTAACATATTTTCAAATTTGCTCCTAGAACCCGGAACCCAACATACCATACCATTCAGGAATCAGAATTAATTGAAATACGAACATGTTGTTTATCAGGCAGCTTTGCAATAAATTCCAAATAGAAAAATTGTATCATTTTTTCGATGAAAACTGTGAATTCTTTTAAAAAATATTGTTCAAGTTTAATAGATTTAACATGTACTCAATGCTAGTCTATATAAAAGTATGGAGAGAGTTATTCTCAACTTTTTGAATCCCGGACAACGCCGGGAAGCCCTTCTAGTCTATAATAATAATAATAATATAATAATAATAATAATAATAATAAAGATTGATACCGCCCAGAACACTGCACTGCTGCAATCTGCCAGAATACTCAGAGTTCTGGGGAACTAAGAGACTTGGTGTCATTCAGACTCCAGTGAAAGACCATCAGCTAACGCTGATGTGAAAACTCAAAAGCAGTAAAATAATAATAATAATAATAATCTTATTATAATGGAGATTGTGTGTTTTTCTGTCTGTAACCGAAACTATATTCCTACTCAAGTTACAATTCTCTTAGTTATTGACATCACATTCTCCATGATTTTATTTTTATCTAAACCTCAATTATTAATAAAATTGTCTTACATTATTAATACTGTTAACTATGTCTACATACTGACAACATGCAATTGTATTTATATATACAACAAAATAGCGGTTTACAGTGTGAATGCGAAGGCTAATTTGCATATTAATATTAAAAAATCGAATTTAATAAATATGTGCTTAGTATTATTGATTTCTAACTATTTGGTTTTATTTTAATGAATATAAGCAAAAATCTCTTCAATGAATCTTAAATGAAATCCATTAACAAAATAAAATAACTGTAATTTATTCTTTACTTCCTCTTATAACTAAATACTTAAATTAGAAAAAATAACAATGAAAGACGAGAGTGATGGAAGAGTAAGTTTCAGTTGTTCCATTTTTTATTATAATCCTCTGTTTCAAATCTTTTATTATACCCCCCTCTGTTTCAAATCTTTTTATCTGTATTCTTATTTAGTTTCATTAGCCTTTCTAATTTAATACAATATTTTATTACATTAAAACCTAAATACTTGCACCCGGAGGGTGCATATATTTGCTAGTAATAATAATAAAGAATTAGCTGTGTATGCCATTTAGATGTATTTTTTACCTACTTTTGGTTATATCGTATTCTGAAGATAAATGTGTTTGGGGTGATACGTACTGCAGATAATGATAAGTCGGTTTTTAGAAAAATATGTATAGCCTAATAAGAGTGCAGCGAGATGTAGAGATAGAGTGAGAGGGAAAAAAGTGGATGAAAACAAACAAAAATGTTTTAAAGATCAGATGAGCGTAAATATCCTAATATAGAAATAAAAGTCTTCTAGGCGCCTTGCATGGTGCGCTTGTGTAGAGACTCATCTTGGAGACCTCGGTTTCTAAGTTCGATTCTTACTGAAAGCATCGTTAACTAAATGACAAAAATGTTCGCAACTACGTATCTTATTATTCATTGGATTTATCAAATGTACATGTAGGTCTGAAAGCGTATAAACTCTCTCTTACACACACACAGGCAGACGAATGCATACACAAACACAAACATACACACACACACACACACACACACACACATATATATATATATATATATATATATATATATATATATATATATATATATATACCAATACAGACGTACTTATATTTCTTACGATTTGTCAGTTTTAGATTTTAATAGTAAAATAAATAGTAAAGAAAAGAAATGTCATAAGACTATAAAAAATAAGGATATATATATATATATATATATATATATATATATATATATATATATATATATATAATATAGGTTGCTTTTTTCACTAGGTCTGAACATCGTATAGGCAAGAAACTGACAGTAATCAAGCACCGTTGACTTCATATCCACGCTACCCAAACTCATATATATAATATATATATATATATATATATATATATATATATATATATAGAGAGAGAGAGAGAGAGAGAGAGAGAGAGAGATACAAGTATGTTTGGTTGTATTTGCGTATGTGTGTGTAAATAAATACGTGTGTTATGATGAATTATGTGCATTTTGTATATTGATTTTGTTCTTTTATTAACAAAAAACTTTTTGTACATTTTGGTGTTCATATGTTAGAGTTGGTTAAGACACGTGAATATAGTTTACTTTCACGCGTATTTTATTCTTTAAAATGTTTAAAAGTCATTAATTGACTTCTATGTACATACACACACACACACATACACACACACATATATATATATAATATATATATATATATATATATATATTGAGAGAGAGAGAGAGAGAGAGAGAGGGGGTAGAGGGGCAGAGAGATTAAATGTAATTATGGCCTCTAATACTTACAATTATTTAAAGTTTCATCTGTTGATTAACTAAATTCTACTTTTCCCATACTCAGCCGATCACGGGCTCTCTTGGTCAATCAGAGGCCCACCTTGGATGAGTCTTGTGGAAGAACCACTCAATTTAATTGACAATGATTTTCCAACTGTGTTTTTTTATTTCAATGTTACCGTTAATTTTTAAATCCGCCTATACTTCCATACAAAAATGATAGGCTATACCTATACATTATATATCACTACTATTTACACATAGATTGAGGGAAAATATCTGGATTTCCCAAGCGTATTAGCGCTATATATAATACAAATATCCCTGTCCTGGATTTGAACTCGGATCATTGTGTCTGTTTCCTATGACGATAACCATTATATAAACACCTCTTTTTATTTATGCAATTAAATCGTGAATTTAAAAAATTAAAACAATCAGTTTTTCTATACTTCTAAGATATTGTTTAGAATAAATACGGGAGATTGTAGATATAATCTTATACTGTAATTTGAACTTGTTGCCAAACAATTAAATCAATTTAGATCACTCTACTCAAAATCATTAATGACACTTGTAATAAGTACCAACACATGAACATGTATCATACAGTGAAAAAGTGACCCAATGAACAGTCAATAGAATTTTACGGGGCAGGGATATATAGTATATACTGCGTACCCCACTTGTACGGGTCAGGCACAAAGTCCCTATTAACGTGGGACCACCCACAAGCCGAAGCTCATGGAGTGGCAGGTGAAAAAATTGCGTCGATCCCGTCGGCATTCCCCCTCAAGGGGGCGCCTCAGGCACTGGGCAATAAGCCCTGCCCCTTTAAATCAAGGGGGCAGGTGTTGCCTGGGGGGATGGCCCCCTGGGATCGACGCTATTAACTCGTAAAGATCCAGGGCCGAAGCCACTGGACCCCCGGCGGGGCAGGGATATATGCTCTCATTCAAAGGTGGAACATTGCTATTGAGAAAAACGCTGACTATGTGGAGAAGTAGGGATGTGATCTACTGAGGACTAATTTAATGTTGATGTATGATACATGTTCCTGTGTTGGTAATTATACCTGTCGTAAACAAAATGGCATTATTTTTCGACTCACTCTCGTACTAATGGATGGCATTTTCTATCGTTATGAAGTTCAGTACTTTATAGTGTTCTTATTTGAACATATGGCTAAATGCATTTGTTGTATCGTTAGTTGGAATAAGATCTATTTCTTCTTGCGTAATGTCCCTGTTATTTTATTCTCAAAACCATGCAATGGAAAGTAGATTAATTTCTTAAATATTATTGCTTAATTGCTTAAACATTTTATATATATATATATATATATATATATATATATATATATATATATATATATATATATATAAATATTTAGGCAGCATTTTTTTCTTTTATACAGGTTTCGTTGAATTGAACAGACAATCCTGTCTGACAAGTCTTTCGTCGATCCGTTCTAATGGTTCAGGGTGGAACTGGTTATACCAGTAATGTTTCGTCTCTAGCGCTTTCGGCAATACACTTTGCCATCCTCAGGTGGGAAAGGATGGAATAGTTTTCATGTCTCGTTTTTAACGCTAGTGACGAAACATTCGTGGACTGGTATACCAGTTCACCCTGACACGAGAAGGAGGCCCGAAGATTAGAACGGATCAACGAAAGACTTGCCAGACAGGAATTGTCTGTTCAATTCAACGAAAACTGTATATATATATATATATAATATATAATATATATATATATATATATATAGTCACAGGCAAACTGCGACCACGGATGCCTAAGACTGTTCTTTTTAGAAAAGATCTTGTAGCGCAAAGAAAAAGAAATAACGTTTCCCTACTTCTAAGGTAGATACATGTGCGTATGGTCTTCTGTAGTGAAATAAGAGTTAAGAACTTACAGCGTAAAATTATATTGAATTGTTTTGGTATGTCTCATTCATGTGCCTCGCTTCATAAAAATGTTTACCCATTCCTTGTCTAGAATGAACTTCAGTTCCTGAAAATCCAAGTACAATGCAAGAAATATTTTTTTAGTGAAGAATCCATGGCGTACTGGCTAACATGCTAGCCTGTGGCATCGTGGGAAAACGTGCTATTTTTTTTCAATTTCAGGTTAATATACTCGAAGTTATAAATTCTCTCATGCCCTCGGTTATGGGTTAAATAATACCACTAGTGTTCTTTTACAAACCTGGATTTGTCATTACATAATCCACGAAGGTTGATATGTCATTAAACAAAGAAACCTAACCAAAAAGTATTTAAACATTTTTCTTTTTCTGGTCGTTCTCAAAGCTGAATATAATTTTTTACCAAACCAGTTCGCCAAGGATAGGATGTGACACAAAAACACAGGTATGAATCATCTTGCAAAGTGCAAACCCGCTATCTAGTGGTAATGAATCTGCAAGATTAATTTGCTAACCATTACACAATGATGTGACGGCCTTTTTAACCGACCATTCATCACGGGCGAGTGTGTAACGCAAGTTGCTCCTTACTAGCTATCCAGCGATGATCTACTAAGTATTAATGTATCTGATCGACGTGGATAGGATGGGTCTCAAGGTTGCAAGTGTCGACATCCAGCGAGGATCGAACTCGCAATCCAGTAGTAATCTATCTGTGCGACTAATATGCTAATCATTACATTACATCGGATCTACATTATTGATGTTAGATAGGAATAATTGAAAATATTTCATTCTGTGCAAATTATTTGTATTAAATTGTAATAGTTGATATCAATTAACAGTGTGCAAATTATTAGAATTAAATAGGAAAACTTGAAAACCATATATTATTGTGCAAATTATTTGTATTGCATAGGAATATTTGATATCAATTAAGAGTTTGCAATTTATTAACATTAAACGGGAAAACTTGAAACCATATAACATATATCAAATTATTTGTATTGGATATGAATAGTTGAGACCAATTAACAGTGTGCCAATTATTAACATTAAATAGGAATACTTGAAACTATATAAGATCGTGCAAATTATTTTGTATTAGATAGTAATAGTTGATATCAATTAAGAGTGTGCTAACAAATGATTTTAGATAATCCACCAAACATAAAATATTAATTTTCTTCATAATATTTCTGTTGGCAATTGAAAACTCTTATTCCAGCGATTTATTTGAAGTAACTCTGAAACAATTCTATTGATATGTCATAAAGATAGACGTAGTTATATATATTTTCATAAAATTATACAAACCTGAGTTCCCGTGGCCTAGCTGGTAATGTATTAGACTACGACATTATAGTAAGCGAGTTCGAACTCCAGTCACGTTTTTGCGTTCACTTCCGGCCTAATACTTAGGGAAAGGCATGAATCACCGCATCGTTCCCATAATGGATTAAATAGTACCACTATGGTTCTTCTACAACGATACATTTGGTATTAAATAACCATGTAGGATGATTTGCCATTAAACAAAGAAACCAATAAAAATCAACCAAAAACAACAACATTGTAAAATATGTTCTCGGAGAATGAAGCAAATTCCAGTCAATATGCCGTCTACCCTAATATTCAGAGCATCTCACATAGCCCTAATACCCTTGATATACAGCCAACTATCCTTCTTCCACAAATGGATAAATAGTAGGGCAGACAAGGATCTTAAACCTTGATATGTTAACCGGTCTAGGAGAATGAAAACTCTAAATTTAAACCTTTCAAATACCTTTAAAAATTGACTTTGTGCTACATCCTGCTCGTGGGTAGGGGTTTATAAATGAACACGATCTTTATAGTTCCTCAAGGGCATCAAATCACCCTTTAATATATATATATATATATATATATATATATATATATATATATATATATATATATATATATATATAAGTTAAGTAAAAGGAAATGAATCCGACGGTATAAGTATAGATAAAAGGATATGAAAACACACAATGTTGTTAAAATGAAAATTTTCTATATCATATTCATAGCTAATATTGAACAATATTTCGATTTATAAAAATCATCTTCAGTGCTTGATTTACTCCGGACTCATCGAATATATATAATATATATATATATATATATATATATATATATATATATATTATATATATATATATATATTACTGCAGTATATATTCATATGCATATTTGTGTGTACTGATCCCTTTGTTATTTTTATAGTTTATTTTAAGACCACTTTATCTGTGTTGTTGTTTTCTATTACTTAGATTTTTTTCGGAAGGTTGTCCTCATATTTATTGTTATATACACAGTGTATCAGTCGATGTGTCCTCTGGTCTTCTTTAGGTGTTTTCTGTCGAGCTCAGGGATTTTGTACTTGAAATTTGGAACCTTCACGTTGTAATTAAAACGAACCATTTCTTTAATGCATTGGGTTTGTTAGTTTGAAATGCGTTATGTGTTTTTGCGGGTTTTTTTGTTGTTTTGAAACAGACGTCATTTTCAAAGCTCTAAAAAAAAACGTCGCCTACTTTAGCAGAGATAATAGGAAATTTATGTTTTACCTATTTCTTTATTTCGTTTAATTATTTACTAACGTTTATTTATTTACTTTACAGATCTAATGTTTTGCATACTGGACTGTGACATCGTAGTAAGCGGGTTTGAACTCCAGTCACGGTATTTCGCTCATTTCCGGAGTAATGCCCTTGGAAAAGGTATGAAGCCCCCATTCTACCAATTTGATACACCATTAATCAAAGAAACCAAACCAAGCCAAATGATATTGTAAAATATGTTCTCAGAGAATAAAGTAAATTCTAGTCCAATATGTAACTGAACTATTTGTTTACCAATTTCCCCCACGGCTGTACCAAAATTCTTTTGGCATTTCTTACCTGTATGAGGGGATAGTTCACTTTCTATCCACCGCAAACTCATTCTATTCAAATAAAGTCCCCTTATTCTTGGAATCTGTGTCATTCTCAAATTTAAGGAACTAACCACCAGCGACGGACGGTTGGATTGAAGAGGTGGGAGAGCCGCTGTGAGCGATTTAAAGTAGGCGAATCGTTTACAATAATAAGATGTACTATGATTTAAAGCCTATCATAATCGTGTTAATTTCTCAAGGGGTACAAGTTTAATCGTCTAATCAAACTGTAATAGATTTTGCTGCAATATATATTCATATGCATGTTTGTGTCTAGATTAAGAAACAAGAAAAAAAAAGACCTGGTGAATACTGAGGGTGCTGAACTTGCAAAACCCTGTGTTATGTCAAAAATTTCTGTTTAAAAATTATCGAGCCTGGCTTTATAATAATTTTCATGTTGATACTAACTCATCCAGGCACAAGTGTATGTATTTACCCAACCTCTCTGTCACTGGCAGGATGTGACACAAGGCTAATTTTTAAGTTGAGAGGGAATATTTTAATTTCGTTTTCCTTCAAGAGTGGTTGCCTCACCAAGGCTAAAGATACCACTCGGCCATACTATTTACTTACACCTGGTGGGAGGGACAACAGATGGATTCATTCAAAGTGTTACGAGAAATACAAACAACCTCGTCCAGGAATTGAGCAAGGATTCTCCTACGACAATAACCGTTATGTTAAGCGCGTCTCCAAACAGTATAGACTCATAAAGATCATGATTTTACGATATAAGTAGCTGATCCCTTTGTTATGTGTAGAGTTTATTTCAAAAGTGGTGATCTGATTTGAAGGGTGGGGATCGGCGATCAAAATTATATCTGCCTGGCCCTCTACCATCAGAAGCGTAAAATCTCTTTAATTCCTAATTAGTTCATATATGTAATCTATCTTTCCATGTTAGACGAGCACATGTATTTTTGTCATGACATTAGTAACTGATACAAAATAATGTCGCTTCTTTGTCTCAAAAATAAGGAATCCATTGTTTAAGATTCTGTTCTTTAATGTTCTAATGTTCTCTGATTTTCCTACTCGACAACATTCTATTATCTTAACAAAAGGAAATGGCTGATTTTCATAATGAAATACCAAATGATTTCAGATTATCTTACCTATGTTTTACTTTATAAAAGATAAACAATATCTATTTGTTTTTCAGGTATTCTTATTTCTCAAAGACAATATACAGTAGGACTTCTTTATCTTCAATATATACAGGATCATGCATAAATAAGCACAACCGTAAGACGTGTTACTTTTACACACACACACACACACACACACACACACACACACACATATATATATATATATATATATATAATATATATATATATTGACATGGTATCAATGGCGCCTGGTTAATGACAATTTCTCACCTAGGTGATTTTCAGACAATGTACACACGTACAGACACACTCACACTCACCCCATATATATAATATATATATATATATATATTATATATATATATATATATAATATACTACACCACACACAACACATATATATATACACACATGAATTTATATATATATATATATATTATATATATATATAAATTATACACACACACACACACACACATATATAATATATATATATATATATATATATATATATTGTAGCTGCTATATTTATAAGTAAACAGTACTCAAGATCATGGATAGAATATTTATATCCAACTTAAGATACTATAGAAATCGACTCAGCGGCGCCTGGTTACTGACAGTTTCTCGCCTATGCGATCTTCAGATCACTTTCTCCTTCTTTCACCCAACCAGACACTTTTAAACTTCCCTAACTACTCATACACATTCTACGCGGTAGTGTACTGTCCCTGTATTTTTCTAAAAGCCCCAGATGAATTTCAGCCACTGATACTCAATCCGACCAGAACAATTAAATATTTTATAAAAAAAGGTCAGAAAAATGGATTATGTTTTCTTTATTATTATTTTTCGTTTGTGACACGTGTTTCAGATTTCTGATGTCTTCTTCAGGCGTTAATTTACCGAACCCTTTCGCCACGTTTAAGATTAAACACAAAATCGCAAGTATGAGGGATGATCGAACTCGTTATTCAGTCGTAATGTATCTGCGAGACTAGCTTGTTAACCCTTACTACATAGTGGGAGAGGTGTACCTATAAAAAATGTATGAATCGAACTGTTCTCGCTCTAGCTAAGGGTAAATAGTAGGACAGACCATGATACGGCAACTGCTCTAGGAGAAGGAAAACTTAAATTCAGTCCAGTAGTAGACTTTTAGAGGGATGAGATCCACTAGGCTATTTCTACCTAAAATATTCAACACAACTTCAGGAAAAACAGCAAAATAAAATATAGATGTTTTTGTATATTTTATTTTGCTGGGAAGAAAAACAACAGTATGGATATCTCAAGCGACAATCTAAAGAAATTGCTCACTGGTTATGGCTATGAAAGGGAAACCTCAATTTAGAAACTGTATTTCTCTTAAAAAACTGAATCTGAAGGACCTGAACAGAAATTGAGAAAGAAATCTGAATTAGTTTTTCTAGTTATATAAGAAGTGGTTTTCCTTCTGGGCGAGGCCTATAACTTTTTGAACGACCCTTGTATGTATGTAAAGCAATTACTAGTCAAGTTTGTGACTGAATGTGTCACTAGTCTTTTTTTTAATAATTCTAATTATCGATTTCATAAACAAAACCAAAAATGTTAATTAGAATCATCCTTAGCTAAAGCATTTATATAATCATGGACTGCTAGTTTTAAAAATAATCATAACACAAAAATGATGAATTTTCAGTTTGGAGTATTTAACAATCCATATGCAGGGCAATTTAGAATTCTATTTGCCCACAACCAAACTAGGACACAGGACCATAGAGAAAGTTTTACTGAACCGGAGATGCCAGGGTTTTATTATTATTTGTTGAAAATAGACAACAAAACCTGATATTATTCGAAAGTATTTACGACCAAACTCTACGGCATTGTAGCTCTTTAACCAAAATAGGAACAAGTAGATGTACACATTATATACTTATGCAATTTTATAACACAGGTTCAACACTTTTCTTTTTGGTTACAAGTAAGTAAACATGTTTTTAAACCGATTTATTTGACTCATAAATGGGAGCCTTACTGGATATAATGGCAATAAAGGTGTACTCAAAACTCCCTAGATCTCCGGATCTGGAGACTCACCATTAGATGCAGTTTAGTGCCAGGCTCAAGGCACGCCTTTTTGGAAGAGGAAGGTCTTATCCCGGTGCAGAAGATAGCCTATTCTCAGCTCTACCGACAGGGTGATAAACTTAAATGGGTAAACTTTTACCCAACCCGTTCACTGCGGGTGGGATGAGATACAAGTCTTCAAGTATAGAGCATCCATTTAGGATCGAAATTTCTATTCCGTAATAATGGATCTTCGAGACTAGCTCTTAACCCATTACACCACGGAGTGGTAGTATTATATACTTGGAACGCCCTCTGGTTAAATATGAGACCATCGAAATCGTCCAAGATGGAATTCAAAAATGAATTCAATCTTGGACGATTAACTGGTGTCACTTATCCCCCGAATTATTATTTCTTATGAATGTCGTTACATCTGCTGAATAATGTACCATTCCGTTTTATCATAAAGAAATTAAAGAAAGAATTGGAATACAAAGGATATGTTACACAGAAGAAAATATAATAAGAAAGAAACAAAGAAACAGAGGAAAAGAGTAGCGGAAAGCTAGAGATAGGGGGTGGACGCGCGAAAGCGATAACGC